>CM057131.1:4893261-5302307 GCA_029964075.1 Patiria pectinifera | reverse complement strand
ACATTCAGTATCGGTTGATTTTGGAAAATTGAGGCTGAATGCGTTTTCAGCGGCAGGACTGTTAGAGGATTATGAAGGATTGAGGCAGTGGGTATCGGTCCTTCATGTTAACATAAGTGCAAAATTTTGGAGGATGGAGGATGGTTTCTAGCAAAAAGGGCCTAGGAGCTTAGGGTTTTAATATTGTCCTTTTTCTTATTTTATGGGATGATAGGATCACAAATTCTCCCATCGCCGACGTCTTTGTGGTTTGGGGCAAGAATGAAGCCGAGGGCGGCAGGATTCGAGGCTTCATCCTGGAGAAAGGAATGAAGGGATTGTCGGCCCCGGTCATCGAGGGCAAGTTCTCCCTGCGGGCCTCCACGACGGGTCAGATCGTGATGGAAGACGTGGAAATACCGGAGGAGAACATGCTGCCTAACGCTCAGGGCCTCGGGGTGAGTAAAATAGAAGTAGGTGAGGCGTTCTGGCAAAATGAGACAGAACTGGGCAGAGGTTGAAACGAGGTTTGCAGGTTTTCAAGAAAAGAGAATAAAAGTTTCCTTACAATACTGTTTGTTGCACTTCACTCAGACACCTCGCTGACAAGTTATGGCTGTTTAAAGTTCACATTTATCGACCTGTCCAAAATATGTTCAATACTGAGAAAAAGGCCTTTTAAAGTTTCAACTGTTTTTGTAGTCGTGATCATGAAAGATGTCAATTGCTTTTCCTTGAAACACTTTCATTCCATGATTTTTATACTAATTCTAAAATGTGTGAAGTAGACATACCGGCATCAGAGATTACAAATATCAATAAATCTGAAAATCAAAGGAAAAAAAATCAATTTTTAGTTTAGGGTTTTACTCTTCACCCATGTACTGGTATAAGAGCTGTATGCTTAATGTTGTTTTATAGGGCTTGTTAGAAAAAATTTCACAAGCTTACTCGGTTTTGACTCGAACACAGAACCTCTTGCTTACTAGTGCAGACATTTTACCCCACGCAACCAGAGAAAAACAGAAATATGTGAATTTTCAGTACTGGGTATTTGCCCTTCACCGACGTTTTTTCATGAACACTGTGTACTCAGTATTGTTCATGGACTCGTGAGAAAAATCACACATGCCCCAACTATAGCATTGATCCGAACTATAGAGTTGGGACGGTCCCAACTACAGTTCTTGGTTCTTGGTTGGTTAATCTCCTAAATACTCCGCCTGGGAGTTTTAACAGGAGGCCAAAAACACCGGGGCAAACCCCTTCTCTTAGCGATAAGTGTTACTGGGTTCTTTTACGTGCATTGCATAACACAACACACGGGACCTACGGCTTTACGTCCCATCCGAAGGACGAAGCAATAATGGTTATGTGCCTTGCTTAAGGGCACAAGTATCCACCTGGCGGGCTCAAACCTACGTCACTGTTGCCTCTGAAACACTAGAGCATGAGTCTGGTGCTCTTAACCGCTAGGCCATGACACTCCAGTTGAGATGGTCCCAACAATAAGTCGGGACTGTCCCATCTATAGGTGGGGCGATGCTATAGCTGGGGCGTAGCATTTACATTCATTCTATGGATCTTGTTGTTCTATCTTTCTAGGGTCCCTTTGGATGTCTGAACAGTGCCCGTTACGGCATATCATGGGGTGCCCTCGGGGCGGCTGAGTTCTGCTTAGAAGCTGCCAGGCAGTACACACTGGACAGGTAACCACTCACCTTTGGAGTAAAATCTGAAGTAAAATCTTCAGCAAAATATGGAGTAAAATTTTGACTAAATTTGGAGCAAAATTTGGATAAAATTTTGGAATTTTTTTTTAGAGTACATTTTTTAGTAAACCTTGGTGTTAAATTTTGAGTAAAACTTGGGGGGGGGGCTTAAACTTTATATAAAATTAATTAAATATTCACCCTTGATTTTAATGTTTATTTGGCCATCCATTACCATCCAGTGTTTTTTTTGCCAAGAAATCATGCACAGTGCGAAGATATATAACACTTGTCAAAATAAGAAGCCTGCCCAGTGCAGCAAGATCCATCAGGTAAAAAGTCTCAAGGCTAAACTGCCTCAGAGTCTGTGGTCACCAAATGCAGCAGGATACAACTGTGGCATTGTTCAATGGGACTAGCTCTCATTGTTTTAGAATTGGCCGTTTATGCACTGGTGTTGATGGCTAAATGCAGCAAGGTTCCACAGACTTTTACACCTGATGCACTGTGTTGCGTCTGGCAGGGGTTAACCCTAACGCCCACGGCATTTTTAGCAGGTCCAAATAATGATTTGTATAAAAGTGTGTTAGTAACCAATATTGTTTACCTTGTCCAGGATTCAGTTTGGATCCCCGCTTGCCAAAAACCAGCTTATCCAGAAGAAACTCGCCGATATGTTGACTGAGATATCGCTGGGCCTGCAGGCTTGCGTTCAAGTTGGACGACTCAAGGACGAAAACAAGTAAGAGAGACAACACCAAAACAAAAAATTAGAGTAATCTTTTTTCTCAGTAACAGATTTAATTAAAATTGAAAAAAGTCAAATTGTAGCAAGTCTGTAGTCCTCATTGAACCTGACTGACTGTCACTTGTGAATTAAACTTAGACTAGACGGTTACCCGGCTTTGCTGTTTGTAGGACCCATAGAGTCACTGGATGTAGCGATTGATTACCATGAGAAGTTGTCCCCCTACTGCGATCCTTTTATGCCCGAAACTGCCCGGAAATCGGTGCTATTTTTGTCATACAGACCGATATGAACAGCGACCCCTATAGTCATATTGGGGTGTAGCTTAGGAGTTTCCCTTTCAGATGCAATCACAGCGTGTGTGTGTGTATGCGTTTATGTACGTGCTTGAATATACACATACACACACTGTACTACGTACATACAGGAGGGCCCCCAGGGTCGCAATTGCTTAAACAAAGGTTGAAAAAATCTAAGTTGGACCGAGCCTAACCCACCCACTGAGTTTGAGTGCCTTCCGAAAATAAGCCCGGACAAACAAACATCCAAACATTGTGACAGAGACTTGCAAAATATTATATAGATGTGCTTAAGTCTCACCATAGCCCAAACGTTTGAAGTAGGCTTACCCCATAATACTAATGAATGGACCCATTGTACAAGCCACAGGTGTGAACAGACTTCCAATAGCAAATCTGAATCTGAACTTTGAATAGCAAATCTGAATCGATTGAATAAAATGTTGTGCACTTTGGGACGAGGTTTACGAGGCGTGTCTTATCATGTTTACTATTGACAGCAGCCGGATTTCAATCCCTGGCCCAAGGAACGCCATATCGGTGATATACCAACTGAGCTTCTAGCCATCTGTTTGTGATCTTCGACATTTTTCAATGTCTTTGTTGATAGATTGCTAACGTTTGAACCCCTGTAGGTCAAAGGTCAAGGTTGTTGTGGTTAAAACGTAAGACATGGTTTCAGAAAATATCTTGAGAAATACTTTGTATTAGCTGGTCTCGAAGTCTCAAAGAAACATATTGATCTTGAATCTCAATAGGTCAAAGTTCACGTTTACCTCTTCTGTTTTTTTGGTCAGAATTGCACCGGAGATGATCTCCATGATCAAGCGCAACTCTTGCGGCAAGGCGTTGGACATCGCCCGGATGGCGCGGGACATGCTGGGCGGCAACGGCATCTCAGACGAGTATCACATCATCAGACACGTCATGAACCTGGAAGCTGTCAACACATATGAAGGTGCGGGAAGAAATTAGCACTAGAGGGCGCTCTTCAAATACAGTGGTGTTGTTATGGCTTTAGTTACAAACAATAAATATTAAGTATCGCTAGAAATGGTGGCATTGTTCCACTGCCACAGTTTGTGACAATTCCAGGGAGGAGTACACAGGGTTCCCCGGTCGTGGAACAAGTTTGGAAAATAAAGCTATCATGGTGAATTAAACCTCCAAGAAAAATTTCATGAAAAAGTCATGGAATCCTGCACGACCCTATAGGGTGCAGACCAGTAAATCGGTCCGAAATTGCCTGCGCCGGCCAAATCACGATTTGCATGCCCTCAAAATCTTCGGTATTTGAGCATGCTGTGGGCCATGAACTTGAGGGTTTGTAAAAAATATGGGTGGAAACCGTGCACAGGACTGGGAGCTTGCAGTTCTGTGTAATTTGGATGTAATTTGGACCCTAAAAGCGCTCTACTTTGCAATGGAGTGTAGGCATCGTTTTTCAAAATGGCCATGGGCTTCAGGACTATTTTCAGGGGTGATCATCTTCAGATGGAAATTTCTCCTAAAAGTCATCAGTTGACCCCCCGAAAATTGAAAAGAAAATGAAAGATGATGAAATAAGCTTTAATTTGATGTGTGTCTCGAACACCTTGGAGAGTTGTGAGTATTTTCCCCGAATTTTTGAAGTGGGAGCATTTATCATTGGGGTCTATGGAAGTTTATTTACTGGTCTGCTACCTATACAGGATGATGCATAACATTTAGCTATGGCAGTCTTCCAGTTTGCATTCCAGTTTACTATGCTTTGTCTTTATGCATGTATGCTCTACACTTGCTGCATGTTCAGTGCACCATAAGTCTCTCTCAAATGACAAGCAGTAAGTGCATCTGCATTTTGAGCTAGCATAGCAACTAGCATAATGCGCATCAGCAGCGTCATATTTCAAACACATTTCGAGCAACAAGCCCGCGTGTTGGGAACATTTTCTACACTGCGCAATGTGTGCTTGATTGCATAAAATACGCAGTTGCAGTTCTCCTACAAAGATCGCCCGTCTTTGAGAGAGAACTTTTGTGATGCTTTTGTGGTGCTCAGTGGTCTTGTGTCAAACTGGAAGGCTGAAAGGGAGTGGTGCCCCTTGCCTCAGTGTGATGACTGGCCAGCGTATCATAAATAGGCTCCTAAGATGCCAAAACAGCTGAAGAGTTGGTCGTGGAAAGCCCTAAATTTGTCTTGGAAAATCGTTCTGTATTGAATTAAGTTAAAGTTGAACACAGAAATCGAACAACTGAAATACTTGATTTAAATCAATGAAAAGCTACTTATAGACCTTCAAAATAATTAAAGCACGTTACTTCTTACATTTTCTACTCATTCTGATTCTGATTTTGCTGTTGATTTTCAGGCACCCACGACATCCATGCGCTGATCCTTGGACGAAGCATCACGGGACTTCAGGCTTTTGTACCTGCCAAGAATTAGTGTAAAGAACGCCCCCTGCTTCCCCCCACAAGACAGTGGAGCTCCTAAACACACAATATTGGTTTAGCGAATTGATAAGTTCAAGCCAACCAAACCAGCCAAAATACATATGCACACTACATGATATCTTACGGCCCGTCTCAATTCATATCTGGGACGAGTTCCGGACAAGTTGTGGACATTGTATCGGGTATAAGTTGCAGGATTCTGAACAACTTCCTGCAATTTTCCTGCAATGAAGTTATCAGTATTAGTAAGTCAAGCAGTTGCTTAAAAAAAATTCCCAGCAACATGTCTGGGACAAATGTGGAGATTCTTCCAGACAAAGTGAATGATTCTTCCCCCACACTTGTCCGAAATGAATTGAGATGGCCCCTAGCCAGTGTCATGGTTTTTTTTCCTGCTAAGCGAGAATAAATTCTGTGGATAGCAAAGTTGTGCATTAAGCTGCTTTGTCGGTTTCATCACGGAACAGTATTCAACCGAAAATGGTTTCGAGTGAGAATATTTTGGAGAATTAAAAAATTATATATATTTTTTTTGTTTTGTGGAAGAAAATGTATACCATATCTCCAGAGTTTTTTGGGAATGTTTTGCCAACTCCACTAAATTCTTCCCAAATTTGAACTGAAAAAGCAAAAGTTTAAAGGTCTGAAAAGAGCATTAGAGCAATTATGTTCAAATTTTTATCAGAATTAATTTTTGGGCTTTAACAAAACATTACCTATTAAAAATAATATGTAAATTTGCAACTATCATCATGATGAAATTCATTAATATTCCAATAACATCATGACGTGGGCCCCGTGTTTTTTTTTTTTTCTTTGAAACATTTTGGGCCATTCACAATGCAGTGGGCCACCAAGAGTTTGCCATGGAGTGTCTATTTTCAAGTTTACATTCGACAAAACGTGAACAATTTGAATGAGTGTCAGTAGACAACTTGAGCTAATTTGTTACAGATTGTGGCATAGCGTTCTGCCGCCTTACAAAAAACACAATAATTGATAAAAAGAAAAGAAAAAGGCAAACACCCCATCGAATCATACGCTTACGAAACTACTGACCGGAAAAACTAACAATGTCAAATGTCCCGCACTGCGAATTTGTCCACCATCTCCCACAATGCACTGGGAAAAATTGTTTCTCCGTGGTAAACTCTTGGTGGCGCACTGCATTGTGGATCGAATTGGAGATATTACAAACAGAGGGATGTGAACCTGTGAATATTGTGTTGTTTTACTGAATTGTATTTTGTTTGCTTTTTTCCATATGTTTTCACCTGAAATTGAGAGATATTGTACATACATGTATCCCAGATATTTTACGTATATGGTGTTTAACTGTAACATAAAACACCAGATGGTTATCGTTTCCATCATTTTTGTCGAATTTGAATCATGTCAAATGTACATAACTGAAAAGTATGACCTTATATGAAAAGAAAATGTGAATTATGCATGCGTATGTCCAAGTTGATTTAGCATGCGAGTTGGTTTGTATGGCTAGCAACCTCCTTACCCCACAGAAACCAATCATTAACCCTAACGTACCTGAATCCATCAAAATCCACACCCCTGTTTTGGAGGATTTCGGCGGATTCAGGATACCTCCATATTGAAAATGTTGGGGGTTTTGATGGATTCAGGACAGTAAGCCTAGCGGTACTGCTGGATTTTGATGGATTCAGGATACTTCCATGGTAGGTCTTTGTATTTGAGTGGGTCTTCGGTCTTAGTTTTAGGGGTCTTCGTTTTCGATACTACCACCGCCAACATAGGGCTGGATAGCTCAGTTGGTAGAGCACCAGATCGGTAGTTCACTGGTTCAGACCTTGTTCCACTCAAGTTTGTTGTTCTACTTTAAACAATAATTACAGTCGGGTCATTTTTCAACAAGTTTTTGTCCCTCAGAATTAACAGGTTTAATACTTGCATATAAAAATGTAATTCTGAAAATTTATGAAGTCCTAAATTGATTTTTGTTTTGCCATTGGACAATAGCGTACTTTCTGTTTAATGAGAGATAATAATGTGCTTTGTTTACCATGTGTGAAAGCTTATTTTTAGAATATTATTCTGATAAAGCGTGTAAAATAAATCATTTTTTTGAATTCCCTAAAATGAGATTGTTGAATGTGTACATTCTTACTTCTTAAACGAGAACGTGGGAGTGCAAGGCTTTATACCAATCGTGGACAATGTAAATTATACTGGGACCATGCAATGTCCGAATGAGTTTTATAAAAAATGTCACTCACCCTACACTAAAGATTCTCCCAGTTACCTAAACACACTTGTATCATTCAAATCACATGAGATGAGGTTCCCGAAACCAGGACAAATCAGAATGCTACTCTCGTGAATTGGACCAAACAGGAAATGGAGCCATGCCGTGATTCTGTTGGGTTTTTTTTTAGTAATAAACTAGGAAAGATTTCCATATAAGAAGTTCACTCAACACCCTGTGTACAAACCCTATGAGAGTGGACTGAAAAGTGTTTTCTAAGAAAATGCTTGTATTTTCTCACCGCTCAAATTGACTTTGATGACATGAAATTGCTATCTAGGGGCTTGTTAGTCAATACAGAGGAAAATTAGTGAACTTCTTATATGGAAATCTTTCCATAAACTATTATTTTTTGAATCGATGAAAATGGTGCAAGAACAACGGAAAATCCTGAATTATGGGACTGTACCTTGGTCCATGTCCATATGTGCAGTGTGCTGGTGCATGGGTGAGTTTGTCTTACATTCGCTATGTGGACTTGTGAACAAAAGATGTCCACATAATGCAGGCTGTGTTGACGTTATGTGGACTAAGTTGTGTCCACATGAACGTTTTGCCCTCTCTGGAAAACAGGTTTAGAGGCATTTTGGGGCTAGGTTTATCTGTGGCAAAATGAAGAGAAACACCAAAGGGAATCATAGAAAAAAAATTGGGGTTGAATGAGTTTTCACAGTTTGAAGTTATTATTTGTACTGAGTTTTCTTAACTACACGAAAACGGAGGAATGTCCACATAGCGAATGTTAAACAAATATGGAAGTGTAGTTGTGTACATGTACATGTTTTGCTTTATGATAGAGGACAGACACAAACAAGGAGAACAAACGATCCTTTCAGTCCTCGAGCGTTGGGTCTTTTGTTGAAGCCGGTCCACGATCCTCGCATGGTTATGTGCTTATTCTACGGGAGAGTGTTATATTACAGGGACAAAGGGAAACACAAAGCATTGTCCTCGGGCGTATGGAAATTCACGACTGTGTGTTCAGAGTGTGTGGAGTGGCCACCTGTGCTTTGGCCAATTACCTGAAGGGATTAATCAGATAATGTTGGGTAAAGATAAACAACGAAATCCTTGTATGGAGAAAGCCCTGGTTCTTAAAAGGCAAAATCGCCTCACGCCAACCACGGTATTAAAGTATCTTTTCATGGAATTTGAATGATACAATCCATTCCTTACTCTATGGAAAAACATATACATGTATACAATTAAATTTAACAAAAAACAAATCTGACAAAATACAGAAAATATACAACTGGGTAAAATTGAGAATTTTTTATTCAAATCTTGCACTTCTCTGTCTCACGAAGTTGATCATGAAAGAAATTTTTTTATTTAAAATACCAGGAATTTGTAATCAATATTTAAAATATATTTACATATATGTACACACATGTACATTAATGTCACTGACCAGCCCTTCAGTGTAAACTCTGCAGAAACCGTACGCTCAAATGTGTGTATGCATATGCATCTTTAATTAGAGCCAGTTTAAACCAGTAGAGACTGGTTTGAACTGGTTCAAACCAGATTTGAACCAGTATTTCATGTACCTTTACAATACACTAAGTTTACTGTCTGATCTACTAACCAAGTCTTGCATTGTATCAAACAGTACTACATTACTAAAAAATGCAACTTTTTTTTATTCCTACGATTTTAGTGAATCAAAGTAGATTTTCACCCGATGGTTTTAAACTTTTTAAGGTCTCTAAATATGTACAGTTTTTTTGCAGTAAGGCAGACATTTTTTTCTTGTGCATTTTTATGTAAATTTTTTTATTTTGTCTGGTTATCAAGAAATCCTTTAACTGAGATTCGTTTTTGTTTGTGTGCATGTGTGTAATTTCATGACGGATCTTTGCATATCAATCCTCCCTAAAGATAGATATATAACATTGGATGGCTTTGAGAGGGATATAAGAATATATTGCATGAGCTATGATGAGGGCACTATTGTTATAGCTAGTGCAATATATTCTTGTATCCCCCGGGGAAAACAAGCCATCCAATACTATTATTATTATTTATATCAAGCTGACTTGATCAGCAAGAAATACCTTTCAAGACACTGTCTTTATTTCTGAAATTTCACCGAAAATTCTTTGCTTACCGAAGCAACTTTTGCGCTGCTCGAGGCTGCCATTGTGGTTGTTGGCAACAGTGCGCGTATATCATGATGCGCGTATGTCATGCTGCGCGCTGTGTCCGTGCCCGCGTTCGATGGTACCGCACTACGCTGTGCTGACCGGTTGACAACTGTGAGGTTCTACCATTGATCTCCATATACACAGGGAGATCAATGGGTTCTACGCTCTTGATTGTGTGGGAACCAGCGAAAATTGTTAAAATGCCCGGATAAGGAAAATATAAAAAAATAACATTGTCCTCATCTGGGTACTTTGACTGACATAATATTGCAGTCGTTTGTGAACTTTTCATGAAAACATACAATACAGTGATTTATTTTTTATCACTGGAAGCCTGATAAAAATAATAATAATATGGTTGAACTCCTTGGATACAAAATAAATTGCCTCAATATTAACGGAAATAAAACAATGTGTACTTTATGATCTTTGAACAGATATATCAAGTGTTCGCATCTGGCGGTTGCAATTTTGGAATAATCTGCTCATTGCACACATAACTATACAAACTTAAAACTAAACAAGGCTAAAGTTTTTCTGCTTATCAAGGTTGCTTCACTGACTGCAGAAAATGAAAATAATTCAGGTGGAAACCTTTGCTGCAAGGTCTACTTTTCTGTAGCATAAAAAGCGTAGTTTGTAATGTCATGTCAGTATTTAAAGCACAGTTAACATTACAAACAATTCAACAGAGGAACAAAAATGCAACTTTTCAACTTATGCTACAAGCATTAAAGCACCACATCCTATGAACTTCAAATTAGATATAATTTCAGATTTTTCTTATGGAATTTGACAACGGGTTAAAACAAATGGAATTACTGAACCAATTGAAAAAGTAAAACATCATAACTTCTTGAAACAAAATGTGGAAAGCAACAGAAAAATTGTGCAGATGTTAATTATGTTGAAGTGTGCAAGAACTCAGCCCCCTACATAAATGTCCATATGACCTTAACATTGGCCAGGTGGTTTCATCTTCTCAATTGGAAAAATCCCACATACAACTGAACAACAAGAATGGTTTTTCCCAACTTATCTCATTGGTCTCTTTATCTCTTTTTAAAATGAAAAATTGACATTTTGAATTTTTAACAAAAACCTACGTTGTATTTTTCTTATGTACAAAGTATTTACATATGAAATAAGGAGGCGTGATATTTACAGTGATGAAGATGTTATTAAATTTACACAGAAATGGATCTTCAACAGTTAATGTATCGAGCAAAACATCCCCCCCCCCAAAAAATTTGAAAATTCAAATTTCATTTTATGCTACTTGAAAAATAACTTGCATCGGTGTGTGTAACTATAAGTTATTCATTTTTACTTAAAACACACCGCTACCAAACTATCTACATGGAAGGTACCGAAAATGCATATTAATTAGGTATTGCCATAGCGATACCACATGCAGTTGCGATTGGATGAAAGAGTGAAGGTAGTCGCCTGGTATTGGATGCTTTCCTTTTTAAGAATATTCATGCCATTCCTGGTACAATCTGATTGGTTCTCATGAAACACATCACGGTCAAAGGTTAATGATATACATGTAATCTATCTGGTTGAAACCAGTCGCAGCTAGTTTCAAATCCAGATCCAAAAATACTATCAAATTCTCTTTCAGCTGAGGCAGTTTTGAAAAGTTGTTAGAGTACTCACGCTGTGTGAACATTTGAAAAATACAACCCGTTTTGTTGTTGTTGTTTTTAAAACTATTTACAGCAGACACTAATGATGAAACATGTATGTCATAGTCATTTCATTACGTGAATCTCCCATTTGAGCTAGACCCGAGTTTGCCTATGACAAACTCGGGTCGTACCTACCGATTTCAGATTCAGCAGCTTTCAACACGATCTCTCTTATCTGATCAAGAGTTAACGAGCCGTGAACAGGTGGTGTATGGTGCCTCTGCCTGTGAGCTTACTGACAAAAAATATCTACCAAAGTCTACTAGGTTCTTGTTTATAATGTAAAGTATTTGGAAAAGTGTCAAAAGTTATTATGTGAGCAACTTTGAATCATAAAAATCGATCAAATATATCTCGAGATATCAAATAAGAAACAGTCCGACTTCAGCCATGCTCTTCAAGGTTTCCGTTATTTGACACCACCAGCTCATGGTCACTGGCCCTGGGGAAGTGGGTGCCAGGGTAAGTGTTTATCTTATAATTACTTTACTGATAACAGCTGATAAGAGTCACAGTGAAATCGGTAGGTACAGTTCAGGGGTTTTGGCAAATGGGAGTTTCACGTAATGTATCCCACAAGCGTGAGTGGAACACGGAACAAAGTAGTGCATCTGAGTACCAAATGCCACGATGCTGAAGACGAAGTGGTATGTGGGACACAGACGCACCAAATTTTCCATTTTCCATCCCGCGAGTGGATAACGGATTTATCTTCAAGCCAACTTAACGCACAGTAAAGCTGGATCGAACGCGCGCACCCTATACACAAACTTTCCAGCGGTTATCCTTAAACACGTGCGTGCAGTAGGCATAGTGCGCATCTAAGAATAGTGCGATAACAAGACTGCGATATGGATAATGTTGTTGTCATGAATCAGCCAATCAGGATCGAGGATTCAAGTTTGCTCGAAGATGCCAGAATTCAGTATTTCTACAGCGAAGAATTTACTCTATGCACAGATTTCAGATTCAAAAATCCTTGTAGAGTTATTTGATCTAAAGTTATTTCAATGCATAAACTATTTGGCAACTCGATTTAATCAAGTGGGGTAATCAATAAACAGAAACAAAAAAAGAAATTCACTGTAAATCCCCCAGCACGTTTGATAGAAAATTCCTGAATCCTACAAAATCAAACACAGTGCACAAAACAAATGGTCATTTTTTAAACTTCATAGGTGCATCAACCCCTGTGTCAAAAAATAATAGCTAGGCCCAACTTTCCTCAATCCTATAAAATCCTTCAAAAAAATTCCGATGGAATTTGTAGGACCCGGGAGTGGTAACTGTTAGAAATCGACCAAGTTACTTTGCAAAACATCCAATAAAAAACATCAGTGTGACAACAGGTTTAAATTCTGGTTTCTATAAATGTTTGTCACTTTGCATCCCTTGCTAAACTGGCTGTGAGACTTTACGACAAAACGACACACATACCAAGCTACAAATTGTGTCCGTATAAAATTATTGCTTCTACAATCTACACTCAAGTCCAAATAAAAAAAAATAACAAACAAAGTTTGTCCTATATTGGCTTAAAATACAAGAATTTGTGCGACACACAAAATTATGGCTTTACAGTGACTAGAGTGAATGATTGAACAGGAACAGCGGCCAACAGAAATCTGGTAAGCACGGAAAATACCTGCTGAGCAAAAAAGGTTTCTCAAGGTACAAAGCATGTGAATTATCATAACTTCTGACTTGCTTGGGCAAATTTTTTGTTATGAAGCATTCATTGTCTGCTTTAACCCTATGCAAACAGACATTCTGTGCCAAGTTGTCCTTTCAGTCAAATGACTGTTTTCAACAGTTGAGAGCTCCCAGCCTAGGTAAAGCAGGAGTGACCTAGTGGATAGTGAAGTGAACCATGGATCGCAAGATGGTTTGAACCCTTGTCCAATTTTATGAAATATTTTTGTTGGTTGGCATAAGTTAAATGCAGGGAAAACACTACGAAAACCTAAGTGTCTTCCATCCACACAGCGTGATAAATATTCATGTTAGGGTGCGTGATGTGATTGGTTAAAATACGATGTGTCAGCCAAAAAAAATACGCAACCTGGCCCTTGGTTTCCTACGACCTGACCTGTGATGACCTCTGCTTATGACCCCAGGAGTAAGAAACCATCTTCTATTGGCTACAAATTCTGAAACAGAAAAAAAAAAAAGCGCCGTTATGTATCAATGTCGTCCAAGTCACCCACGTCGTCCTGAACCAGCGTCTTGGAAGACTCAGAGCTGTCTTCATTCCCGTTGACCTCTGACCCCTCCGACGACCCGTTGACCTCCATCTTGGTGTTGGAGTCCCCCTCGACGTACTCCTCCTCCTCTTCGTCGTTCTCGATGTGTTCTCCGTCGTCATCACGCGTGTTGAGCTCATCCAACAGCGCGGTGGCTTCGGCCAGCGTGTCCTGAGCGCTCATGGTGCGTTGGAAGGACCGGCCCGTGCTGGATTCGTTGGAGACATTCTGCGGCGTCCAGTAGTGCTCGCTCATCTACGCAAAACAGCAACACAAACAAAAGAAGCACATTAATTGTCTAGTCTTGATAGAAAGTTGCTATGGATTTCTTGTATTAAATTTAAAAAAATTAGTCAATTGACAGATCGTTGGAAATCACATACATTTCTTAATTTCTTCAAAATGACGGCAAGCTAGACAGAATTTCACTAGGCGTTTAATACATAAGATTTTTGATAATAATCAACTACTTCTGAGAGAAATGCAAATGATCCTATGTGCCTTCAAGTCAGCTTGCTTACAAGTAACCATAGATGAACTTCAGTTTATATAATTAGCTTGTCTTTTGATTTGGTTAACTTGGAAAATTAAACCTTTTGACTTGGAGATGTTATACCCGGTTAACTGACCCTTCCAAAAACTACATGTTGATGAGAAGTTCTTACCTTTTTCTTGAGCCAGTTGACCGCCCACTGCCACCGGACCGAGATGGTCATCAAATACTCTTTAGCCATGGAGCATTTGTTGGACAGATGGACCAGGAATTTGATGCACTGGTAGGACCGACGGCTGTCCGTGGATGTACATTTACGGATGATCTCTGTGAGACAATAGCACAGAAATATTGAGATTAATTTTATATAACGATGAAAAAGTCAATTTGCAAGGAATGTAGTTCGCAAAAGTTTTTCAGCTTGTACGTAACTATACATTTTTGGTCCAAAGTGTGACAATTCTTGCCCCTGTTACCTTGGTACTTTGTAATTTTCCATTCAGAAATACCTAAGATAGTTTACTCATTTCTATTGGTCGAGAGCCTGTCACATGGCCGGTCTTCAACGGTTGATAAAACACTGGCTGGCTGGTCTCAAACACTTTTCTGGTGTCACATGATATTTGGACTCCTATGAAATCTTGTTCGGTTACCCTTTTATTGGTTGAACGTTCACAATCCTCACTTGGAAATGTGCAACACTACCAATGAGTCCGTATTTTCCTACTCTTAACTCCATATAAGGAGTTGTCTACAACTACTTGCTAGAGGCATATACCATAACATAGTCAGAGGGGTGTATATAGAATATGAAGTAAAATTATTGGAAAAATCATTGGAAGTTTGTATTATTTTGACTGGTGATGACTCTTTGACTGAAATGGTATTTGTGAAAGGGTATAAATCTGTGCTTGGCCGGTATTAAACAAGCCTGTTTAAGACTGGCTGGGAGCCTTGTCGCTACTAATATCCCTCACCTTTGGCTCGGGCTACAATCAGTGTCCATTCCCCCAGCCAGTCTTAAACGGACTTGTTTAAAACGAGCCAAGCACACATTCATTCCCTTATTCAAGCAGCATTAAGAATGACTTTAAACATTTTATTTGTTGGGTAGGTAGTTTGCAATTCATAATCACTCTTGGAGGATGACTGCATCAAGGGGTGCATCAGAATTATATAATCACAGATATCAGATGTAACAGGCACATGAAAAAAGTGGACCCCACATTGATACAATAACCCATATGTCTTGGCCTCCCAAAATGGCATCCGAGTGGCTTCACCCTACCCAGTCAGTATACACAGAGATGAGTGCTCCTTACCCAAGAGGCCATTGTTGTTGTTGCCTTCCACGGCTAGCTTGAGGCGCTTGCCCTGCAGGGGGTCCTCCATCATCAACAGCTCCAGGAGGAGAATCAAGATGTGCTTCAGCTCATTGGTGGGCGCCGAGGACACCTGACCCTGTATCGACCAATCAGGGCGGAGAAACAATAAATGAAAAAAAATCAATCTATACAACAAAGAGAAAAAGTTCTGGCAAATATTGTAGCGTTTCAAATTTCAATCTCCCTTGTTATATTTAAAAGGTACATAGGATCGTTTACTTTTTGTGTATTTTTTTTTCTTACATTGAGCAAGGGTTTTGTCGTTAAATATGTTTCTGGGTCATTGCCAAAATTCCTACATCAACGTGCCTTTAATAACATTCAAATACTGCAGACTGTAAGAAATTATAGCTTGGCACAGTAATATCGATCGAGAAATTTTTAACAAACCGTCTGCACAAACCATCTGCACACAGCATTTGCTTGACACAAATTAAATACAAATGGCACCCATTCACAGATTCACCAAATCAACAACTACGGAAATTTCCAAAAATGCATCATTTGACGCATCTTTGGAAATGGCCTTCTTCTATTTTTTTTTCTTCAAAATGACGGCGTGCCAGAAGGAATAATTTCACAGGGAGATATTAGTGCACTTTAAACCAAGTAAGCTTTTCAACAATAACTTTGTCAGTTGCTTCTTGTAAAGCTGCAAATGATCTACTCGACCTTTAAAACAATGTTCATAAATATGAATGAGACCTACAATGAAAAATCTGCCCATCTTAACAAATTTTGAATTACTTGCTGAACGACAATCTCGAAGGTTGCAGATGTCCCAATCAATCCCCCCCCCTTCAAAAAAAATGTTGGTCTTTAGGGGGATTAAAATAAAAACATACAGTACAAATTAAACATTTGTTGGATCAACTTGAATTGTAAGGAATTGTACTTACGTGGATCATCATCATGACGGACAAGGTGAACGTGTCGTTGCAGTAGCAGCAATGCAGCAGCATGTCCAGCAGTGCAGTGGTTGCATTGGGTACTTCACGGAACATCAGTATGACCTGCGGGGGGACACATTGGAATTGTTAGCCAAAGCAGTGTTATTAATAAAGATTTTGTGTTCTACAGTTGTTGAAACAAATGTTCTGTGTTCACACAGTCACAACACACAATAAATTGCTTTTTTTTTAACAAACCTGATTTAGGGTAACTTTGTTTTATAAATAGTGATAACATTTTAAAGTGTACGGCAATGGAAATAATTATCTCACTTAAAAGTAGTTTAATAAATGGGATTCCAAGACACAATTAATTTTGGTGCTGCGCAGGTTTTTTTAGGAAACATACATGTATTTCATTGTGTTTCTCTTTGTTCCTATAGACTGAACACATCACAAACTTACATCCAAAGATCGTTTTTTTTAACAAAAGATTGAAGAATAAAACTTGTAGAAACTGACAATCAAGGACAGGTACAAAATCCTTTGTCCCCTTTGTGTGTCTGTCGTCCATCATTAAGCCATACAAGAATATGCAGTTGTGCATTTCTATATGCCAGAGGACAATGCTTTGTGTTTCCCTTTGTCCCTGTAATATTACGTTCTCCCATGGACTAAGCACATAACCATACGGTGGACTGTTTTCAACAAATCACCCAACGCTTGAGGACTGAAAGGATCTTTTGTTCTCCCTTCATGTGTCTGTCCTCTACGTACTGTAAAGCCACACATGTACACCCGCACAAGTGTGGCCGTTTTTTACACACATTTGTAAAATATTACCCAAACTGACATATTGCATATTTATAACTGGACACCTAATGCACCAAGAAAAGCTTTTGTTTTGGTATAGTCAGGGTTCAAATATAGCAGAAACGATATCTTAATGTAGACATAAGGGTGTCAAAATCACTCAGTGGAAGAGTGACATTTGGAATTGACACGGTGTTACGTGCACAACCAAGCTATCATTTCTGCTCCATTTGATAACCAACTACTGTAACAAAAGTTTTTTTTAGTGTGTTGCATGTATAGTAAGAAGTACATAATGGGAATTGGGTAATGTTTTACAGAAATTTACATTGACACGGTGTCAATGTTACATCGGAATGACATTTTTGCTCATATTTTTGGCAAAACACATTCAAATGATTTAAAACTTTCTGCAGTAGTGAAACACCCAACAACAAATATAGGTTTTCCCGGCCAATTTCCTAAAAGGTTCATTTACTTCTCAAAATCGGTCATTTATTTTCGTCTGAATTTGAGAATCGCTCTGAACACGCGTTTCATTTTCGCTACCAGAGCATTCAATTCCATTTCAGTTCAATCAATTAAGTGATTGAGCAGCACCTTTCGTTTATGTCTATTCAGATTCATTTACAAGACTTCTTTTTCGCTTTTAGAGGACCATTTCAAACATTCACCATTCTATTTCACTTTTAGTTTAATGCATTCGGCACCACTGAGATGAAATTAGGGGTTTTATTTTCATTTACCGTCAATCAAATTAGCTGTACCAGAAATCAATTCAGAAAAGGTATGCTTGCCTAAATGAATGCGCAGGTAACATAATTGGCCGTCTGTTTCTCAAATCCGTATGCACGGACAATGATAACGATTGGACTTTCGTTGAGTTCAAATGGGATTAAAGATCATGCATTCAAATTCAGACGAAACTGAATGACCGATTTTCGGAAGTGAATGGAGATTTTAGCAACTGCAAGCAAGGCATTCATACTTTTCATAATATGGTCATATATGTCACACATTGTTTCCCAACCCGGTGGAATAACCCATAAAGGTTATCCTCGTAAACTTTTTCTATACATCGATCCATCTGCCTACATGCACAAGAGCAGCTGGGTACAATGTACAAGTACTGAATACCTAGCGACAACAACCAACAACAATATGCTTGAGGTCAGAGGTGTCTCATAAAAAGCTATTTATAAAAACCTGGGAATTTCCCATATGAGAAATTGTGTTCATGACGAAACAGTTGTGGCGTCATAACGACAGCCATTGCTGTGCACTTGACTGTGGTAGCGAGGCACTATTCAGTCAGTTGGACAATCCGTGTACACAACATACAGTCGTGCTGTTGTAGTAATAGTAGGGTGTGGCTGATACTGCTGACAGACTGCATGCAGGAAACGACTTCAAACTGTACCCATAAACAGGCCTGTTGAACTTGTAGGTAGGTGGACAATGTTATGGGAATATACATTTGCCTTTGCTGTAATTTACAGAAATGGATGGATTTTGGGGTTAGTAGTTTACAGCAAATATTGTTACACAAATTTGTTTGACGTTTTGGGTTCGTAGATGCCAGAAAAACCAAGAAAAACAATCCTGTTCTTGCAGTCTGGTTCCCTGATGCCATTTAAATTGAAATGGAGCAATGTACAGACGTCACAGAATTGTAAGGTCAGGGAACCAGTCTACAGGCTTGTACCCATTCAAAGATGTGTGATCGATTGCAAACAATATTCAGACTTACTAAATATGGTATCTGGGCAGTAATTGAAAAAAGCCAGTTTTTTTCCAATTTGAAATTGATACAAAAATACCACTATTCTTGAAAATGTCAGCACACCAGGTGCCATGATTTTACAGGATACTTTAGACTGTCATTCACTGACAGTCCAGTAAGGTATTTCATGATAATTTGAAAGTTTTGTTTTTTGATGTTCGCAAACGTTAATTGTACTGTATATATTCCCTTTGATGCAGCCACACAGGCAAATATGATAAAAAGCACCTTGACAGACTGCATTATGCTCTCATGTATCCAAGAAGAAGAAATATTGACTGTCATGATGTCCTTTGATTCTTTACCTTCATATTGTTATGTGCATGTATATGTTTTTGATTTCATCTGCATGAAATTGAAGTGATTTAAATACATATTTACATCTACATGTATGCGAACTGTTAGTGAACTACAGTGGAACGCCGCTATACCGAACACCGCTATACCGAACATTCGGCTATACCGAACATTATCCTTGGCTCCCGGTTTTAATGTACAAAACATACCAAATATTGTTGATGAAAACAGTCAACAGATTAACAAAAAAAATTACCGAGTGTACATGTATTAAACACTATTTGGGCCACTTTTAATTCCCGAACATTGAATGACCCATAGTTACATCGTGTGAATGTCGACGAGCGACAGATCATATTCCCCAAGGATTTAAAGGGAAAACCACCCAGCCCAAGGAATTAAAGGGAAAACCGACCGTTGCTAAAATTTCATGATGACTCCTCGTGCGGCCGCGGGATGTGAGAAATGCCAGTCCACTATTGGTCAAAAGAGGGCACCAGCAGTTTAAAATCACTATACCGAATGATCGTTATTATGAACACTTTCTGTGGATCCAACGATGTTTGTTATATAGCGGCTTTCCACTGGGGCCGTATCATAAGTCCGACGCCTCATAGGTCCGACGCCTCATAAGTCCGAAATTTCGGACTGATGAGGCGTCGGACTTATGAGGCATAACATTTATTTATTCCGCTTCATAGGTCCGACGCCTCATAAGTCCGACGCCTCATAAGTCCGACAAATTAAACGCCTCGTTTTTCCGTTGTCGGATTTATGAGGCGTCGGACTTATGAGGCGTCGGACCTATGAGGCGTCGGACTTATGAGGCGCCGGACCTTTGAGGCGTCGGACTTATGGGCCTTTATTTGGTTAGAGGATGCGATTTTGTCGGACTTATGAGGCGTCGGACCTATGAGGCGTCGGACTTATGAGCGGACCCCTTTCCACTGTATGCTGAACATGAGTCAGTCTACATACAGCATCTTATATAGTACCGTATGCATATTAGGTGAAAGTTCGTTTTTGTTTCCACTCTTATATGGTACATGCAGAGTACAACTGAGCAAGATGGCAGAGGGAGGGGTGACCGATCTAGTCTTGGATGAGACTCAGAAGGAACTTCAAGAATGTCCTATCTGTTACACTGAGTACAAGGATCCTAGGATGCTGGACTGCTCACACAGCTTCTGCCTAAAATGTCTGCAAGAACTCAGACTGACACAAAATAAGGACGACAAGAATATTGTCTGTCCGTTGTGTCGAAAGGAAACTGCCCTGACTGAAGCTGGCGTGGACATGCTACCTGGAGGATCAAAGGATGTCAATCAACTGGAGCAGACTGAAGGTCAGGGGTTAAAAGTCATGTGTCAGGCATGTGATGAGGCGGTGAACGAAGCTATTTCTCGATGCATGGATTGCAAGCATTATCTGTGTCAAGAATGCCAGAAGGCACATAATCGATTTGCAGCACTGAAGAGTCACAAGATTGTGGATTTGACAGAGCTACCTGTTGACTCCCAAGAAGTAACAGAGGACAATGAACTCAAGAAAGTTCCCAAGTGTTTCAAGCATCCAGATCAAGATCTCTGTCTGTATTGTAACACATGTGAAGTCCTCATATGCAATAAATGCACAAACATTGACCACAAAGAATCCATGCATTCTTATGAAGGTATCGACGAGGCATTCAATAAATGTAAACAAGAAGTAAAAGAATCCGTATCTAAAACAGAAGAATGCATTCAAAAATGTGTTTCTGCCAACCCCTCTTCAGGTCATTCACGTTACAGACTTGACAAGATGCTGGCAAAAACCTATGCTCAAATTTCACAGAAAGCAGAAAAGGAAATCGCCAAAATCAGACAGCAAGAAAAACAACTTAAAATAAAGGCCAGGGACATTGCCACTAAACGTGATACTCAGTTTACATATGCAGAAACGTCTGAGCAGATTGTGCGCAAAGTGAATGAAGTGATGACTACAGCAACGTGCTATGAGATCCTGGAGTCCAAGAAGAAAATGCTGCGGGATTTGAGTGAGCAGGTGGAGGTGCATAAGAGTTTGGATATCAAGCATGGGAAGTCATTCCTTGGCTTTAAGGAGAGCGAAGAGATTGGTCAGCTTGGGACTCTGCTCTTGGAGGAGAAATGGGAGACAGATGAGGCCTTTTCAGAATATGTGCAAGGTAGAGACTATCTACATACAGCAGCATACTCCACAAGTGAAATTGCTGTGGTATGCAGTGATGAATTGCTAACATCGGATATAAAGGGGAAGGTGATTTCTACAAAGACCTACAAACCTGACCCTGATAAACCAAACAAACCCCATGACCCTAATGACATACAGAAAGCAACAGCTCTAGCCATCAACAAGGACGATCAACTTCTGATCCTAGACAATCCTGCAGTCAAGATCTTCAACAAGGAATACCAGCTCCTTCATCAGTTCCTACCGGGTAAAGAGGCCGGCGTAGACGGCACGCCGACGTGCCTGGCAGTGGACAGCAACAATCTGATAGCAGTGGGTTACAGGGACAAGGAACAGATCTCTCTACACAACCCAGATGGTTCCCTCGTCAGAACACTGCCTGCTCCAAAGATTGATACGCATTTGATCTTCAGCAACAAGCGGCTTATTCACACCAACAGCACTGAGGGTTTGCTGATGGCAGTTGACTTACATGGCAACAAACTGTTTAATCAAAGTTGTAGTAATCCTCGTGGGCTGTGTTGCGATGATGCAGGTGATATTTACCTTTTGGCCTCATATCAAATCTGCCATTTTAGTGCAGATGGCAAGTGCATTGCTTCATGGGACTGTCAGGGTGGTTCTGATATCACATACACACCTGCACATAAATTAGCAGTTACAGAAAGGCAGAACATGTCTAATTACAGGTACATGTACATGTATCATTTGGTTTAGAGATATCAACCAACACATAATTGTTCAAACGATCAAAACAAAAGGCAGGGAATAAAAAAGAAAAAAATATACGAAAATGGTATCAAGACATTATATATCTACAAAACATCCATGAAAATTATTGATGCTCCATGCATCCATGGACATGTGCAATGTACAGAAACTTTCTGATTGCAACTTCATAAATAGTACAGACGTGAAACACTGTGAGCAGGATATGGGATTGTATACATGTACATAGAAAGTTTTTATGTGTTATGTTACATTTAGTATCTTACACATGTACATCAACCAAAGTCATTATGTGCAAACTTATTTGGAGCTTGTACAGTTGTACATACGTCCATGTTTTTAAAATGGAAGCGCTAGTTTGATTTTTTTTCTAAAACTTCCCATTTCCCAAAATGAAATTTTTTTCCCGAACTGATAACATCGCCTCAGAATTATAACAATAAATTTTTTACATGAGGTGTTCAATGTACATTGTAAGTTGAAAAATAAACTTAATATTTCTAATCAATTTTGAAAAAAAAAACCGCTTGTGTTGCAAGTTCTTCTCTACTTCTACATGTATTGCTTAAAGACATGGTACAAGTGTAAATACTGATCGTGCAAAATTCATTTAGTATCCATATTTCCAGCTACCAGTACATGTACGGTACTCTCCACCATTTCTCATGAAAACAGGTGGGCAATTATAGACAAATCCACACGCCCCGCTCCATGAAGTTTTAACCAATCACAGCCATGATTTATGCACGACATAGGTGTGTACACATTTGTAATGTGCATGCATTCGCATGTATGACATGTGCACGTCTGGCACATGTTATGCCGGTATATAGAATGGTCTATTCATCGAGGGTCATCTCCATGAGACAAAGTATGTACTCCATGTTCTTTTCAATAGATTTTTTTTGTTTAAACAAATGAGACCAGCTTTATTCTTATTGAACATTCAGAAACACAAACTTCAGCAAGATAAACTTCACAACCAAGCCTTCGTTGTAACTTGCTTCACTGCAGTTTCTATGCACTTTTCTCAAATATTGAGACTGTTTTGTATTATGAATATGAGTAGAGCAGCTAGGACATGAGAGGCACACATGCTGTTGCCCTTGTGCGTGGTTGGTGGTAAAGGGTGCCGTTTAAACATTGAAACGATAAACATTCTTAATCCATTTACAATTAATTTTTCAAAATGTTTAAACCAAACCGCATTGTATATGTTTGCTGTATCTGCCCTTGCATGCATTTCACACACAATTAATAATACTAAAGGACACCTTTAAACCATTTTATTTACAAAGCAAAAGACAGTCCATTATGAATGATCTTCTTTGTAGATCAGTGTCGATGCTGCCCTTCATTTGCTGTGCACCATAATTATTTAATGTATATTCTTGTAACTAACATGCTTGAGTGCAAACACTGGTGCAGGTGGCATGCAGCCTGTGTGACATGGCTAAAGGTTTAAACGATTAAATTAGGCTGAAATAGATTTGCTAAACGTTTCCAAAATAAACGCTAATCATCGAGGGCCAGCTTTGATTGGAGATTCGGAAACACTAACTTCAACTTCCCAACCAAGCCCTCTTTGTATCTTCGTTTTGCCCAACATTTTAAATTAAATTCCCCTTTATCTTAACTTTTATACTGCTTTGTATTACGAGCATATGTATGCATCATAAGGAGCCTTTCATTTTAGTAGTTTGGTCTTGGGTAATTGACCAGGTATTCAATTTGGCATTTGTACCCTCAGAATTAAAATGATGATTCTCCATTTGTTTACCCAAACAATTTGACTATTTCTATCCTCCTTGCTGTAGTTTATTATCTTTTGAACCTGCATTTCAGTGACAGCGTAACATTGTTTTTCACCAGTAAAAACAAACCTTTCATTGCCAATGATTGCCATTGCATAAAAAATACCACTTTATCTTGAGTTTTAACCACTACTTATGGTTACCCAGGCCAAGCACCACAAATGGGGTCCAGATACTAGACTGCCTCTTTAAACTGCACTGGGCCTCACTGCCGCCCATGAAAAATGTGTGGACAATTTGATCTCTTCTGGCTTTGATACACACTTTCTAATGCATTATAACTTAAAGGGAATGTACATCATTGGCTTTTGCTGTAATTTTCAGTAATGAACAATATGAGGGGTTAGTATAATAGATCAAATATTGTTACACTGACATGTTTGAAGTTTTGTGTTCAAAAATGCTGGAAAAACCAAGAAAAACTAAAATGTTCAAGTAGTCTGGTTCCCTGACTCCACTAAAGATGATATGGATCAATTCATAGATGCCGGAAAACTGTAAGGTAAGGGAACCAGTCTAGCTGGCCTGCACCCGTTCATGAACATGTAACCAATAGCAAGCAAAATTTAGACTGAAAAAATGGTAAATTTGGAGCAGTAGTTGAAAAATAGTTCGGTTTTTCCAACGGTGGTCGGCCGACCACCGTTGGAAATTTACAATAAAATACCACTTTTCTTGAAAATGACTTAACACCAGGTGCCATAATTTTACAAGATGCTTAAGACCGTAATTTACCAACATCCTAGTAAGGTATTTCGACAAAATTTGGTATTTTGTTTTTTCGATGTTTGCAAATGTTGTATATTCCCTTTAATGGGTTTCAAAAACACGCTTTAATACACAAACTGTTAAAAAAAAACACAATGAAAATTAAAGGTGAAGGCCTACACCTTATTTCCAGAAGAAAGGTTGGAAAGTGTGAACTTTTCACTAATTTAAAGTTGTGATACTGATGTGTTTTGGTGTTTTAACTGTTTCTTAATTTGGTTCATGAGCTTTTACACTAGCGGGGTGCCGCGCGATGAGCTGGGTAGAGTCGTGGCACCTGCTAGCACTGGGTAGAATCCTTATTGTTAAAACTTGACATATTTATTATCAACGAGCATGATGGCTTTATCATCGTATAACGTTGCTGTGAATCTTACAAAGGATCAGTGCGCCTTCAAAAGTGACGTATTTTTCAGAAGGGTTCATTATACATGTACAGTCAGGTTTTGAATATTCATATTGTACGAATTTTAATGATCAACGGTAAAAGGGTTATGTACTAATTTGTATTACTTGACCTCAATTTACATGTTGACCCCAAGTGGGCGTGGTAAACCTTGGTGAAGCAATGTTGCCACATTTTTCATCATCAACGTTAGGTTTTGAATAATAGCGATACATTTTAAAGTGTTTTCACAGAGATAATGTTGTAAACTTTAACTATAGAAAACCCACTTGGTTGAAAGTCCGGAGTACGTACTGAAAGCACGCATACTACATGTACATGTACCTGAGAAGAAATGTGCTTCCACCTCAGTAATAAGGTTTATCCTGGTCATGTAGACCATTATCATGTTGCCGCCATCGTGATTTTTCCCCATTCAAATCAACGTAACCAAAGCGAGGCTGGAAGGGAAAACAGTCTGTTTTCCTTTTTGCACAAAAAACATTATCATTCAGTACTGTTATTGGACACAGGGAACATGACTGAAATGGTGGCAGCATGATAAAGATCTATAGAATAAGTCTGTAGGGCGATTTTTTCTCCAATTTTGAAAAGAACTATTTTCAAATCTTTTTTTGGGTAACTGAATGGGTTTTGACCACTGGATGATGAATGCAAGTGAATTTTAATTGTGGAAGAGGGATATTACACTGAACGATGAAATTACTATTTAATATGTACTGAATTTAACGTTGAAGGGTTTTTGATAGATGAACAGTTTTCTATTACATGTACGTTTAAATGGCATCAAATGGAATTTGCAATTTAATGCAATCATTGTTTTGACGTCCCATTTAACTTTACTTTCTAATCCTCATATTGCCATTTTTAGTGCAGTTTGGCAACTTTTTGTTTTTTATGCTCCGGCCAATTTCATGAGCAAAACTTTGATGTACCTCATGCAAGGCAGAAAATTCTGTGTCACATCTGCGACAGCATCAACAGTCACCATAAAGTATGGGGGTTGGATGGGGTTACTATTCTGCTTTCAGTGATTCAGTTGTTATTTCAGTACATGACAGCAAGACTTTGAGAAAGCTTTACATTGTAATTAGCACAAATGTTTTCAATAAGCAGATTTTGGGTTTACAATTTGAAGAAAAACTCTGACCTGAAGGGTGTGGGCCTAAAGGTGACATCACAACAACTGCGCCCAAGCCTGCCAACTCTCACACATAACGGTGAGACTCCCACATTTCAGGTGATTCACACTCTCTCACGCACCCGCAGGATTTCTCACGCCTAAACAAAAAAACCTGGAAAATGATGTTTAAATGATGATCTATTGCTAACATAAATTGGTTAAAGTGGTCGGAAATTGCCTCAGATCGCACCACAGATTGTCTACAATTGAATGTTTTTAGGGGGCCCTTCAGCGGGCCCCATACCCACGCTGTTAGGGCTTCACGCTTCGTGCTTGCATTACTACTGATCAAGCTCCATCGCCAAATTCTCACTCTCAGCTCTTACTCAAAGTTGGCAGCCCTGTGCGCCCTCTGTTGTCAGGAAAAGCATGAAACATTTTAAATGATTAAAAAAGTGCAATTTGCAAATAGATTGCAAAAAAAAGATGTATAGTAGTTTTTAGACTTTTAAGAAGAATGGATACTTTCCTCAAATATGCTCCAGAGTAAAAAATCATTTCATGGACCCTTCAATGTTTTTATTTTTCTTGAAACATTAAATATGAGGTGGGCCTTATTCATCACCATCTGCTAGAAATGTTACCATCATAAAGTCTTGTTTCAATTTTTGTTTTTAGAACTGTAATACACAGACCCATACACCATGCACAAGAGCAGCTGGGTACAGTGAACAAGAATGGGCATACATGTGCGTACACAACTGACAACAACATACAAGTACCCTACATGTATGTATGCTTGAGGTCAGAGGTACGAGTCCTATGAAAAGCTTTTCATACAAATCGGGGAATTCCCAAGATGAGAAATTGTGTTCATGAGGAAACAGTTCAACTGTGACATCACAACGGAAGCTTTGCAAGGAAGTGATGTTAGTACATGTACATAGTACTTGTGCAGAAACACACAGTAGTGCTGTACAAGTAGGGTGTGGCTGATAATCTGCTGACAGCTATAGAGTGCAAACAGGAAAATACTTTCCAACTGTACCTAGAAAACAACCACAATACGTTGTACAGGTAAGTGGATGATGTCATACAAATATAACATGGTTTGAGGGTGGACAGTCGATATTCGTTCACCTAGGTATTGGAAGTTTCGCCTCGGGAACTAGTTTGTCAACTTCCAAAACCGAGGGGAGCGAAAATCGACTGTCCACCCCAAATAAACCATGTTATATGTGTTTTACTATGCCTCATACATATTCAGTTGCCAAATATTCCCGCAGTGCACCTCGCGGGCAAAAAATCATCGACAAAAACTTGTCTAGCTCACCAGAAAAATAACGCTCAACCTCCGAAACGTTCAGTTCGTTTGCAATACAGTCACTACGGTTGTAAATATACTATTGTTCGTGGACAACTTTTCTTTTTTTTAGTACATGAGGCATCTTTATTGTCGAAAAACATATTCTCCAATTCGACATCATTGAGCTCCAGAAAACACTAATTAGGCCAAAAAAATAAAAATAGTTCTGCTTCCGGTTACCCGACCGACCCTATTTTTAGGCTGCGACCCTAAACATTTTATCGGCAATTCCAAAAACAAAACAAAAAAAATGATTGAATAAATAAAAACAAAAACCTTATGTCTTGTCTGTCTTCACAAAATACCTCTCAACAACCCTTTTGCATCAACAAATGCTTGTATTTATTGTTTTCTTACTTACATTCGCTATTGTTTCAAAAGAAACCTCCGTTATTTTTACAAATTGCTGCGCGATTCAACTACTTCGCAATTCGATGTCTATAATCACGTGCGTAATAAGCGCAATGCGGCGACGACTGGTTCCCGCTACGCCGCGCAGGGGCCAATTATGAAAATGCGGTAACTAGTCTGTGCACGGCTATGCGATCGTTAGCGCTAGCATGGCTATGCAGGCGCACGCAGGCACGTGCTCTGTCAACTGGTCGGACTCGACATCGTAAAAATGCTGAGAAAGACATCGTAAAAATGCCAAGAAAACACCGTAAAAATGCCAAGAAAACACCGATGGAGAAAGAACATTTTTGCAAGTTAAATCACAGATTTGATCTAGCTTGTCTGTGTATGTATTTTCCATGTTCAAGAGTTCATTTTGAGATCGCACTTCTCGTATTTGGAGTGATACAATGCAGCGTGTTTCCTGAAATGTTCGACCCGTTGGCCGCGGGCCACACATGCACATGTACAGTGCATCACACACTTCGGAGTTTTGGCCAGCTCCCCTTCTTGACTAGCGTTGTGCCTATGGTGTGAACGACCTGAATTTCCCACAATTTTTTTTACGAATTATCGAACGTAAATATATTGACAATAATTAAGGTAGGTTTTATTCACTTTTTGTGGCCATTTTTGTGTATAGCTTTTGTAGTGCAATGGAAATAGTTCAGGCTAAAACTTCGCATATAATTGAATACCCCATTCAATCTGCATAAAAAAAATTTCCGACCGACCCTATTTTTGAAAGGCATGTAATCTGAAGCAGAACTATTCTTTTTTTTGGCCTTATCATTCACGTGTGCAACCATCTTTTCATGTGTAGCTATATTTCACTCGTACCCCCCGCCCTGCAAACTGGGCACTGGGACACGCTGATGAGCTTCACAGAATCTTGTGAAGGAAGTGGGGATGGCATTCATCATGTAAAAAGCATCTGGCTGCAGCTGTTAAAAGAGGCAGTTAGCCATATGTGCGCAAATGCTATCTGAAAACTTTCCCACAGAAATGCACACATCCTATTACTGGATGTGATTTATATTTCATTGCGGACCATGTGGACAAATTTTGAGCGTCGCATAATATGCAACTTGACCCATCGTTAATTCGAAATGAATCTTGGGTCGAGCAAGTGACGAGAATGGAAAATTTACAAAACAGATACGTTTTACAAATTTTCCTACATGATTACTCTTTTCAATAAAAAAAAGCATTATGAATGGGAATAAAAGAGTGATGACTCAGTCTTAACGGCCATTTAAATTCCTTGCAGGGTCGTGGCCGTGAAGACTTGCAGGTCACAGGTCACGCAAAATCTATCCAATCAGAGCGTAAATTCATCAGCATGTCCCAGCATTCTGTGCGTATTCAGCCTGTGCGTGAATACTCATGCGTGCGTTTGGTAAACAGCAAAAATAGCACCTGGCACGTGATGTTGAATGCATGGACCAGTAAGATTTCAGCTTTTGGTTATGAATATGTATGAGGTATAGTAATACAGTATGCAGTAAAGAAAATAAAAAAGCACCATGGAACCCCCCTGGCAATGGGCTTTGTATCCAAGAAAACATTGACTCTCCTTCGATTCATGATCTTTACCAGTACTTTTACATATTTGTATGTGCAGTACATGATGTTGATTTCATCAGCATAAAATAGTTCTTGCATACATATTTACTGTTAGTGGAGTATACGTACATCACTAAACATCAGCCACTCTAAGCCAAGTCAACATACATTTAAAGATTTGTGGTCTTTCTTATAGAGTACACCAGAGCACTTGAGATGGCAGAGGGGGGTGTGACCGATCTAGTCTTGGATGAGACTCAGAAGGAACTTCAAGAATGTCCTATCTGTTACACTGAGTACAAGGATCCTAGGATGCTAGACTGCTCACACAGCTTCTGCCTGAAATGTCTGCAAGAACTCAAACTGACACAAAATAAGGACAAGAATATTGTCTGTCCGTTGTGTCGAAAGGAAACTGCCCTGACTGAAGCTGGCGTGGACATGCTACCTGGAGGATCAAAGGATGTCAATCAACAGGAGCAGACTGAAGGTCAGGGGTTACAAGTCATGTGTCAGGCATGCGATGAGGAAAATGAAGCCATTTCTCGATGTATGGATTGCAAGCATTATCTCTGTCAAGAATGCCAGAAGGCGCACAATCGATTAGCATTACTGAGGGTTCACAAGATTGTGGCTTTGACAGAGCTACCTGTTGAGTCCCAAGAACTAACTGAGGACACTGAACTCAAGAAAGTTCCCAAGTGTCTCAAGCATCCAGATCAAGATCTCTGTCTGTATTGTAACTCATGTGAAGTCCTCATATGCAATGAATGCACAAACATTGATCACAAAGAATCCATACATTCTCACGTCAGCATCGACCAGGCGGTTAGCAGATGTAAACAAGAAGTACATGAATCCGTATCTAAAACAGAAGAATGCATTGAAAAATTCATTTTTGCAAACCCCTCTTCAGGTCATTTACGTTACCGACTTGACAAGATGCTGGTAAAAACGTACTCTCAAATTTCACAGAAAGCAGAAAAGGAAATTAGCAAAATCAGAGAGAAAGAAAAACAACTCAAAACGGAGGCCAGGGACATTGCCATTAAACGAGATACAGAATTTGCATATGCAGAAACGTCTGAGCAGATCCTGGGTGAAGTGCATGAAGTGATGACTACAGCAACGTGCTATGAGATCCTAAAATCCAAGAAGAAAATGCTGCGGGATTTGAATGAGCAGGTGGAGGTGCATAAGAGTTTGGATATCAAGCATGGGAAGTCATTCCTTGGCTTTAAGGAGAGTAAAAAGGATGGTCAGCTTGGGACTCTGCTCTTGGAGGAAAAATGGGAGAGGGATAAGACCTTTTCAGAAGTTGAACTTGATGAATGGTACTCAGGACATCATATATGTATAGCAGCATACTCCACAAGTGAAATGGTTGTGGCAGACACTGATGAACTGGTTACACTGGATCCAGAAGGGAATGAGATTTCTACAAAGACCTACAACCCTGACCCTGATAAACCAAACGAACCCCATGACCCTAATGACATACAGAAAGCAACAGCTCTAGCCATCAATAAGGATGATCAACTTCTGATCCTAGACAATCCTGCAGTCAAGATCTTCACCAAGGAATACCAGCTCCTTCATCAGTTCCTACCGGGTAAAGAGGCCGGCGTGGACGGCACGCCGACGTGCCTGGCAGTGGACAGCAGCAATCTGATAGCAGTGGGCTACAAGGACAAGGAACAGATATCTCTACACAACCCAGATGGTTCCCTCGTCAGAACACTGCCTGCTCCAAAGATTGATACGCATTTGATCTTCAGCAACAAGCGGCTTATTTACACCAACAGCAATAAGGGTTTGCTGATGGCTGTTGACTTACATGGCAACAAACTGTTTAATCAAAGTTGTAGTTATCCTCGTGGGCTGTGTTGTGATGATGCAGGTGATATTTACCTTTCGGCCTCAAATCAAATCTGCCATTTCAGTGCAGATGGCAAGTACATTGCTTCATGGGACTGTCCGAATAATTTTGATATCACATACACACCTGCACATAAATTAGCAGTTACATGTACAGATTGCTACTTTGCGTTGTACATCTACATGTATCACTTGGTTTAGAGATATCAAACAACACATAATTGTTCAAGCGATCAAAATAAAAGGCACAGGAAAAAAAATGTACCAAAATGGTATCAAGACAATTTATATCTACATAACATCCATGAAAATTATTGATGCTCCATGCATCCATGGACATGTGCAATGTACAGAAACTTTCTGATTGCAACATCACAAACAGGACAGACTTCAAACACTTTGAGCAGGATATGGGATTGTAAACAAATACATAGAAAGTTTACATGCGTTATATTACATTTAGTATCTTACACATGTACATCAACCGTAGTCATATGTGCAAACTTATTTGGAGCTTGTACAGTTGTACATACTTCCATGTGTTTAAATTGAAGCGCTAGTTTGATATACTTTTTTGTAAACTTCCCATTTCCCAAAATGACAAAATTTGTCCCAACTGATAACATCGCCTCAGAAATACCAATAAATGTCTGCATGAGGTGTTCTATGTACATTGTAGGTTGAAAAATAAACTTAATATTTCCAATCAGTCTTGAAAAAAAAAACCCGCAATGGGTCACAAGTTTTTCTCTACTTCTACATGTATTGCTTAAAGATATGGTACAAGTGTAACTGATCTTGCAACATTTATTTAGTATGCATGTTTCCAGCTACCGCTACATGTACCGTACTCTCCACCATTTGTCATGAAAACAGGTGGGAAATTATAGACAAATCCACACGCCCCCCTCCAGGAAGTTTTGACCAATCACAGCCATGATTTATGCCGACATAGGTGTGTACAAATTTGTAATGTGCATGCATTCGCATGTATGACATGTGCAGGTCTGGAACATACCGGTATTTAAGAAAGGAGAGGTGAACGATTTGTTGCCCACATACATGGTGGGCGGTGCCAAATAGAATGGTCTGTTCATCGAGGGTCATCTCCATGAGACGAAGTATGTACTCCATGTTCTTTTCAATAGATCTGGGGTTTTTTTTGGTAAAAACAAATGAGACCAGCTTTATTCTTATTGGACATTCAGAAACACATACTTCAGCAAGTTAAACTTCCCAACCAAGCCTTCTTTGTAACTTGCTTCACTGCAGTTTCTATACACTTTTCTCAAATATTGAGACTGTTTTGTATTATGAATATGAGTAGAGCAGCTAGGACATGAGAGGCACACATGCTGTTGCCCTTGTGCGTGGTTGGTGGTAAAGGGTGCCGTTTAAACATTTAAATGATAAACATTCTTAATCCATTAACAATTAATTTTCCAAAATGTTGAAACGAAACCCGCATTGTATATGTTTGCTGTATCTGCCCTCGTATGCATTTCACACACAATAAACAATACTAAAGGACACCTTTAAAGCATTTTATTTACAAAGCAAAAGACGGTCCATTATGAATGATCTTCTTTGTAGATCAGTGTCAAACCTTTCATTGACAATGATAACCAAAGACATTGGTTATTGCAGATGAGTTCTGTTTCGTCTTGAGTTTTAACCACTATGGATGGTTACACAGACCAGTGCTATGGGCCCATGTAACAGATTGCCTATAACCTGCACTGGGCCTCTCTGCCGCCCACGAAAAAATGTGTGAAAAATCTGATTGGCGTTTCCGCAAAACCTTGAGGGAAAGCCTTTGTTTCTGTACTTATTTTCTGGGTTTTTTTCCTTCTTCATGTTTTTCTATCACAAATCCCATAGACTTTGTAAACGTTTTTTTTTTCTCGCCGGCTTAGACATTGACACAGTGTAAATGTTGTTATCGTTGCCGCTATGTATTTATGTCGCTATTAATTTTCTTAAGTCGAATCTAGTCAGTCCCCGATCAGTTGCGTTCACGCTCCCGACCAACTCACTTCACTTTTCGGTAGCCAACAATTTGTAAGTATTTTTTACTCTAATTTATTTTTTACTTTAATTAATATCATATTTATTTATGAACATTTAATTCCCTGTAAGCATTTATCCGTATACTATATTACTAGCGCCTGGCTCGATAATCATGGATACGTGTGTTTTAGTTCATGCCGAAATACCTAAGATTCCTTAGAGCCAACGCCCTTATTTTATAGGCCTTCACCCCGGTACATGGAAACAGAAAGTACAGATTTTTGGGGATGCCAATTTATTATATAATTTATATCTGTGAATTATATTTCATTGTGGTATGTTTATTTATTTGCTATTCGCATTACTTTGTGCAGCACTCCAGAATGCCGCCGTAAATCCCTGAACACCCAACAACTGTTAAGCCCGTATACCTCAGTGTGTGCCGATGGTTCCTTACCCGGGGAACGATTGTAAGTTTAATATCAGTGGGTTTCTTCATTTGAATAATTCATTGGATTAGTTGTATTTCATTAAAATGAATTGTTGACTCCTCCGCAAACGAGCATATTTTTTTTTTTTTTTTTCTTACAAATGTTTTTAATGAGCAAATTTGGGACAAAAGTTTACAATTTCAACAGAAAACCTCTAAACTGAATAGTGCCTTCCTGAAATGACGTCACAGCAACAGCGTCCTCATTTGTCAGGAAAAGCATAGGAAATATTTAAATGTTTAAAGAAGTGCACTTTTCAGCAACATTAAAAAAAAAAAGGAATGCCAAGTTGTTTTCATACATTTTTAGAGAAGTAGAAAGTTACACATGAAAATAATGTTCCTAAGTAAAATTCTTGTCATGGTCCCTTTAACCTATCAAAAAGAATAATTACAAATGTTTAGAGTATCAAGTGTTTCTTTTAATTTCAAACCAAATGTTATATAGTAGTAGAAACATTTATTTCAATGTTGCCAAAACCAAATGTTATATAGTAGTAGAAACATTTATTTCAATGTTGCCATTTCCACACAATAAAATGTTACAATAAGGTTGATAAGGTGCTGCCCGTTCACAATTGGTGTAATATTCTCTCTAAACCTATTAAGGTAATTGTTTAATGTATATTGATGTATTTGATTGTAATATTTAATATGAATGTTTGTATTTTCCTTTAGTTTTCACCTGCATCAGCGGTATGTAAATAAAATGGGGTCAAGAATTCAAAACAGACTGCCGGTCTCGTTTTTCAGCGGTGCATACAGTGACAAATGTTACGTCAGAATGACATTTTTGCTCATATTTTTGGCACATTCAATGATTGAAAACTTTCTGCAGTAGTAAATTACCCAACAACAAATATTATGTAGAGCAACTGCTAGCAAGGCATTCATACTTTTCATAATATGGTCACATGTCACACATTGTTTCCCAACCCGGTTGAATAACCCATTATCCTCATAAACTTTTTATAAACTGTAATACACTGATCCCTCTGCCTACATGCACAAGAGCAGCCGGGTACAATGTACAAGTACCACTGAACACCTAGCCACAACCAACAACAATATGCTTGAGGCCAGAGGTGTCTCATAAAAAGCTATTCATAAAAACCCGGGAATTTCCCATATGAGAAATTGTGTTCATGACGGAACAGTTCAACTGTGACGTCACAACGACAGCCGTTGCTGTGCACTTGACTGTGGTAGCGAGGCACTATTCAGTATTGGACAATCCGTGTACACAACATACAGTCGTGCTGTTGTAGTAATAGTAGGGTGTGGCTGATACTGCTGACAGACTGCATGCAGGAAACGACTTCAAACTGTACCCATAAACAGGTCTGTTGAACTTGTAGGTAGGTGGACGATGTTAAAGGGAATATACAACATTTGCCTTTGCTGTGATTTGCAGAAATTGATGGATTTTTGGGGTTAGTATTTTACAGCAAATATTGTTACACTGATTTGTTTGACGTTTTGGGTTCGTAGATGCTAGAAAAACCGGTGACTGCTCTATGTTCCGACACCCCTATGTTCCGACAACCTAGATTGTGTTACTCCCGGTTAGGGTTAGGGTTAGGGTTAGGGTTAGGAATAGGAATATGTGCAGTCGGAACATAGGGGTGTTGGAACATAGAGGTGTAACCGAAAAACCAAGAAAAACAATCGTGTTCTTGTAGTCTGGTTCCCTGATGCCACTTAAAATGAAATGGAACAATTAATAGACGTCAGGGAGTTGTAAAGTCAGGGAACCAGTCTAGAAGGCTTGTACCAGTTGCAAACAATATTCAGATTAACTAAATATGGTAAATGGGGGGGGGGGCATTATTTGGAAAAAATACAGCCAGCAATTTCCAATGTTGGTTGGCCCACCAGTGTTTGAAATTGATATAAAAATACCACTTTCGGCTATGCCGAACATCATCCTTGGCTCCCGGTTTTAATGTACAACATCTACCGAGCATTGTTGTTGAAAAAAGTCAATAGATTAACAAAATATCTACCGGTTGTACATGTATTAAACACTATTTGGCCACTTTTAATTCCCGAACATCGAGCAACCCATAGTTACATCGTGTGTGAATGTCGACGAGCGACAGATCATATTTCCCCAAGGAATTAAACGAAAAACCACCCAGCCCAAGGAATTAAAGGGAAAACCACCCGTTGCTAAAGTTTCGTGACGACTCCTAGTGCGCCCGCAGGATGTGAGAAATGCCAGTTCACTATTGGTCAAAAGAGGGGAACAGCAGTTCAAAATCACTATACCGAATGATTGTTATTATGAACACTTTCTGTGGATCCAACAATGTTCGTTTTAGCTGCGTTCCGCTGTATACTGAACATGAGTCAGTCTATAATTATACAGCATCTTATTGTATGCAGATTAGTTGAAAGTTCGTTTTTGTTTCCACTCTTATATGGTACATGCAGAGTACAACTGAGCAAGATGGCAGAAGGAGGGGTGACCGATCTAGTCTTGGATGAGACTCAGAAGGAACTTCAAGAATGTCCTATCTGTTACACTGAGTACAAGGATCCTAGGATGCTAGACTGCTCACACAGCTTCTGCCTGAAATGTCTCCAAGAACTCAAACTGACACAAAATAAGGACAAGAATATTATCTGTCCGTTGTGTCGCAAGGAAACTGCCCTGACTGAAGCTGGCGTGGACATGCTACCTGGAGGATCAAAGGATGTCAATCAACAGGAAAAAACTGAAGGTCAGGGGTTAAAAGTCATGTGTCATGCATGCGATGAGGAAATTGAAGCCATTTCTCGATGTATGGATTGCAAGCATTATCTCTGTCAAGAATGCCTGAAGGTGCATAATCGATTGTCACCACTGAAGAGTCACAAGATTGTGGCTTTGACAGAGATACCTGTTGAGTCCCAAGAAAAAACTGACACTGAACTCAAGAAAGTTCCCAAGTGTTTCAAGCATTCAGATCAAGATCTCTGTCTGTATTGTAACTCATGTGAAGTCCTCATATGCCGTGAATGCACAAACATTGATCACAAAGAATCCATGCATTCTCACATCAGCATCGACCAGGCGGTCAGCAGATGTAAACAAGAAGTTAATGAATCCGTATCTAAAACAGAAGAGTGCATTCAAAAATTCATTTCTGCAAACCCCTCTTCAGGTCATTTACGTTACCGACTTGACAAAATGCTGGTAAAAACCTACTCTCAAATTTCACAGAAAGCAGAAAAGGAAATTGCCAAAATCAAAGATAAAGAAAAACAACTCAAAACGGAGGCCAGGGCCATTGCCATTAAACGAGATACAGAATTTGCGTATGCAGAAACATCTGAGCAGATTCTGGGTGAAGTGAATGAAGTGATGACTACAGCAACGTGCTATGAGATCCTGAAGTCCAAGAAGAAAATGCTGCGGGATTTGAGTGAGCAGGTGGAGGTGCATAAGAGTTTGGATATCAAGCATGGGAAGTCATTCCTTGGCTTTAAGGAGAGTAAAGAGCATGGTCAGCTTGGGACTCTGCTCTTGGAGGAGAAATGGGAGACAGATGAGGCCTTTTCAGAATATGTGCAAGGTAGAGACTATCTACATACAGCAGCATACTCCACAAGTGAAATTGCTGTGGTATGCAGTGATAAATTGCTAACATTGGATATAAAGGGGAAGGTGATTTCTACAAAGACCTACAAACCTGACCCTGATGAACCAAACGAACCCCATGACCCTAATGACATACAGAAAGCAACAGCTCTAGCCATCAACAAGGATGATCAACTTCTGATCCTAGACAATCCTGCAGTCAAGATCTTCAACAAGGAATACCAGCTCCTTCATCAGTTCCTACCAGGTAAAGAGGCCGGCGTAGACAGCATGCCGACATGCCTGGCAGTGGACAGCAGCAATCTGATAGCAGTGGGTTACAAGGACAAGGAACAGATATCTCTACACAACCCAGATGGTTCCCTTGTCAGACCACTGCCTGCTCCAAAAGTTGATACATATTTGAAGTTCAGCAAAAAGGGACTCATATATACTAACAACAAAGAGGGTTTGCTGATGGCTGTTGACTTACATGGCAATAAACTGTTTAACCAAAGTTGTAGGGATCCTCGTGGGCTGTGTTGTGATGATGCAGGTGATATTTACCTTCTTGCCTCAATTAAAGAGAGGAATCATGTATACAAAACCATTTGCCATTTTAGTGCAAATGGCAAGTTCATTGTCTCATGGAAACTTGGGGATCATTGTGATATCACATACACACCTGCACATAAATTAGCATGTACAGGATACGACATGAGCAGGTATCACTTGGGTTAGAGACATATCAACCAACAAGAATTGCAAATTCAAATGATCACAATACTAGGCGGGGTTATTTCATACATACTTCTATCAACACATTATCTACATAAACACACATATGTACATTACTGATGCTCCATGCATCTTTAGGCCAGCAAAATGTCCAGAAACTTTCTGACTGCAACTTCACAAACAAAACAGACTTAAAACACAAGAACAAGCTTTATTCTAATTGAACAGTTTGAAACCCTTCTCAGCAAGTGAAACTTCCCAACCAAACCTTCGTTCTTTGTAACTTGGGTTATTGCACAATAGTTTCTAAGCACTTTTCTCACACATTTACACTGTTTACGGTAGGACATGATCAAGAGGCGCACGTGCTGTTACCCTTGTGTGTGGTCAAACATGTTGTCAAAGGGTGTCATTTAAACATTCTTAACAATTTGAAATTCTTAAATTCTTAATTTTTCAAAATGTTCACACGAAGCCTGCATTGTAAAATGCATACATAAATTGTGTACATGCATGTATGTGTATGTACCAAGCTAGCTGCCCTTGTACATATGCATTTCAATCACACACGTGTAAATAATAATACTAAAGGACACCTTTAAACCATTTTATTTACAAAGCAAAAGACAGTCCATTATGAATGATCTTCTTTGTGGATCACACGAAGCCTGCATTGTAAAATGCATACATAAATTGTGTACATGCATGTATGTGTATGTACCAAGCTAGCTGCCCTTGTACATATGCATTTCAATCACACACGTGTAAATAATAATACTAAAGGACACCTTTAAACCATTTTATTTACAAAGCAAAAGACAGTCCATTATGAATGATCTTCTTTGTGGATCAGTGTTGATGCTATATTGTGTATATTCTTCTATATACTAACATGCTCGAGTGCAAACATATATACTGGAATTTGTATCCTTGTGGAGACATTCCTTTGTTCTCATGTACTAAAGTTTTCGAGTTTGAAAGTGTAGTTTAAAAATGCTCTTATTTTAACCAGAATTAATTTCATTGGCTGAATTTTGGACTTAAAATCCCTTTTCTAAAACTCTTCCATTTGCGACTGATCAATATAGCTTGGAAATTCCTAGTTTTTGAGTAAAATATATCTATTTCGTGAAAACCTTGTGGAGACGTATTCATCTATAGAAATTGCCCTGTGGAGACGTATACAATCTTTTGTTCCCTATTGTACACACGTCTCCAGAGGGCACGGTGTATCAGATCAAGTGTGCAGGTGGGATGCAGTCTGTGTGACGTGGCTAAAGGTTTAAACGTTTCAATTGGGCTGAAAAAGATTTGCTAAACGTTTCCAAAATAAACGCAACTCATCGAGGGCCAGCTCCATAAGAATGTACCGTTATACCTTGGAATGTTCTATACAAACGATAACATTTCTTTTGAGACTACAATGTAGATCAGCTCTTATTGAAGATTCAGAAACACTATTCGGAAACACTAACTTTAACTTCCCAACCAAGCCCTCTTTGTATCTTGGTTTTGCCCAACATTTTAAATTAAATTCCCCTTTTATCTTAACTTTTATACTGCTTTGCATTATGAGCCCATGTATGCATCATTATAAGGAGCCTTTTATTTTAGTAGTTTGGTCTTAGGTAATTGACCAGGCATTCAATTTGGCATGTGTAGCCTCAGAATAAATGATGATTCTCCATTTATTTACCCAAACAGTTTGACTATTTCTATCCTTCTTGCTGTAGTTTATTATCTTTTGAACCTGCATTTCAATGACAGCGTAACATTGTTTTTCACCAGTAAAAACAAACCTTTCATTGCCAATGATTGCCATTGAAAAAAAATACCACTTCATCTTGAGTTTCAACCACAACTTATGGTTACCCAGGCCAAGCACCACAAATGGGGTCCAGATACTAGACTGCCTCTTTAAACTGCACTGGGCCTCACTGCCGCCCATGGAAAAATGTGTGGACAATTTGATCTCTTCTGGCTTTGATACACACTTTCTAATGCATTACAACTTTATGGGTTTCAAAAACACGCTTTAAGCACAAACTGTTTAAAAAAAATGAAAATTAAAGGTGAAGGCCTACACCTTATTAGGTTGGAAAGTGTGAACTTTTCACTAATTAGAAGTTGTGATACTGATTGGTTTTTGGTGTCTTAACTGTTTCTTGACTAAATCTGGTTCATGAGCTTTTACACTAGCGGGGTGCCGCGCGATGAGCTGGGTAGAGTCTTGGCACCCACTAACTGGGTGGAATCCTAAAGTGAAAACTTGACAGATTTATCAACGAGCATGATCAGGCTTTATCATCGTATAACGTTGCTGTGAATCTTACAAAGGATCAGTGTGCCTTCAATAGTGACATATTTTTCAGAAGGGTTCATTATACATGTACAGTCAGGTTTTGAATATTCATATTGTACGAATTCTAACGATCGACGGTAAAAGGGTTATGTACTAATTTGTATTACTTTGACCTCAATTTGCATGTTGACCCCGAGTGGGCGTGGTAAAACCTTGGTGAAGCAATGTTACCACATTTTTCATCATCAACTTTATGTTTTGAATAATAGCGATACATTTCAAAGGTGTTTTCATAGAGATAATGTTGTAAACTGTAACTATAGAAAACCCACTTGGTTGAAGGTCCGCATACTACATGTACCTGTGAAGAAACGTGCTTCCACCTCAGTAATATGGTTTATTCTGGTCATATTGACCATTATCATGTTGCCGCCATCGTGATTTTTCCCCATTCAAATCAACGCTACCAAAGCGAGGGTGGAAGGAAAATAGTCTGTTTCCTTTTTGCACAAAAAAAACATTATCATTCAGTACTGTTATTGGACACAGGGAACATGACTGAAATGGTGGCAGCATGATAAAGATCTATAGCATAAGTCTGTAGGGCAAATTTTTCTCCAATTTTGTAAAGAACTATTTTTTAATTTTTTTTGTTGGTAACTGAATGGGTTTTGACCTCTGGATGATGAATGCAAGTGAATTTTAATTGTGGAAAAGGGATATTACACTGAATGGTGAAATGGCTATTTATAGCTATAGTCCATCATTTGTAATTTGTGCAGTTTGTTCGTTTAAAGCAACAAAAGTGCTCAAAATCTAAAGAAGGGTGCTGAACAACTAGCCTGATGAAGTTTCAGCTCAGCTTAACAGCGGTATATTTTGAGAAAAACACCATTCTAGGATCTCGATTTCAAATCGAAAGTTGCTGAATCATGTTTTGAATTGTTTTGAATTGCAGCTACACGCGTAGTCGCGCACTGATCCGACGAATTATAGCAACCACGCACATGTGTGCTTCTTGTTAACGCTTGCGCGCCTTTCGCCTAATAAAAAAACGAACTACAAATGAAATTTTCCAACAGTGCTTCTTAAGACGCACTGTTGGAAAGGCCTTCTTTTGTTGATTTCTTCAAATTGACAGCTTACCAGAAAGAATAATTTCACAGGGAGTTTAGTCCCCTTACTATCTTTCAACCAAGCACGTTTTTCAACAATAATTACACCAGTTACTTTTTGGATAGCTGCAAATGATGGACTCTGGTTTTTAATATGTACTGAATTTAACGTTGAAGGGTTGTTGATAGATGAACAGTTTTCTATTACGTTTAAATGGCATAAAATAGAATTTGCTTTAATGCAATCATTGTTTTGGTGTCCCATTTAACTTTACTTTCTAATCCGTATACTGCCATTTTTAGTGCAGTTTGGTGACTTTTCCCCCCCCCCCACAGAAGTGTGGGACGAGTCTACGAGTGATACTTACCCAAATAGCTACTACATATGCATATTTATTCAGCCGACAGGCTCAAACGCTAAAAGATTTAATCAACCACCGAGCGCCCTCTCGGGGCCTACCCATTATGCTACGTCATGAATCCGCCATTATACTTCCTCTTTTTTCTCGCGCACTAAAGGTGAAAAACCATCGTAACGCGAGCCGAGAGTGGGGAGGAGGGCGGGAAGCTATTTGGGTAAGTATCACTCGTAGACTCGTCCCACACTTCTGTGGGGGGGGGGAGTCTACTTCATTCACTTACCCAAATAGCTACTACATATGCATAGAGTGGCACCGACAACCGGTGGCTGGGTAGGCGAGACGCCCTGAAATCAAATGGTTAAACAACAGTATATAGATATATATACATAATGATTTAGACCATTTAGATTGAATATACATGTAAATGTATTACCTGCTTAGTTAGTCTCCTGGTCAGGCCGGGAAGGACTACTGCGCAGGGTAGGGTTCGTAGACGAGGACTGGTGTTGTGTCAGTACCGTCTTCCCCGTGTTCCCTCCAGTCTGGAGTACGTCACGTAGGTAGCAGGATGTGAATGTCGTGGCAGACTTCCAGCATGCTGCTTGAGAGATCTCTGAGATAGGGACCCCCCTAAAAAATGCCCAGGACGCCGCTACAGCGCGTACGTCATGGGCTCGGACAAGGCCTTGGACAGAAGCGTCCCTTTTGGATGGCCAGTCCGCATTAGCGAATTTGATAGCAGCTACTACCCAACGCGCAATGGTGTCCCTTGAGGCGGGGCCATGTGGCTTTATGGTTGTAATAAAGAGCTGCATGCATTTATCCCTGAGTGACTTGGTGCGTGCCAGATACCATTTTAGGGCGCGCACCGGGCACCATAATTTGTCTGAGGGAATAGAGGAGGTCGACTCTATTTTTGGGAGGAAAATATCAGGAGGGCTGAAACTTGCCGTCTGATTTTTCGTCAGGAAGGACGCCTTTGGGATCAGGCGAACCCCACCTGGTTCCCAGCGGATATGTCCCGAATCTAAAGTCAGCGCATGGATCTCGCTGCTCCGCCTAGCGGTAGCCGCTGCGAGCAGGAAGGCCAACTTTATAGATACATTAATGGAGGGTGCTTGGCCCAAGGGCTCGTATGGGGCCTTGGCCAACATGTTCAGGACCTGGCCTTGGTCCCAGGATGGGACCAGTTTCCGGATTTTAGGTCTCTCGTTGAACATTCCACGAAGTAGGTTAGTGATTGCCACATTAGAGGAGATAGATGAGCCATCAGCGAAGCCCTTGTGAACCGCTGCTATGGCTGATCGATAATTTCGTATCGTTCCTACTGACAAATTGGCTCTGAACAATGACAGTAGGAATTCTGAACAATGGCTTAAAGAAGCACAGAGCGGATCCACAGCCTGTTCTGTGCACCACCTACTATAATGTCGTAGTCGACTGTCATAGATTTGTCGTGTTGAGAGACGACGTCCCTTTGCGGCCAGAGTTGCAGCGTCTTCAGAAAGACCTGCTGCTCGGTAGGCACACTTGACAGTGGCCAGCACGCTAAGTGGAGATCTCCCGGAGATGGGTGTCGGAACCGGGACTGAGATTGAACGAGTAGGTCGTGACGATCTGGGAGGATTAGAGGGGAGCCCACTAGGAGCCTCACCAGTCGCGGAAACCAGGGCTGACGCGGCCAAAGGGTAGCGATCAGCAGGATCTTGCACCTGTCTCTCTCCAGTTTCCCGATGACCTTTGTAAGGATTGAGATTGGAGGGAAGGCGTAAGCGAACATGTTTGTCCAGTCTATTGATAGTGCGTCCGAGGCCCATGCATGAGGATGATGGGCTCTCGAGCAGAACACCGGGAGCTGAGTGTTGACCGCTGAGGCGAACAGGTCTATGTGTGGACGACCTAGGATCGAGAAGATCTGACGTACGATCCTCCTGTTCAATGACCACTCTGTGGGAACTACTTTGCCCCTGGAGAGAGAGTCCGCTATGTCGTTTTCCGCACCAGGAATGTGAATGGCACGTAGATCGACTTTGTGTCTGATTAGCCACTGAAACATTTCCCAAGTTCGGTAGCACAACTGGGGTGATCTTGTACCGCCCTGTTTGTTGATATATGCTACCACTGTCGTGTTGTCGGTCTTGATTAGAACAGACCGACCCACTACGCCTGCTTGAAAGTGGTGTAGGGCATTGACTACAGCCTGTAGTTCTAGAAGATTGATATATAGGGCCACCGTGTGGTCGTCCCAAGTGCCTGCAGCTTGTCGAGGGGAAGGAGGCTCCCCAGCCCTCGTTGGAGGCGTCGGTGGAAATTATGACGTGAGGATCCCCTCTGGGAAGCTCCGTCCGCACCGAATGTTCTGTTCCAATAGCCACCACCGAAGGTGTGGCGAATGACATCGTCGATCGAGACCAAAAGGGAGATCGGATCTGTCTTTGGTCTGTAATGTGCCAGAAGATGCATTTGTAAAGGACGCATCCTCAGTCTGCACCATGGAACCAGGTCCACTAAGCTGGCCATGAACCCTAGAAGTTTCAGCCAAGCTCGGGCTGGAGCGACTTGAACGGATAGGAAAAGTTTGACGACTTCCGCAGGCTGGTAACACGTTCCCCTGTGGGACGGCTATCCCCCTGCGTAAATCGATCTCTGCTCCCAGGAAAGTGATTTCCTGGGACGGGATTAGGTGGGACTTCTTTTCGTTGATGATGAAGCCTCGCCTCGTTGTCAGCGTATAAGTACCTACCAAATTCTGAGCACTCACGCCTTCTGATTTTCCCACTATCAGCAAGACGTCGATATACATACAAATCCTTATGTTTTCTCGTCGGTGTCGTGATGCAACTGCCCGCACAACACTGGTGAACACTCTTGGCGAGGTTGATAGCCCGAAGGAAGGGCAGTGAACTCGTAAGTGCGCTCCTGATACCGAAAACGCAGGAATCGGGAGTGCTCTTGGAAGATGGGGACGTGTAGGCACGCGTCTTTTAGGTCTAATGACGCTCCCACGCTGGTGTGGGTAATGACTCTAGAACTACATGGAGATTTTCCATTCGGAAACGTTTGGGTCTGACAAACTTGTTGAGCGGTTTCAGATTGATTATCGGCCGCCATTCGCCCGCCGCCTTCTTTGGTGTTAGAAAGAAGGAGGACAGGAAGCCTGTGAACTGCTCCATTGGTGGCACCAGGCGGACCGCTCTCTTCTCGATGAGGGATGAGATCTCTTGCTCGAGAGCTAATCGTTTGTCTGTGTTTGCCGGAACCGGTGTTTCGCGAACACATATTTCCGACGGAGGGGTGCTTGTAAATTCTAGTTGATAGCCGTGGCTGACTATAGAAAGCACCCATGCGTCGGAGGTGATCTCTCTCCAGGGCCCTACGAAATTTCTGAGACTGCCCCCGACGGGCCCCAGTGTCGGGGTCGGCTCGGTAGGGTCGTCACCGCCGCCACCCAGAGCGGGGGGCGGATTGCCCACCGCCACGTCCCCGGCCGCTAAATTGGCGTGCAGGGGCAGAGTAGGGGCGTGGAGCTGAAACCATTGCACCAGCTGATGCCTTGGCCGTCTGTTGGCGAAAAGGCTTGAACGGTTTCTTAAGGGCAGGGCGAAACGAGGGAGCACCCTTCGTTGCCTTCTTCCCAGAGAACTTGGGCTTGTTAGTGGCTGAGGGCTTCTTCAAGCTCAGTTTGTCTGCTGTCTCCATTCGTTTGGCCTCAACTTCCAGAACTTCCTGGAATTTGCCTCCGAAAAGGTCTTTGCCCATAAGAGGAAGATCTTCTAACTTCTTCTTAGCGCCTTCGTGTGGTATGTACAGTGCATCCATCACGTTAGTCCTACGCGACTTGGCAGACAGGAGAGAGATTCTCGTAAATTGGTCTAGAGAGAAACGGAGTATTTCGTCCAGACATCGGAAGGCTGCTGCTAACATATCGGCTGGAATTTGTGAATCTTCCTCACATGCGCAGACGATATATTCAGATAACAGAAGTAAAAAGGCGCTTGTTTGTGAGCCAAATCTAGCCGCCTTATCGACCTTCTTCATTGTATCCTCCATCTTTGCTCTAGTCTTATCGACAAATATTGACTTGGTCGGGGCTTTGCCGCTATCTCCAGTCAGTTTGTCCTTGGCCGTATCCGGAATAGAAGGAACCGTAAAGAAATCATTTCGGTCCTTTTCTGGAAATTGGAAATAGGCTGCCGACCTTTTGTTGAAAGCCGTCCATTTCTTTGAATCGGCGATGCGTTGTATGCGATCGGCGCATAAGCGATTCACCGGCATAGTTGGGAAAGCTGGATCCCGAGGTTCCTCGACGCCAGTCCGGCGTTTGAAAGAACGACGGGTGGTCTCTGGTTTACTGCTCTGTGGTAGTTGCAGTACCCGAACCATATCTCTTTGAACCAGCCTCAGCTGAGTCTCGAATGGTGAAAAATTGCCAGGGTCAGTGGCCTCATCATCCCCAGAGCGCTCATCTTGTGAGTGAGTGGAAGGGGAGTGAGTATCATCGACATCTATGTCAGGAGCATCTTGAATAGAAGTTCCCAAATTCATAGATGGGTGCAAGGAAATTCCCGCCTGTGATCTCGGGGGCGCCCAATCGCGGCCCTGGTTAGGTGGATTATCTGAGCAGACACTGATGGTAACCCCAGGATCTGGGGGCCCAGTGTGTTCCCCTCTCATCCCGCCCGAAATCGGCAGGATTGCGCCCGGATCCGGCTGAATTAAGCCCGGATCCGGCCGGATCGCCGGATTCGGCCGGATCGGACCCGGATCCGGCCGGATCACACCCGGATTCGGCAGGATTAGACCCGGATTTGGGTCCGGAAATGTGGCCGCCGGGAGTGACCTCTGAGTCACCGCCGTTGGGGCCGATCTCCATTGTTGTTGTTTAGTGAGGGCTGCCAGCGAAACGTTGATGTCCTGGAAAGCTTTTAGAAAGATTTCTGTGGATACACCTTTGTTTTTCTTTTTCCGATGCGTCGACTTACGGGAATCCCTGAAGAAGACGGCGCGGCCTTGTGTTTCCTTTTCTTGCTTGGGTGACTTGATTCACTGGATGAAAACTCCGATAATATCCTGGGAATTCGGAGCATTGATCAAAGAATGATGTTGACTGCGTGTCCGTGGCCCGAATGGGGGAGGAGGCAAGTCAGTCACCGCGAGTCCTGCCCATTCCGCACGGGTGGAAGCAGGAAACTCGGAGCGCGATGTACGCGCAGACGGGGCCGGTGAGGATTGAATCCTTTTACCGCTCCGTGACTGGTCGTCCCGAGGTTGCTGGAGCCAGCAGACCGGGGACGAGGCGAAAAATTCCCGTGAAACCACGGGAAATCGACGCCGGGTTGCTAGGTGACGCCGATGGTCCGGAGACCGGAGGCGTGATCGAGCGACTATTGGTCCCTTTTGGGTCTTACCTTGGGAACGCCGGTGGCCTTTGATGCGGCCTTTTTAACCGCGGAACCCTTACGGCTGGTCGCCTGGGGCCGTGGTTACACGGGGAGTTTTATCCCGGTATCCTCACGGTGTTCCATACCGTAGGACGTATGTCTGATGCCGGTCAAAAACGCGTAACACGGGATGACCGTTACAGACTACGGCGATGTCCCTGCGTGGGGACTCACTGCTATCTCGTCTTTTTCGTACTACTGAGATGTATGCAGTTGAGAAACGGCCGAGGAAGGGAACGACCGCTGGTTGTTGTACCCCACGGAATTTCTCTTTACACGCCCGGCGAGGCGGCCGAGGGAAGTGAACGGCCAGCGGCCGATATACCCACGAATATCTCGCCGCTATCTCGTTTGTCACCGCACTACCGAGATAGCTTAGGACGGCGAGGGGCAGGGAACGACCTCTGTCGATATACCCAACGAAACGTCCTCTTCTAGCTTACTAGCTCCCCGAGCTAGCTGAAACAGTCAGGGGGGAAGGGAACGACCTCTGTCGATATACCCCCACTGTACTCGTCTCGCTAGGCCCTAGCTCACCGCGAGCTTAGGGGAAACGAACGGAGAACAGGGAACGGCCGAAACCGCTATATTCTTGAAACGTTTCGCTAGTCCCTGAACGGCCGAAAGTCTGACTTCCGGAACAGGGGCCCCACGTGTGGGGCGACTAGCAGACCTTGTGGAGAATAACCGCACTTCTCTCCGGGGATATACGACGCACTGTCTCCCCTAAAGGTCTTTACGTATTTCTATGGAGTCATAAACTAAATGCACTTTTTTTTTTTTTTTTTTTACAAAGAAATATTATTATTAGATAACTGTACAACAGAAATAATAATAATAACTCAGGAAAGCCGACTCGGCTAAAATGGGATTGCACTTGATCCCAAAGGGAGAACCCACGATGCCTACCCGGCACTGGGCTAGTCCCGCGGTGCCGACCTGGCCCGCCGCACGTGGCGTCAGACAAAGGCTGAAAAACCTGCTACGTTACGTGCAAGAAAAACGAAAGCAAAATGACTCCAAAATCACTCCAAATGAGAACTACTTAACTCAAACCAAACTCTACAGATTCTACACAACTCACTTGGTTGATAAATTCTATAAAACAGAAACTCTTAAAGCGAAAATCGTACAAAAACTCGTCAAAAGGCGAGAGCAAAAATATTTGCTTCTGCACGATGCCGTCGCTAAGAAAAAAGAGGAAGTATAATGGCGGATTCATGACGTAGCATAATGGGTAGGCCCCGAGAGGGCGCTCGGTGGTTGATTAAATCTTTTAGCGTTTGAGCCTGTCGGCTGAATAAATATGCATATGTAGTAGCTATTTGGGTAAGTGAATGAAGTAGACTTGGTTTTTTATGCTCCTGCCAATTTCATGAGCAAATCTTTGACGTACCTCATTCAAGACAGAAAATTCTGTGTCACATCTGCGACAGTCACCAGAAGTATGGGGGTTGGATGGGGGTACTGCTTTCAGTGATTCAGTTGTTATTTCAGTACATGACAGCAAGAATTTGAGAAAGCTTTACATTGTAATCAGCACAAATGTGTTCAATAAGCAGATTTTTGGGTTTACAATTTGAAGAAAACTCTGATTTGAAGGGTGTGGGCCTAAAGGTGACATCACAACATCTGCGTCAAAGCCTGCCAACTCTCACGCATAACGGTGAGACTCCAACATTTCAGGTTATTCACACTCTCTCACGCACCCGCAGGATTTCTCAGGCTTGAACAAAAACCCTGGAAAATGATGTTTAAATGATGATCTATTGCTAACATAAATTGGTTAAAGTGGTCGGAAATTGCCTCAGATCACACCACAGATTGTCTACAATTGAATGTTTTTAGGGGGCCCTTCAGCGGGCCCCATTACCCACGCTGTTAGGGCTTCACACTTCCCGCTTGCATTAGTTCTGATCAAGCTCCATCGCCAAATTCTCACTCTCAGCTCTTACTCAAAGTTGGCAGCCCTGTGCGCCCTCTGTTGTCAGGAAAGCATGAAACATTTTAAATGATTCAAAAAGTGCACTTTGCAAAATAGATCACCAAAAAGAAAGAAAGATGACTCATAGTTTTTATACATTTAAGAAGAATGGATAATTTCCTCAAATATGCTCCAGAGTAAAAATCATTTCGCAGACCCTTCAATGTTTTTATATTTCTTGAAACTTTCAACATGATCTTCATCACCATTTGCTAGAAACGTTACCATAAACGTCTTGTTTCAATTTGTTTTTTTAGAACTGTAATACACAGTCCCATTCACCATGCACAAGAGCAGCCGGGTACAGTGAACAAGAATGGGCATACATGTACATACACAACTGACAACAACATACAAGTACCGTACATGTATGTATGCTTGAGGTCAGAGGTACGAGTCCTATGAAAAGCTTTTCATACACATCGGGGAATTCCCAAGATGAGAAATTGTGTTCATGAGGCAAACAGTTCAACTGTGACGTCACAACGGAAGCTTTGCAAGGAAGTGATGGTGCATGTTAGTACATGTACATAGTACGTGTGCAGAAACACACAGTAGTGCTGTGCAAGTAGGGTGTGGCTGATAATCTGCTGACAGCTAGACTGCAAACAGGAAAAGACTTTCAAACTGTACCTAGAAAACAACTACAATACGTTGCACAGGTAAGTGGATGGCATTACACAAATATAACATGGTTTGAGGGTGGAGAGTCCATATTCGTTCCTGAGGTATTGGAAGTTTCGCCTCAGGAACTAATTTGTCAACTTCCAAAACCGAGGGGAGCGAATATCGACTGTCCACCTGAAATAAACCATGTTATATTTGTTTTACTATACCTCATACATATTCAGTTGCCAAATTTTCCTGCAGTGCACCTCGCGGACAAAAAATCATCGACAAAAACTTGTCTAGCTCACCAGAAAAATAACGCTCAACCTCCGAAACGTTCAGTTCGTTTGCAATACAGCAACTACGGTTGTAAATCAATTGTTTGTGGACAACTTTCTTTTTTTTAACACAGGAGGCATCTTCATTGTTCACAATATATTCTCCAATTCGGCATCATTGAGCTCCGGAAAACACTAATTATCATTTAAATGTGCAGCCATCTTTTCATGTGTAGCTATAGGTTCGCTCTTAACCCCCCGCCCTGTAAACAGGGCGCTGGGACACGCTGATGAGCTTCACATAATCTTGTGAAGGAAGTGGGGATGACATTCTGGGTAACTTATCTTGACCTACCGGTATGTAAAAAGCATCTGGCTGCAGCTGTTTAAGACCACAGTTAGCCAATGCGCGCAAATGCTATCTGAAAACTTTCCCATAGAAATGCACACATCCTATTACTGGATGTGATTTATTTTTCATTGCGGACCATGTGGACAAATTTTGAGCATGGCATAATATGCAATTTGACCCATCGTTAAATGGATCCTGAGCAAATGACAAGAATGGAAAATTTACAAAACAGATACGTTTTACAAATTTTCCTACATTATTACGCTTTTCAATGAAAAAAGCATTTATGAATGGGAATAAAAGAGTGATGACTCAGTCTTAACGGCCGTTTATTTGTTGATTTGTTGTCATTCTTATAGAGTACAACTTGAGATGGCAGAGGGAGTTGTGGCTGATCTAGTCTTGGATGAGACTCAGAAGGAACTTCAAGAATGTCCAATCTGTTACACTGAGTACAAGGACCCTAGGATGCTAGACTGCTCACACAGCTTCTGCCTGAAATGTCTGCAAGAACTCAAACTGACACAAAATAAGGACGACAAGAATATTGTCTGTCCGTTGTGTCGAAAGGAAACTGCCCTGACTGAAGCTGGCGTGGACATGCTACCTGGAGGATCAAAGGATGTCAATCGACAGGAACAGACTGAAGGTCAGGGGTTAAAAGTCATGTGTCAGGCATGTGATGAGGAGAATGAAGCCATTTCTCGATGCATGGATTGCAAGCATTATCTCTGTCAAGACTGCTTAAAGGCACATCAACGTTGGGCTGCCATGAGGGCTCACAAGATTGTGGCTTTGACAGAGCTATCTGATGAGTCCCAAGAAATAACTGACAATGAACTCAAGAAAGTTCCCAAGTGTCGCAAGCATCCAGATCAGGATCTCTGTCTGTATTGTAACACATGTGACATCCTCATATGCAATGAATGCACAACCTTTGACCACAAAGAATCCATGCATTCTTATGAAGACATTGATGAGGCATTCAGCAAATGTAAACAAGAGGTAAATGAATCCATATCTGAAACAGAAGAGTGTATTGATGACTTCACATCTGCCAACACCTTTTCAGGTCATTCACGTTACAGACTTGAAAAGATGCTGGCAAAAACCTACTCTCAAATTTCACAGAAAGCAGAAAAGGAAATTGCCAAAATCAGAGATAAAGAAAAACAACTCAAAAAACAGGCCAGGGACATTGCCACTAAACGAGATACAGATTTTGCATATGCAGAAACGTCTGAGCAGATTCTGGGTGAAGTGAATGAAGTGATGACTACAGCAACTTGCTATGAGATCCTGAAGTCCAAGAAGAAAATGCTGCGGGATTTGAATGAGCAGGTGGAGGTACATAAGAGTTTGGATATCAAGCATGGGAAGTCATTCCTTGGCTTCAAGGAGAGTAAAGAGGATGGTCAGCTTGGGACTCTGCTCTTGGAGGAGAAATGGGAGACGTGTAAGACCTTACCAACCATAAATGGTGCAGACCATCTTGCAGCATACTCCACAAGTGAAATGGTTGTGACATGCAGTGATAAGCTGCATACATTGGATCAAGAGGGGAAGGTGATTTCTACAAAGACCTACAAACCTGACCCTGATAAACCAAACGAACCCCATGACCCTAATGACATACAGAAAGCAACAGCTCTAGCCATCAACAAGGATGATCAACTTCTGATCCTAGACAATCCTGCAGTCAAGATCTTCAACAAGGAATACCAGCTCCTTCATCAGTTCCTACCAGGTAAAGAGGCCAGCGTGGACGGCACACCAACGTGCCTGGCAGTGGACAGCAGCAATCTGATAGCTGTGGGTTACAAGGACAAGGAACAGATATCTCTACACAACCCAGATGGTTCCCTCGTCAGAACACTGCCTGCTGCAAAGATTGATAGGCATTTGATCTTCAGCAACAAGCAGCTTATTTACACCAGCTACGATGATAATTTGCTGATGGCTGTTGACTTACATGGGAACAAGCTGTTTCAACGAAAATGCACTTCTGCTGGTGGGCTGTGTTGTGATGATGCAGGTGACATTTACGTTCTTGCCCTTTCTAAAATTTTTCATTGCAATTTGCATGGCAAATACGCTCATGCAATAATACAGGAGAGTAACTTGATCGATATCATATACACACCCACATTTAAATTAGTTACAACAAGTGGGTGGATGTACATGTACAACTTGGTTTAACCCTAAAAGGGCCAGCCCTTCAACTTTTTCCACGATAGCTTTGAAAAAAGCCTCGAGCCTTGCGCATCTTTTGATACCAAAACATAAAATCGGACAACGGGTTGCTGCGCAGCGGAAAATTTTCAGCGCTATGCGACGTGAAAACTGAATTTTACCATATACGATATGCACACAGAGCACAATTACCAGTCGTACATGTAAATGAATAATTAATTAGCCATAATTCTAAAACCCTTTGACCTATAGTCATGAAATTTCTTGGGTGTGTTTATGATGAGTTGCTCTATTCATGTACCGAGTTTCAAAATTTGTCGTTACTCGATGCCAGAGTTTAGGCCCCCCCCCACCCCAGCTGAGAGATAGTCAAAATAACCCGGCCCTTTTTAGTTAAAGACATCAACCTATATTAAATTGAAAATTCAAGCGATCAAACTAAAAGGCCGGGAATGAAGAAAAAAATAGAGGTCTACAGAACACGGGGCTTCCCGCATTTCACGTTTTAAAAACTTTATGCTTTGTTTGTACATGTGCAAACATGTTCCATAATGTTTAATTTCATGCACGAACACAGTTCTGTGATTAACATGCTGCTTATATTGACATACCCAAGTTTGATTTCTAAATTTTTGAAATCCATAAAATGATCAAGCCTTGAAAGCACAATTGAGTGAAGTTCCACTGCTCAGTGGTTTGTTATTACTTTATCAACACCCTTCCCCTCCAAAAAAACCCAGCAACGTTTCCTAATAAAAAGAGTCCTTATTAAATGATCATGAAGCTCCATGAAAACGAGCAACGTAATTTATGGAACAGCAACATATTTAATACCAGGCTGCTAAGCCCATGCCATTAAACTTGAAACCAAGTCGCCGTTAATTGTGTTTTGTCCGACGAGGCCCCCAATATTTACTGGCACAGCACTCGCTAGCGCCATGTATTGTGATGTGCTGATGCGCGCAGCCATACAAGTGAATGTACTGTACGATGCTGACACTAGCTTGCATGGGAAAAGCGTAATCAGGTACAAGGCTGAACGGGTTATATGCTGGCGTGGTGTACATTCTTACATTGGCGTGTATTGTTTACATTTACATACATAACTTACATTGGCGTGTATTGTTTACATTGGCATGTATTGTTTATTTTGGCGTACATGTATTGTTTACATTGCTGTACATTACTTATATTGGCGTGCGTTGTATACATTGGTGTAGATGTATTGTTTACATTACTTACATTGGCGCGCGTTGTTTACATTGCGTAGATGTATTGTTTACATTGCTGTACATTACTTACATTGGCGCGCATTGTCTACATTGGCGGACACGTATTGTTTACATTGCTGTACATTGCTTACATTGGCGCGCATTGTCTACATTGGCGTAGATGCATTGTTTACATTGTTGTACATTACTTACATTGGCGTGCATTGTCTACATTGGCGTAGATGCATTGTTAACATTGCTGTACTTTACTTACATTGGCGCGCGTTGTCTACATTGGCGTAGATGTATTGTTTACATTGCTGTACATTACTTACATTGGCGCGCGTTGCCTACATTGGCGTACATTACTTACATTAGTGTGTATTGTTTACATTGCTGTACATTACTTATACATTGGCGCGCATTGTCTACATTGGCGTAGATGCATTGTTTACAATGCTGTACATTACACTGGTAACTTTGGCAGTATGCAGGCTCAGCATTAACGGCAGGCTTCAAGCATTACAGACACACTCTCGCAAAATGTGGTCCGGCAGCTTTCTATACAAAAACCTCGTTGGCTTGGGGTTTTGTACGTAAACCTTATCAGTCAGCCGATCACACTCAATTGACTTCGGCCAAACCGCAGTCCCATCATAAGAAATAAGTTAACAATGTTAACAGGACCATTTTTTCCAAGAGTGTGTCTCTAATGTGTATTTCTTGATTATTGTATAATAAATTACAATCATATTTGTTGTGCCTACAATCCTGTTGTCAAGGTGTATTTCTTTTGCAATTAACAGAGAGTAATCACAATCATCATAATCGGCGGTAAATTTCCTCCAAAACAAACCTGCTCCCTAAGCCTTGAGGTCGCTCTGAGTGGTGTCTTGTCTTGGGTTCGGGAAGATCAGCTACACTCTAATAAGTGTCACACTTGGTCCCAACGAACTTAGGGTTGGCGAAGGGAGATCCCCGCCACAATATTATGGGGACCGAAGACGCTATGGGGACAGCAGAAAGTCCCAATAACTTGATCCTTATTTCCCTAACAATACCAAACTTCCCCATAACGTGGTGACAGCCCGCCCATGCACACAAGTGTGTATACACCTGCAATCGTGGACCCTATTGTCCTTCTTTTGTTTGTACTTTAACTTTGTAGCAACAGCTCTCCTTGGTTTTGTACAGGAATCTCAATCATGGACCTTCGGGAATTGTGGACCCTACATTCCCCTATAGTTTAACGTCCACGATTTGAATGGGTATTCAAACGCACAAACACACACTCTTGTTTACTATACTCCCGAGGACAATGCTTTGTATTTCCCTTTGTCCCTGTAATATAATACTCTTCTATAGACTAACACACAAACCTACTACAGAGGACCGTTTTGAAGAAAAGACCCAACTCCCGAGGACTGAAAGAATCTGTTGTTCTCCCTTTGTGTGTCTGTCCTTGGGGGTGTATGTAGAACATATACCCCCCACAGTCGTGTTTTACATAACTCTTGAGGACAAGCATAACACTCTCCAATAGACTAAGCACATAAACACATGATCGAGGACCGTTTTCAACAAAAGATGAACGATCGAGGTCAACAAAGAATCAGGGTATTAGGTACCTTTGAACAAGGTTTTGCTCATTTAATCAGTTGGTCTGTTTCTGGGTATTTACCAATGTTCCCACTACGTCACATCATGAGCTTTAAAATGACAACAAACTCGGAGCATTCCTACCTTACAAAAGGAAGTTAAGGTGATATAAAACATTTGCTTTTTCTGCAATTTTCAGAAATCGATAGATTTGGGGGTTAGTACTTCATAGCAAATATTATCACTGACCTGTTGAAAGATTAAGTGTTCATAGCTGCTGAAAAACCCAAGGAAAAAAATGCTGCTCTTGTAGCCTGGTTCCCTGACCATACTTCAGACGAAACGGAGCAATTTATAGATGGCGGGGCATTGTCAGGTCAGGGAACCAGGCTAAACCTGGCTTACACCCCATCACGGATGTGCAACTGATTGCAAACAAAATGTTCTTCAGAAAAGTCAGGTTTTTTCCAACGACTTGGTCGTAAGTTTCCCAACAAACAAAAAAACTTCCCCACAACGTACGCGTGGTCAACGATAACGTGACATACTTAGGAAATCATCCAATAGTATACCAACGGTTCTTGATAAAACTTTTGGGGTGTGTTTGAGCATGTTACTCGTATTAACACGGGTATACTCCTGAGCGCACGAACGGCAGGAGTAACATGCTCAAACGCACCCTTGAAGGGTTTTTGTAAGATGAATGGTCACCTCGGCGACCGATAAACTCACCTCCCGGATGTACTTGATGCCTTCCGTGGCAAAGAGGATCTGCTGCATGTCGCTGGGCATGGCTAGCGGCTTACTGGTGGGTATGATCAACGTCCGCTGCCTCGGTGGATAATCCCCTTGATCTGGGGATTAACAGTAATCCACAATAAGTCCAATTCAATCATTGCTATTGTGACGAAACAGGGGTACAGGCATATGCAGACTTGTGTAGGAGTCTAGGTCATAGGAATAATTTATGCGCGTGATCTAGGACATCCGATGCGTGCTTATAATGCCGAAGTGCGCGTGGGCCAATCAGCAATAAATTGTGCTGCGTGATCAGGAGATTAATAATTCATGGTGTACAGTGACCAATCAGTATCGCGTATTCGGAAGACTGTGCGCGAATTAGCATGCTTTAGCGTGGGGTCCTGAGATCATCTCGTTAGTTCGCAAGATGGCGTCAATGCAGTAGGAACGCGTTCTGGTGCTGTTGCAAAGTTGCAAGAAGCCAAGCTTCGGGGTTCAGGGACGAGTCAAGTCGCGGTGCCGTTGCTGGGGTCGTCGTTGCTGTTGCGTACTCCCCGGCCGGGAGTAGGAGCTCATCTTTGACGGTGGACGCTCTGGTGCGGCTGGGTTCGGGAGTTGATGCTCTGGGTTTAGCTAGCAGTAAGCTAAGTGTTGTCTAGTTTATATTGAGTGAAGTTGTAGCTCAAGGTCTGTTATTCAGTGTCGATTATCTAAGATAATTGGGGACAAAGATTAAGATGGAATACCAGTTGTGAAATTAAGGCTGATTATTGTGTCTTGATTAGTGCTAGAACAAAAGGGCTGGGAGTTATAGAACTTGGTTTGAGAGGCTGGTGAGACTGTGATTCGGTGGTCGATTGCTTGTCGTGGGTTGGACACCATCCGGTGGGGTTTTACGACTGAGGCGATCATTGCCGTAATCATTGAGCTAGCTTGCCTGACGAGTTTACTCTTTGCCGTGCTCTGAGCACTTGTGAGGGTTACCTGTTTTGTGTGAGGATTATTGCACGTCAGGTTTATATTGTATAACTCACTCTGAGGGTAACTGGTTTCCCGTGAGGGTTATTGTGGCCGCTCAGTTCGTGTGAGGGTTATTTGGATTACATAGTACAGCCTGCTTTGACGCTGAATTGGATTGAGGGTTACCTTTCCTCTGTGAGGGTTATTGGGACAGCTCAATCTGTGTGAGGGTTATTGGAACTGTGACACAGGGATTATAATTGTATAAGTTCATTATCATGTGGTGCAGTTGACCACGTGAGGGTTACCTAAGGCTACGTTTACTACAAAGGGTGCAGTTGACTCTTGTTACAAGCAGTGAGGGTTACTGTCTATATGTGAGATATTCATCGCCTCGTTAATAGCTGTAATTATTGACCAAATCTATTGATGATTGAGATTCTTGAATAAATCCTATCGATAATCGTCTCTGGAATCACTAGTCTCTGTGACGTTTACTCAGGTTCACTGTGAGGGTTACCTAGGTCTGCCGTGAGGGTTACCTGAGTTCACCTTGAGGCCTATTTTCGCTACTTGTATTGCTCTAATTACATTCAATTAATTACTCAATCACAAAACGGTGGTATATTTCCACCAAACGAGCAGCCCCTAGGCTTAGTCCGCCGTTCGTTAATTGTCCCCCCTTGCGTATGGGTAGCCGCTCACCCGTTCGTTAGGATAATAAATATTTTTGTGGGATAATAGGAGTTGGCTAGAGTCCTGGGATAAATAAGACCAGTCCCCCCTGGATTCTGCCACTCACCGGTTCCGCCACAAATAGTGTCAGGGGTCGGTTTCGCCACACTATTCTGATAATGAAATTTAACTCTAACTCGCCTCAATCCTCCAAAATCCTCATGGCAGTTTAGGAGGATTTTGGAGGATTGAGACTGAATGGCAAAAAGTGTCCGTTCATTTTGGACCCTGCATTGTTTATGTTGCAGCCATGCATTACTGAGCCTTGCATTGTGCTCGATATCATCCGCACTGCTTCTGAATGTCATCAGCACTGCCTCAACCCATTAACAGTGAATTTTAAAGGATTGAGTCAATGGTCACTCCTCCATTGATTTTGGAGGATTGAGGATGGTTCCTAGCCAAAATTGTAATGCTTATAAAGCGCTTTCCATTATAACAACAATCTCAAAATGCTGTACAAATATTCTCTGTTCATCAGGCCACGAGACCACATAGCAGCCAATATCAGCGTACATTCGGTACTCTACCCTCACAAGTACCCATTTATACTCCTGGGTGGATAGAGGCATTTGTAATAAACTTTCTTGCCCAAGGGCACAAACACCATGTTCCTGGCAGTAGAGTAGCACAGTACTTATGCACAAAGTCCATACAACAGACAGCCAGACTTACCAATTGTTCTGAACTTGGAGACGTCACAGTACAGGATCATGACAGCCAGCATCGTGTGGAGATAAGTGAACTCTTTGGTTTGCAGGGACGTCCATCGCCTCGTCTGAACATCCTACGCAGGCCAAAATATCAATAAGTAGTATTAAGAAAAGAAATGCCTAATACAAGGTGAAACAAAATGAAACCCAAATGTCGGGACTGTTGTTTAAGTGAAGTTCTGCATGTAGCCCTTTCAAACTCTAAAATGTGAAAGCCCAATTCATAGGCTTTCTTTTAGTACAAGAATCATTCAAATCACTCATGTACTTTTTAAGTTACGGAATTTTAAACACGACCACAGTTTTAACATTCTGTCCACGAATCACAAAAAAGGTGTACGTTCTTTTAGCAAAATGAAAACAATTCACACACCTATGTGAATCGTTTTCATTTTGTTGAAAGAAAACTTACCTTTTTGTGATCCGTGGACAAAATTTTAAAACGGTGGTTGTGTTTAAAATTCCGTAACTTGAAAATTACATGAGGGATTTGAATGATTCTTGTACTAAAAGAAAGCTTATGAATTGGGCTTTTATATCCTAGATTTTTAAAGTGCTACATGCAGAACTTCACTAAAACAGTGGTCCCGACATTCGGGTTTCGCATTTTTTGACTCACCCTGTATTAGAAACAGGTTAAAAGTCCTGAGAATTATGGCTCAATTAGGTGATCATTTTGTGAGACTATATTTGAACCATGATTAACTTTTGATATCACAACTAGATCTATCTGTGCTCGAAGTGAGTACATGAAGAACCAGCATTTCATTGGGTGACTGTCACCCAATTTCATTTGATGCACCGTTATTTTACTCGTGAAACTATCTCACATACCTCCTCGTTCTGTGCAGTGTGTGGGCCCAAGAGGAACGTTACGATCCGCCGCACGGCAGACTTAGTGAACAGATGTTTGCAGCATACAATATCCTATGAGTGGAAAAGACAACATATTTTTAAATGATACTTTTTTTTAAACCTCTAGTAGCAATTTAAACACCATAAAGGCCTTTTAACACAAATCTCGGGGTTTGGTTGACACAAGGTTGACGGACGGTCAAAAATATGCAGCATTTCACTTCTGAAAATGTTCAACCCTGCGTCAACCCTGTGATTGATATTGCCCCTGGTTGAACTCAACCCAGCTCCAGACCAACTCCAAAACTTATAGAACATACACAGTGTAACAACTGTTTCTGAACTACAGATTTTGCTTTGTTGTAGTCTTGAATTGTGTGTAACGCTCCTATGCAAACATGCATTCTGTGCAAAGTTGTCCTTTCAGTCAAAATCAATCAAGTGACTGTTTTCCACAGTTAAGCGTTCCCAGCTTACATAACACAGGATTGACTGGTTGTGACTGTTTATGTAGCTTGATAAAGCTATGCTTTGACTGCGAGTGATTAATATGCCAGCTGTGCCGATCACTTGTCTGCTTGTGTCTGTTGACTCAATTTGACTAGTCGCAGTGCTTGCTTGATTTATGATCTGACTGTTGGTGACTAGCCTGTGTAAAAGGCATGGCAGGGGAAGAGGATTGATTTTTTTGACTGTCTGTGACTGTTCAGACAGCAGGAGGGTTTCAGTATTTAACAGCCATTGAAACAAAACTCTGGGCAGAGGGCGAGATTCTAGAAGGTAAGAAAGTGGCGCTTATTGCATTTTGGAAGCAAACTCTTCATTTATTGAACTACCAGTGTTGTAGTACTCATACTAGTTACTCATACTCGAGTACTACTTGAGTACTATTTTTAGAGTACTCATACTCGTAATCGTACTTGAATGTCACAGTACTCGTACTTGAAACGATGGTACTAGTACTCAGGCACCAAAGTACTCATACTCGACATGTCGAAATTGAACTCGACATGTCGAAATTGAACTCGACATCAAAGTACTCGTACACGAATAGCAGTACTTCGAGAAAAAAATATGGTATAGCTTGACTTACCACAGCCTTATTTTATAGATAGTTTCAGTTTGAAATGGTTGATTGGCTTGCAGAGAAATCAAAGTTTCCTGATTTTCCTCTGTCCACGTCTGGACAAACACATTTAATAGCTAGCTGTGAGTGGGTATGTATATCGGTCTGACTGGGCCTGGGCCCATTATGCACAATGAACAATTTGCCATATGGCTGTATTCAGAAATAGGAGTACTCATACTCATACTCGTACTCGGAAGTACAAGTACTTGTACTCGGAGACCTGTACTTGTACTCGGAAGTACAGTGGTACTCGTACTTGTACTCGATAACCTAAGTGATCGGCAGTACTCGGTACTCGAAAAAGATACGCAACTACAACACTGGAACTTACCGCATCAAGGTAGGAGCTGAGAAGCCAGAAGTACTGCTGGCACGTCTTGCAGTGGTCTGGCACCTCCTTGTCCAGCAGCGAGAGCAGGTACTCGATGAGGCTATTGAGAGGTTGGGAACTAGACACCAAGGCCGGACTGAAGTGGACGAAGCTCTGCAGGATGTACTGCATGATGCGGGCAAAGGCGATGCGGCCCTCACGAGTGGGACACTCGAGTAAAAATTGCCTGGAAGAAAGAAAATACGGCAATCGCAAAGGGGCATTACGTCCTGGAATGCACCCAATTGGGCTACAAAATATGTGGAAATTAGAGCATTTAAAAGTACGATAAATGTCCGCACAACCACCCTGGGCATTTTTGTTTAATTCTTGCGAGAACAAATGGCAGCATCCAGCTGTATATTCCCCAGGGAGCTGAGATTGTATTTAAAATGTTTCATTGGCCCAATGAGAAAGGTAATAATGATGTAGCGCCTTGAACACCAATATTGGTGGATGCATCCTTCATAAATACAAATTATTATTATTATTACAGGGGAGTCAGGTTTGATGGGGATTTAGGTTGGTGCAGTGGTTCTTTCCTCGCCTTTCATCGCTGTGGCCCGGGTTCGATTCCTGCCCTGGTCCACATGTGGATTGGGTTTACAGTCTCCAACTGATTCTGTGAGCTTACTCCAGGATATTCTTCTGGGGTTTTCCTCCAACCTCTTCAGACTGTAATTTCTTCATTGTCTCCTCTCTACAGGTTTCTTTACCCTAAAAGGGCCGGGTTATTTTGACCATCTCTCAGGGGGCGGGGGTGGGGGGGGGTGTAAGTGGATTCCACCCCCCCCCCAAGATCTCGGCCATGCAAAACTTCGTACATGCACAGAACAACTTATCATTAACATACCCAAGAAATTACATGTCTATAGGTCAACGGATTTTGGAATTATGGCTAATTAATTATCCATACGGTAATTCTGTTTTGTGTACACAAATTATATGGGGAAATTCAGTTTCAGTGATTTTGGAAATGGCCCCGGTCTGCATTTGAGTCACTTGTCTATCTACTAATATTTGAGTGCTCTACATGACTCGTTCAATCGTGAAGCGTTGCTCACTTGATGTACGTCTGGCCTTGTGGACTGGCCATGAAAGTCAGCGCCCACGTCGATCCTTCCTTGCTCTGGATGACAAGTTGCTCAATGCAGCCCCACCACTCGCCTATATCAGACCTGCGTTGGGTATTACAGCGGAAATTAGAACTTAGGAGTTACTATTTGTAAAATATATTATGATTTTCCAACTAGTTTTGTCCAATGGCTTACCAGAAAAAAATTCACACGCTTACTCCAGGGGGACTCGACCCAACAACCTCCCACTTACTTACACAACTGGTTACGAGTGCAGATGTCTATCCAATCATCCAACGAGCTTGCCTGGGTCGGCTGGCCGGTTTAAAACTGATATGGAGTACCGAAGTGAATACGTCACGCGAACAAAATGTGTGTCAAAGACATGAGCGCGTGATTCAGCCAGAAAACCAACACGCGCCCGTACTCCATTCGTTTGTAACTACACTTTCTGGTTCTAAATAACGTTACACTTCATTACTCCATAGCAGCAGGTACCACAACCAATCACTATTTATATGTTGGCCTTTTTTCTTTGTTTTTTGAAAGTTTTGTTTTAACTGACATATCAAACTGATAAGATTTTATTTGCTTCCTACTGCATGTGAAAAACTTTGCTTTGCTCACCAAATTTGAGTTGTTAGCAATAGGTCTATCAAAAATTGGCCTACTGCCATTGAAACCAATAATCAATTTTCGCAGCCATGTGGTACATAAAGTTACTTACTTTATCATGAAGAGACGTCATAATAAATGGGATCAAAGTATGATAGGGCAGTTATAAATGCATGGTTTCAAGCTGGTTGGGGGCCTGGCCGATAATAATGTTCGGCTCAGGCTATACATCTTTTTCACGAGGAAGCCATTCTTGATCATGTTCCCTGAATGTATTTTATGAATTGCCAACTGTTGAATGGGATGGTGCCAGACTATTTATGCCTTCCAAGCCTCACTTTCAATTTTTCTGAATGCTCATTGGTTTACTGCCATGTACTTACACAATTACAAATCACCAAAGAAAAGAAAATTTATGACAGCAAAATATCCAAAATTATAGGAAGTTTTCGTGCTGAAACAGCTGTAACATTGAGGTTTCCGCCCGGAATGACATCACAGGTTTGCTCATGAATACGGTAATTTGAATTAGCATAAAAACCAAAATGACATCAAAATACCCTTGGATATGGCAATATGAAATTTAAAATAAGGTTAAATGGGACATAAAGATGCATTTTCAAGGATAGCATTAAATAAATGCTATCTACAATGCATGGGCCCTTTAGGAGTCAAATGGAATGCTGTCCTCAGAACTCACCCGAGTTTCTTTTTGGTTGGGAAGTAATTGTTGAATAGAAACTGGAAGGCTAGTTGCAGGCTGGTGACGGCACAGGAATCGTAGTAACGGCTCAGTGTGAAGGACTGCAGATTGACAAGAAGAGCAATATTTTTGAAGAGGAGTTTTTTTATTAAAGTATTCTCGATCAGGGTAATGATTTAGGGGTACACTTTATAAGCAAATACCAAAATTTGCAAATTTAAAGATTACGCGAGGAGAAATTGCTCAGCGCAAACCACATGCCCGTAATTGGCGCCTATCGACTGCACAGTGCCCGAACAAAGCGCGGGTAATTCAATTCCTCGTGCTCCCATGCATATACAAGCAATCGATATTCCCTGCCGTTCGTTTTGGGCATTGTAACATTGTCACGCAGCAATTTCCATTCACCTACTTTTTAAACTTGCAACTTTCCCAACTGCATCATTTTTCATGAACCATTGTCAATGTTGGATGATTTACAGTCTTTGGTAGCAAACGGAGTATCAAAATTAGCTAAAAAATTATATGAATGACGTTATCATCAAACGATCAGATTCAAAATTATGACCCTAAAATGAGTGTGGCCTTTTTTTCTTTCTTTTTTGCGATGTTTATTTGAAAATCTAGTAAAAGCAGAAAATCCCATGCTGACAGTGGGCATTTTTCACATGAAACACATGAAGTGTACTCCAACAGCTCGATTTTTGAGGAGCAAAGTTTTGTACCCTGAAATTCCTTTGTGCAGTAATTTGAAAGGTATAGTTGTGTTGGGCATTTGTATTATAACTTACATTTTAATGATCTGCCCAACTATTATCATTGTGCGGTAAACAAGTTTTCGCGCCAGAATTGGCACTTTTTTTTGTAAATAAAAAAAAGTCCCTAAAGATGTTATTGGACTCACCACATTGCAGGATGCAAGACTCCAGACAAAGGTGAAGTAATCGGTGTCATAGATGGCGCGGTTCCGCAGGAACTGGAGGTTGTTGTCGCGTATGACGCGCTGGATCCCCGGCGATCCATGAACATCCCCCGGTGCTCCCCCTTGCGCACCAGCGCAGTCAGCTCGCTGAGACGATCGCCGTCGTGGTGTGGGGACAGCTCGGGGGAACTGACTGGTTCCAAACTGGCGGGAAAACACAAGAAAGAGCTGTACTCGTCGATATGTAAATGATTTTGACAACAGGGGCTAAAGGACTCTGTGGGGGAAACTTGCGCAATCCCCCTGGCATGCTGGCAGTTTTTATAGTCAGTTAGTATGGATACTTGTCAGTTGTCAGTCAAAAGGGAAGATTTCTATTGTTTTAGCAAAAATTGACCTTGACCTTTGACCTGTCGGCCCCAAAAGCAACAGGCTTGATAAGGCTACCAAGAGCAACCCACAAACCAAATTTAAAGACTATATAAACATGATTGTTTTTCTTGTTTTTTTTCCAGCATCTACAAACATAAAACTTCAAACAAGTCGGTGTAACAATATTTGCTATAATATACTAACTTCCCAAATCCATCCATTTCTGCAAATTACAGAAAAAGCATATAGATACCAAAAAGCTGAAATCTCGTAGATTTTTCAACCCAACATTTTGGAGAAAACTGTTAAAAGCTGTGGAAAAGAGTACTGTTTACGACAACTTACACGTGAATCTCGCCTTCGCTGTCTTGCTTGAGAAGTGTGATAATGTTGGGTAAAGATAAACAACGAAATCCCTGTATGGAGAAAGCCCTGGTTCTTAAAAGACAGAATCGCCTCATGCCAACAACGTTATTAAAGTATCTTTTCATAGAATCTGAATGATACAATCCATTCCTTACTCTATGGAAAAACATATTCATGTATAAAATTAACTTTAACAAGACGTCATCACAACACTCAAAATCTGACAATACAGAAAATATACAACTGGGTAAAATTGAGAATTTTTTATTCAAATCTTGCACTTCTCTGTCTCACGAAGTTGATCATGAAAGAAAATTTTTATTTAAAATACCAGGAATTTGTAATCAATATTTAAAATGTATTTACATATATGTACACACATGTACATTAATGTCACTGACCAGCCCTTCAGTGTAAACTCTGCCGAAACTGTACGCTCAAATGTGTGTATGCATATACATCTTTAATTAGAGCCAGTTTAAACAGGTAGAGACTGGTTTGAACTGGTTCAAACCAGATTTGAACCAGTATTTCATATACCTATACAATACACTAAGTTTACTGTCATATCTACTAACCATGTCTTGCATTGTATCAAACAGTACTACATTACTTAAAAATGCAACTTTTTTTATACCTACCATTTTAGTGAATCAAAGTAGATTAAACCCAATGGTTTTAAACTTTTTAGGGTCTCTAAATATGTACACTATTTTGCATTAAGGCAGACATTTTTTTCTTGTGCATTTTTATGTTAATTTTTTTATTTTGTCTGGTTATCAAGAAATCCTTTGACTGAGATTCGTTTTTTGTTTGTGTGCATGTGTGTAATTTCATGACGGATCTTTGCATATCAATCCCCCCTAAAGATAGATATATAACATCGAATGGCTTTGAGGGGGCTATAAGAATATATTGCACGAGCTATGATGAGGGCACTATTGTTATAGCTGGTGCAATATATTCTTGTATCCCCCGGGAAAAAAAAGCCATCCAATACTATCATTATTATTTATATCAAGCTGACTTGATCAGCAAGAAATACCTTTCAAGACACTGTCTTTATTTCTGAAATTTCACCGAATATTCTTTGCTTACTGAAGCAAATTTTGCACTGCTCGAAGCTGCCATTGTTGCTGTTGACAACAACAGTGCACGTATATCATGATGCACGTATAGTCATGCTGCGCGCTGCGTCCGTGCCCGCGTTCGATGGTACCGCGCTACGCTGTGTTGACTGGTTGACAACTGTGAGGTTCTACGCTCTTGATTGTGTGGGAACCAGCAAAAATTGTCAAAATGCCTATATTAGGAAAATATCAAAAAATAATATTGTCCTCATCTGGGTACTTTGACTGACATAATATTGCAGTCGGCTGTGAACTTTTCATGACAGCATACAATACAGTGATTTATTTTTTATCACTGGAAGCCTGATAAAAATAATAATAATATGGTTTAACTCCTTGGATACAAAATAAATTGCCTCAATATTAACGGAAATAAAACAATGTGTACTATATGATCTTTGAACAGATATATCAAGTGTTCGCATCTGGCGGTTGCAATTTTGGAATAATCTGCTCATTGCACACATAACTATACAAACTTAAAACTAAAAAAGGCTAAAGTTTTTCTGCTTATCAAGGTTGCTTCACTGACTGCAGAAAATGAAAATAATTCAGGTGGAAACCTTTGCTGCAAGGTCTACTTTTCTGTAGCTTAAAAAGCGTAGTTTGTAATGTCATGTCAGTATTTAAAGCACAGTTAACATTACAAACAATTCAACTGACAAACAAAAATGCAACTTTACAACTTATGCTACAAGCACTAAAGCACCACGTCCTATGAACTTCAAATTAAATATGATTTCAGATTTTTCCTATGGAATTTGACAACGGGTTAAAACAAATGGAATTACTGAACCAACTGAAAAAGTAAAACTTCATAACTACTTGAAACAAAATTTGGAACACAACAAAAAAATTGTGCAGATGTTAATTATGTTAAAGTGTGCAAGAACTCAGCACCCTTCATAAATTTCCATATGACCTTAACATTGGCCAGGTGGTTTCATCTTCTCAATTGAAAAAAATCCCACATACAACTGAACAACAAGAATGGTTTTTCCCAACTTATCTCATTGGTCTCTTTATCTCTTTTTAAAATGAAAAATTGACGTTTTGAATTTTTAACAAAAACCTACGTTGTATTTTTCTTATGTACAAAGTATTTACATATGAAATAGTGAGGCGTGATATTTACAGTGACAAAGATGTTATTAAATTTACACAGAAATGGATCTTCAACAATTCATGTATCGAGCAAAACACCCCCCCCCCCACAAAAAAAAAATGAAAATTCAAATTTCATTTAATGCTACTTGAAAAATAACTTGCATTGGTGTGAGTAACTATAAGTTATTCATTTTTACTTAAAACACACCGCTACCAAACTATCTACATGGAAGATACTGAAAATGCATATTAATTAGGTATTGCCATAGCGATACCACATGCAGTTGGCAATTGGATGAAAGAGTGAAGGTAGCCGCCTGGTATTGGATGCTTTCCTTTTTATGAATATTCATGCCATTCCTGGTACAATCTGATTGGTTCTCATGAAACACATCACGGTCAAAGGTTAATGATATACATGTTATCTATCTGGTTGAAACCAGTCGCAGCTAGTTTCAAATCTAGATCCAAAAATACTATCAAATTCTCTTTTAGCTGAGGCAGTTTTGAAAAGTTGTTAGATAGAGTACTCATGCTGTGTGAACATTTGAAAAATACAACCCGTTTTGTTGTTGTTGTTTTTAAAACTATTTACAGCAGACACTAATGATGAAACATGTATGTCAAAGTCATTTATCCCACAAGCGCGAGTGCAACACAGAACAAAGTAGTACGTCTGAGTACCAAATGCCACAAGGCTGAAGACCAAGTGGTATGTGGAACACAGACGCACCAAATTTTCCATTTTCCATGAGCGTGAGTGGATAACGGATTTATCTTCAACCCACCTTGACGCACAGTAAAGCTGGATCGAACGCGCGCACCCTGTACACGACCTTTTCTTTAACACGTGCGTGCAGTAGGCATAGTGCGCATCTACGAATAGTGCGATACCCAGACTGCGATATGGATAATGTTGTCATGAATCAGCCAATCAGGATCGAGGATTCAAGTTTGCTCGAAGATGCCAGAATTCAGTATTTTTACAGCGAAGAATTTACTCTATGCACAGATTTCAGATTCAAAAATCCTTGTAGAGTTATTTGATCTAAAGTTAGTTCAATGCATAAACTATTTGGCAACTTGATTTAATCAATTCGGGTAATCAACAAACAGAAACAAAAAAAGAAATTCACTGTAAATCCCCCAGCACGTTTGATAGAAAATTCCTGAATCCTACAAAATCAAACACAGTGCACAAAACAAATGGTCATTTTTGAAACTTCATAGGTGCATCAACCCCTGTGCTAAAAAAAAATAGCGAGGCCCAACTTTCCTCAATCCTATAAAATCCTTCAAAAAAATTCTGATGGAATTTGTAGGACCCAGGAGTAGTTATGGTTAGAAATCGACCAAGTTACTATGCAAAACATCCAATAAAAGTATCAGTGTGAAAAAAGGTTTAAATTCAGGTTTCTATAAATTTTTGTCACTTTTGCATCCCTTGCTAAACTGGCTGTGAGACTTTACGGTAAAACGACACACATACCATGCTACAAATTGTGTCCGTATAAAATTATTGCTTCTACAATCTACACTCGAGTCCAAATAAAAAAAAATAACAAAGTTTGTCCTATATTGGCTTAAAATAGAAGAATTTGTGCGACACAAAAATATGGCTTACAGTGAATAGAGTGAATGATAGAACGGAAACAGTGGCCAACAGAAATCTGGTAAGCACGGAAAATACCTGCTCAGCAAAAAAGGTTTCTCGAGGTACAAATCATGCAAATTATTATAACTTCTGACTTGCTTGGGCAAAAAATATTGTTATGAAGCATTCATTGTCTGCTTAACACCCTATGGAAACAGACTTTCTGTGCCAAGTTGTCCTTTCAGTCAAGAGGCTGTTTTCAACAATTGAGAGCTCCCAGCCTAGGTAAAGCAGGATTGACCTAGTGGATAGTGAAGTGAACCATGGATCGCAAGATGGTTGAACCCTTGTCCAATTTTATGAAATGTTTTTGTTGGTTGGCATAAGTTAATTGCAGGGAAAACACTACGAAAACCTATTGTGTGTCTTCCATCCACACAGCGTGATAAATATTCATGTTAGGGTGCGTGATGTGATTGGTTAAAATACATTGTGTCAGCAAAAACAAAATACGCAACCTGGCCCTTGGTTTCCTAAGACCTGACCTGTGATGACCTCTGACTTATGACCCCAGGAGTATTAGGAGCCATCTACTACAGGCTACAAATTCTGAAACAGAAGAAAAAAAAAACGCCGTTATGTATCAATGTCGTCCAAGTCGCCCACGTCGTCCTGGACCAGCGTCTTGGAAGACTCTGAGCTGTCTTCATTCCCGTTGACCTCTGACCCCTCCGACGACCCATTGACCTCCATCTTGGTGTTGGAGTCACCCTCGACGTACTCCTCCTCCTCTTCGTCGTTTTCGATGTGTTCACCGTCGTCGTCACGCGTGTTGAGCTCGTCCAACAGCGCGGTGGCTTCGGCCAGCGTGTCCTGAGCGCTCATGGTGCGTTGGAAGGACCGGCCTGTGCTGGATTCGTTGGATACATTCTGCGGCGTCCAGTAGTGCTCGCTCATCTACGCAAAACAGCACAATAAAACAGATAAGTCATCAATGGTCTAGTCTTGATAGAAAGTTGCTATGGACTTCTTGAAATAATCTCTGGGAAAATGAAAGATTAAAAGGTATTTAGGATAATTCACCTGCAGAATTATTATCAAAAAGCTTATTGGGACTAAAGATCCTACTGGCACTAAACACCCTGTGAACATTTTTCATCTGGCTTGCTGTCATTAAGAAGAAATGAAGCAGTCATTTCCAGCGATCAGTCAATTGACTGATTTTTTTGAAATAAAGAGTGCTGTTGACGAAATTGTGTTAGGTGATCAAAAGGTTATGCATAGTTTTTCACTGTTGACGAAATTGTGTTAGTTGATCAAAAAGTTATGCATAGTTTTTCACTGTTTTCTCAAAAAGTGTAATATCCTCTGAGCTAAAACTTCCAACGGGTTAGGTTTTGACCTTTCTTCTTTGGATTTTGAGTGGTGTTATCATTGGAAACAAAACAACATAATGGACTTGGGTATTTTGGTCTTCTAAGGACAGTGGTGGGGGCACATATTGCCTCACCTATGTATTTTTCCATGTACTGCTTAGCTCATTTTCATACAAATTTGGCAGAAATATTTGCTGCCTAAACTACTGGGTGACTACTCAGGCGTGCAACTGGGAATTTAGGGGAAAAAAAGAGGAAACTTCAAATCACACAAGAGTTTATACAGTATTTTTCAATTCCCAACAAATTTGTGTTGCACTTTGCGTGGGATGTGTACGGCCGTTGTCTATGAATGAGATCTCCAGAGCTGCTATGCAGCAGGCATGCGGCTATTGTCCCCCGGATTATCAGCTTTCGTTTGTTACTAACTAAATATAATAACCAACGTACGGACCAACTGACGGATCATACATTTCTTAATTTCTTTTAAACGATGTCAAGACAGACGGAATAATATCACTGGGTGTTAATAGGACACAAAAAAAAGTCTCCGGTTTCTGGTATGGAGCTTGCCCCAAAAGTAGTGCGGCGACGCTGCTTTTTTTTTTTTTTACCTTTTTTTTTTTTTTTGCTTCAAATGTCGGCTGATGACTGCAAATGGTGCCCGACTAAACTTAGTGCAAATATATGGGAGTCCAGAGAGGCCACATAAATCTTATTCTCGATCATAACCCCATCTAAAATCACGTTAAAATTGTGCAGCAGCAGAATTCCAGTCAAACCAGTGAGTTTGGCCGGGTTTTGAAACATCATCTTGTATTGAAAAAAAAAACTTTTTCATTTTGCCGACGCGCATGGCTACGGTGACGTGCGCGCATACCAGAAACCGGAGCCTTTTTTTTTTGGCCTTAGTACCAGTACAATCTTTTAATCCAAATAGCTTAAAATAATACTTTTTAATATTAACCCAACTCCCTAGGGGGTGTGGAAAATCATATTAAAATTTGAGGATTCAGGACTGTTGGGGCTATTAATAATTTGTTAGGTTACTTTTGGAAGAAATGCAAATAATCCTATGTGCGTTTAACACAATTTGGGGGGGGGGGGCCCAAAAAAATTACGGCGTGGGGTTCGGGGCCCGCTTAAGGGCCCCGAAAAATTTTTGGATTCTAGATGCTCTATGGTGCGATCTGAGGCAATTTCTGACCACTTTAACGAATGTTTTTTAGAGGAAAAAATGGTGGTGTACTCATTGCCTGCATTTATTGCGATGTCGCATACAAAAAAAATGGTTTCTTTTTGGGGGGCCATGGCCCCCTTTGGCCCCCCCCCCTGGATCCGCCCTTGCTTGTAAATAACCAGGGATAGAACACAATTTATCTAATTACCTTGTCCTTCGACTTGACTAACTTGAAAAAGTAAATCTTTTGACTTCGAGATTTTAAACCCGCTTAACCGACCCTTCATAAAAATACATGTTGATGAGAAGTTCTTACCTTTTTCTTGAGCCAGTTGACCGCCCACTGCCACCGGACCGAGATGGTCATCAGATACTCTTTAGCCATGGAGCATTTGTTGGACAGATGGACCAGGAATTTGATGCACTGGTAGGACCGACGGCTGTCCGTGGACGTACATTTACGGATGATCTCTGCGAGACAATAAAAAAAAATAGCGAGATTAATGTTAAATCAACCACGATGAAAAAGTCTGTAAAGATGGTAGTTAAGGCTGCAGTCCATCATTTGCAGCTATCCAAAAAGTAAACTGGCATAATTATTGTTGGAAAACATACTTTGTTGAAAGATAGTAATGGGACTAAACTCCCTATGAAATTATTATTTCAGTGCAACTAAAGACGCACCATTGGAAATTTCTGTTAGTACTTCGTTTTTTATTCGACGAAGTGCACGCCAGCATTGACACGACGCCCACGTGCGCGCCCTCTATAATTCGTCTTAAACGGACTTGTTTAAAACCAGCCAAGCACACATTCATTCCCTTATTCAAGCAGCATTAAGAATGACTTTAAACATTTTATTTGTTGGGTAGGTAGTTTGCTATTCATAATCACTCTTGGAGGATGACTGCATCAAGGAGTGCATCAGAATTATATAATCACAGATATCAGATGTAACAGGCACATGAAAAAAGTGGACCCCACACTGATACAATAACCCATATGTCTTGGCCTCCCAAGATGGCACCCAAGTGGCTTCACCCTACCCAGTCAGTCTATACAGAGGTGAGTGCTCCTTACCCAAGAGGCCATTGTTGTTGTTGCCTTCCACGGCTAGCTTGAGGCGCTTGCCCTGCAGGGGGTCCTCCATCATCAACAGCTCCAGGAGGAGAATCAAGATGTGCTTCAGCTCATTGGTGGGCGCCGAGGACACCTGACCCTGTATCGATCAATCAGGGCAGAGAGACAATAAATGAAAAAAAAATCAATACAACAAAGAGAAAAAGTTCTGGCAAATATTGTAGGGTTTCAAATTTCATTTACTTTTTGTGTATTTTATTTTCTCTTCACATTGAGAAAGGCTTTTGTGGTTACATACGTTTCTGGGTCATTGCCAACATTCCTACATAAACGTGCCTTTAATAACATTCAAATACTGCAGACTCTCTGTAAAAAAAATTCGCTTGGCACAGTAAAACATCGAACGAGAAATATTTAGCAAACCGTCTCCACAAACCATCTGCACAAATTAAACACAAATGGCACCCATTCAAAGATTCAACAAATTACAAACTGACGAAAATTTCCACAAATGATTCACTTGACGCATCTTTGGAAATGGCCTTCTTCTACTGTTTTTTTCAAAATGATAGCAAGCTTTTCAACAATAACTTTGTCAGTTGCTTCTTGTAAAGCTGCAAATGATCTACTCGACCTTTAAAACAATGTTCATAAATATGAATGAGACCTAGAATGAACAATCTGCCCATCTTAACTAATTTTGAATTACTTGCTGAACGACAATCTCGAAGGTTGCAGATGTCCCAATCAATCCCCCCCGCCCTGCCAAAAAAATGTTGGTCTTTTGGAGGATTAAAATAAAAAACATACAGTACAAATTAAACATTTGTTAGATCAACTTGAATTGTAAGGAATTGTACTTACGTGGATCATCATCATGACAGACAAGGTGAACGTGTCGTTGCAGTAGCAGCAATGCAGCAGCATGTCCAGCAGTGCAGTGGTTGCATTGGGTACTTCACGGAACATCAGTATGACCTGTGGGGGGACACATTGGAACTTAATGTCATGTACATTACTTGATTCAAATTAGGTTTTGCCCTTCAACGACGTTTTAAACACTGAATACTCAGTGTGTTACCGGTATCCCGAGTGAAAGTTGGAAAAAATCACTCGGGTGGGACTCAAACCCACGACCTCCTGCTAAATTTCTAGTGCAGATGTCTTTCGACCACCGAGCTAACGGGAACGGTTGGCCTGTTCGAATCTGATGTACATAGCAGTGGGTACCGCATAAACTATTATAAGATGGAATTTTGGCGCCGGGGTGATATAAATCAAATTAGGTTTTGCCCTTCACCGACGTTTTAAACACCGTATACTCAGTGTGTTACCTCCCGAGTGAAAGTTGGAAAAAATCACTCGGGTGGGACTCGAACCCACGACCTCCTGCTTTCTAGTGCAGATGTCTTACCACTCGACCACCTAGCTAACGGGATCGGTTGGCCGGTTCCAATAGCCAAAACAAGTCAACAATAACAAAATTCCTACAATTTTGTTCAACAATCCAGCTCGGGATTAAGTCGTACACAGCTCCTTTGTTCGATGTTGCGAAGAATGCAGCTGTGATGGTGAATTTAGGACTATGAAATACTGACTCCCTGGTTGGACTGTGAACGTTCAAGCAATAAACACTTAGAGGCAATGGATTTCATAGGAGTCCGGATTTCACAGGAGTCGGGATTTCATAGGAGTCCAAATTTCATGTGACACTGGACCAGTATTTGAGACCAGTCGGGCAGTCTTTATCATCCGTTTATAAAGGTCGGCCACCGGACAGGCTCTCAACCAATAGGAATGGGTAAACTGCCTTAGGTATGGCAGTTTCTGTTGTATGACCTGGTTATAAAAAGTGTTTTCATCATACTTTTTGCTCATATTTTTGGCAAAATACATTCAAATGATTTAAAACTTTCTGCAGTAGTGAAACACCCAACAACAAATATAGGTTTTCCCGGCCAATTTCCTAAAAGGGAGGGGTTTCATTTTCATTTACCATCAATCAAATTAGCTGTACTAGAATCAATTCAGAAAAGGTACACTTGCGTAAATGAATGCGCAGGTAACATAATTGGCCGTCTGTTTCTCAAATCCGTATGCACGGACAATGACAACAATTGAACTTTCAGTAAGATTTGAGGCTTTGCATGGTGGAGATACTAAATAATAAAAGGTTTGCAGAAACACCATGTGCGAATAATTTCTCAACTAAGAGAATGGTTCTGAAAAGAACCAGAGGTATAAACTCGACGTTGAACTTTTGTTGAGTTCAAATGGGATTAAAGATCATGCATTCAAATTCAGATGAAACTGAATGACCGATTTTCGGAAGTGAATGGAGATTTTAGCAACTGCAAGCAAAGCAACAACCCGGTGGAATAACCCATAAAGGTTATCCTCGCAAACTTTTTCTATACATCGATCCATCTGCCTACATGCACAAGAGCAGCTGGGTACAATGTACAAGTACTGAACACCTAGCGACAACAACCAACAACAATATGCTTGAGGTCAGAGGTGTCTCATAAAAAGCTATTTATAAAAACCTGGGAATTTCCCATATGAGAAATTGTGTTCATGAGGAAACAGTTGTGGCGTCATAACGACAGCCATTGCTGTGCACTTGACTGTGGTAGCGAGGCACTATTCACTATTGGACAATCCTTGTACACAACATACAGTCGTGCTGTTGTAGTAATAGTAGGGTGTGGCTGATACTGCTGACAGACTGCATGCAGGAAACGACTTCAAACTGTACCCATAAACAGGCCTGTTGAACTTGTAGGTAGGTGGACATTGTAATGGGAATATACAACATTTACCTTTGCTGTAATTTCCCCCCCCCCCCCCCCACAGAAGTGTGGGATGAGTCTACGAGTGATACTTACCCAAATAGCTACTACATATGCATATTTATTCAGCCAACAGGCTCAAACGCTAAAAGATTTAATCAACCACCGAGCGCCCTCTCGGGGCCTACCCATTATGCTACGTCATGAATCCGCCATTATACTTCCTCTTTTTTCTCGCGCACTAAAGGTGAAAAACCATCGTAACGCGAGCCGAGAGTGGGGAGGAGGGCGGGAAGCTATTTGGGTAAGTATCACTCGTAGACTCATCCCACACTTCTGTGGGGGGGGAGTCTACTTCATTCACTTACCCAAATAGCTACTACATATGCATAGAGTGGCACCGACAACCGGTGGCTGGGTAGGCGAGACGCCCTGAAATCAAATGGTTAAATAACAGTATATAGATATATATACATAATGATTTAGACCATTTAGATTGAATATACATGTAAATGTATTACCTGCTTAGTTAGTCTTCTGGTCAGGCCGGGAAGGACTACTGCGCAGGGTAGGGTTCGTAGACAAGGACTGGTGTTGTGTCAGTACCGTCTTCCCCGTGTTCCCTCCAGTCTGGAGTACATCACGTAGGTAGCAGGATGTGAATGTCGTGGCAGACTTCCAGCATGCTGCTTGAGAGATCTCTGAGATAGGGACCCCCCTAAAAAATGCCCAGGACGCCGCTACAGCGCGTACGTCATGGGCTCGGACAAGGCCTTGGACAGAAGCATCCCTTTTGGATGGCCAGTCCGCATTAGCGAATTTGATAGCAGCTACTACCCAACGCGCAATGGTGTCCCTTGAGGCGGGGCCATGTGGCTTTATGGTTGTAATAAAGAGCTGCATGCATTTATCCCTGAGTGACTTGGTGCGTGCCAGATACCATTTTAGGGCGCGCACCGGGCACCATAATTTGTCTGAGGGGATAGAGGACGTCGACTCTATTTTTGGGAGGAAAATATCAGGAGGGCTGAAGCTTGCCGTCTGATTTTTCGTCAGGAAGGACGCCTTTGGGATCAGGCGAACCCCACCTGGTTCCCAGCGGATATGTCCCGAATCTAAAGTCAGCGCATGGATCTCGCTGCTCCGCCTAGCGGTAGCCGCTGCGAGCAGGAAGGCCAACTTTATAGATACATTAATGAGGGGTGCTTGGCCCAAGGGCTCGTATGGAGCCTTGGCCAACATGTTCAGGACCTGACCTAGATCCCAGGATGGGACCAGTTTCCGGATTTTAGGTCTCTCGTTGAACATTCCCCGAAGTAGGTTAGTGATTGCAACGTTAGAGGAGATAGATGAGCCATCAGCGAAGCCCTTGTGAACCGCTGCTATGGCTGATCGATAATTTCGTATCGTTCCTACTGACAAATTGGCTCTGAACAATGACAGTAGGAATTCTGAACAATGGCTTAAAGAAGCACAGAGCGGATCCACAGCCTGTTCTGTGCACCACCTACTATAATGTCGTAGTCGACTGTCATAGATTTGTCGTGTTGAGAGACGACATCCCTTTGCGGCCAGAGCTGCAGCGTCTTCAGAAAGACCTGCTGCTCGGTAGGCACACTTGACAGTGGCCAGCACGCTAAGTGGAGATCTCCCGGAGATGGGTGTCGGAACCGGGACTGAGGTTGAACGAGTAGGTCGTGACGATCTGGGAGGATTAGAGGGGAGCCCACTAGGAGCCTCACCAGTCGCGGAAACCAGGGCTGACGCGGCCAAAAGGGGGCGATCAGCAGGATCTTGCACCTGTCTCTCTCCAGTTTCCCGATGACCTTTGTAAGGATTGAGATTGGAGGGAAGGCGTAAGCGAACATGTTTGTCCAGTCTATTGATAGTGCGTCCGAGGCCCATGCATGAGGATGATGGGCTCTCGAGCAGAACACCGGGAGCTGAGTGTTGACCGCTGAGGCGAACAGGTCTATGTGTGGACGACCTAGGATCAAGAAGATCTGACGTACGATCCTCCTGTTCAATGACCACTCTGTGGGAACTACTTTGCCCCTGGAGAGAGAGTCCGCTATGTCGTTTTCCGCACCAGGAATGTGAATGGCACGTAGATCGACTTTGTGTCTGATCAGCCACTGAAACATTTCCCAAGTCCGGTAGCACAACTGGGGTGATCTTGTACCGCCCTGTTTGTTGATATATGCTACCACTGTCGTGTTGTCGGTCTTGATTAGAACAGACCGACCCACTACGTCTGCTTGAAAGTGGTGTAGGGCATTGACTACAGCCTGGAGTTCTAGAACATTGATATGTAGGGACCGAGTGTTGTCGTCCCAAGTGCCTGCAGCTTGTCGAGGGGGAAGGGAGGCTCCCCAGCCCTCGTTGGAGGCGTCGGTGGAAATTATGACGTGAGGATCCCCTCTGGGGAAGCTCCGTCCGCACCGAATGTTCTGTTCCAATAGCCACCACCGAAGGTGTGGCCGAATGACATCGTCGATCGAGACCAATAGAGAGATTGGATCTGTCTTTGGTCTGTAATGTGCCAGAAGATGCATTTGTAAAGGACGCATCCTCAGTCTGCACCATGGAACCAGGTCTACTAAGCTGGCCATGAACCCTAGAAGTTTCAGCCAAGCTCGGGCTGGAGCGACTTGAACGGATAGGAAAAGTTTGACGCACTTCCGCAGGCTGGTAACACGTTCCCCTGTGGGGACGGCTATGCCCCTGCGTAAATCGATCTCTGCTCCCAGGAAAGTGATTTCCTGGGACGGGATTAGGTGGGACTTCTTTTCGTTGATGATGAAGCCTAGCCTCGTTGTCAACGTATAAGTATCCCTCAAATTCTGAGCAGTCTGGCCTTCTGATTTTCCCACTATCAGCCAGTCGTCGAGATACATAAAAATCATTATGTTTTCTCGTCGGAGACGTGATGCAACTGCCCGCACAACCCTGGTGAACACTCTTGGCGAGGTTGATAGCCCGAAGGGAAGGGCAGTGAACTCGTAAGTGCGCTCCTGATACCGAAAACGCAGGAATCGGGAGTGCTCTTGGAAGATGGGGACGTGTAGGTACGCGTCTTTTAGGTCTAATGACGTTCCCCACGCTGGTGTGGGTAATGACTCTAGAACTACATGGAGATTTTCCATTCGGAAACGTTTGGGTCTGACAAACTTGTTGAGCGGTTTCAGATTGATTATCGGCCGCCATTCGCCCGCCGCCTTCTTTGGTGTTAGAAAGAAGGAGGACAGGAAGCCTGTGAACTGCTCCATTGGTGGCACCAGGCGGACCGCTCTCTTCTCGATGAGGGATGAGATCTCTTGCTCGAGAGCTAATCGTTTGTCTGTGTTTGCCGGAACCGGTGTCTCGCGAACACATATTTCCGACGGAGGGGTGCTTGTAAATTCTAGTTGATAGCCGTGGCTGACTATAGAAAGCACCCATGCGTCGGAGGTGATCTCTCTCCAGGGCCCTACGAAATTTCTGAGACGACCCCCGACGGGCCCCAGTGTCGGGTCGGCTCGGTAGGGGCGTCACCGCCGCCACCCAGAGCGGGGGGCGGATTGCCCACCGCCACGTCCCCGGCCGCTAAATTGGCGTGCAGGGGCAGAGTAGGGGCGTGGAGCTGAAACCATTGCACCAGCTGATGCCTTGGCCGTCTGTTGGCGAAAAGGCTTGAACGGTTTCTTAAGGGCAGGGCGAAACGAGGGAGCACCCTTCGTTGCCTTCTTCCCAGAGAACTTGGGCTTGTTAGTGGCTGAGGGCTTCTTCAAGCTCAGTTTGTCTGCTGTCTCCATTCGTTTGGCCTCAACTTCCAGAACTTCCTGGAATTTGCCTCCGAAAAGGTCTTTGCCCATAAGAGGAAGGTCTTCTAACTTCTTCTTAGCGCCTTCGTGTGGTATGTACAGTGCATCCATCACGTTAGTCCTACGCGACTTGGCAGACAGGAGAGAGATTCTCGTAAATTGGTCTAGAGAGAAACGGAGTATTTCGTCCAGACATCGGAAGGCTGCTGCTAACATATCGGCTGGAATTTGTGAATCTTCCTCACATGCGCAGACGATATATTCAGATAACAGAAGTAAAACGGCGCTTGTTTGTGAGCCAAATCTAGCCGCCTCATCGACCTTCTTCATTGTATCCTCCATCTTTGCTCTAGTCTTATCGACAAATATTGACTTGGTCGGGGCTTTGCCGCTATCTCCAGTCAATTTGTCCTTGGCCGTATCCGGAATAGAAGGAACCGTAAAGAAATCATTTCGGTCCTTTTCTGGAAATTGGAAATAGGCTGCCGACCTTTTGTTGAAAGCCGTCCATTTCTTTGAATCGGCGATGCGTTGTATGCGATCGGCGCATAAGCGATCCACCGGCATAGTTGGGAAAGCTGGATCCCGAGGTTCCTCCACGCCAGTCCGGCGTTTGAAAGAACGACGGGTGGTCTCTGGTTTACTGCTCTCTGGTAGTTGCAGTACCCGAACCATATCTCTTTGAACCAGCCTCAGCTGAGTCTCGAATGGTGAAAAATTGCCAGGGTCAGTGGCCTCATCATCCCCAGAGCGCTCATCTTGTGAGTGAGTGGAAGGGGGGTGAGTATCATCGACATCTATGTCAGGAGCATCTTGAATAGAAGTGCCCAAATTCATAGATGGGTGCAAGGAAATTCCCGCCTGTGATCTCGGGGGCGCCCAATCGCGGCCCGGAGTAGGTGGATTATCTGAGCAGACACTGATGGCAACCCCAGGATCTGGGGGCCCAGTGTGTTCCCCTCTCATCCCGCCCGAAATCGGCAGGATTGCGCCCGGATCCGGCTGAATTAAGCCCGGATCCGGCCGGATCGCCGGATTCGGCCGGATCGGACCCGGATCCGGCCGGATCACACCCGGATCCGGCAGGATTAGACCCGGATTTGGGTCCGGAAATGTGGCCGCCGGGAGTGACCTCTGAGTCACCGCCGTTGGGGCCGATCTCCATTGTTGTTGTTTAGTGAGGGCTGCCAGCGAAACGTTGATGTCCTGGAAAGCTTTTAGAAAGATTTCTGTGGATACACCTTTGTTTTTCTTTTTCCGATGCGTCGACTTACGGGGGGAATCCCCTGAAGAAGACGGCGCAGCCTTGTGTTTCCTTTTCTTGCTTGAGTGACTTGATTCACTGGATGAAAACTCCGATAATATCCTGGGAATTCCGGAGCATTGATCAAAGAATGATGTTGACTGCGAGTCCGTGGCCCGAATTGGGGGAGGAGGCAAGTCAGTCACCGCGAGTCCTGCCCATTCCGCACGGGTGGAAGCAGGATACTCGGAGCGCGATGAACGCGCAGACGGGGCCGGTGAGGATTGAATCCTTTTACCGCTCCGTGACAGGTCGTCCCCGAGGGTTGCTGGAGCCAGCAGACCGGGGGGACGAGGCGAAGAAATTCCCGTGAAACCACGGGAAATCGACGCCGGGTTGCTAGGTGACGCCGATGGTCCGGAGACCGGAGGCGTGATCGAGCGACTATTGGTCCCTTTTTGGGTCTTACCCTTGGGACCGCCGGTGGCCTTTGATGCGGCCTTTTTAACCGCGGAACCCTTACGGCTGGTCGCCTGGGGGGCCGTGGTTACACGGGGAGTTTTATCCCCGGTATCCTCACGGTGTTCCATACCGTAGGACGTATGTCTGATACCGGTCAAAAACGCGTAACACGGGATGACCGTTACAGACTACGGCGATGTCCCTGCGTGGGGACTCACTGCTATCTCGTCTTTTCGTACTATTGTACTACTGAGATGTATGCCGTTGAGAACGGCCGGGGGGAAGGGAACGACCGCTGGTCTTTGTACCCCACGGAATTTCTCTTTACACGCCCGGCGAGGCGGCCGAGGGAAGTGAACGGCCAGCGGCCGATATACCCACGAATATCTCGCCGCTATCTCGTTTGTCACCGCACTACCGAGATAGCTTAGGACGGCGAGGGGCAGGGAACGACCTCTGTCGATATACCCAACGAAACGTCCTCTTCTAGCTTACTAGCTCCCCGAGCTAGCTGAAACAGTCAGGGGGGAAGGGAACGACCTCTGTCGATATACCCCCACTGTACTCGTCTCGCTAGGCCCTAGCTCACCGCGAGCTTAGGGGAAACGAACGGAGAACAGGGAACGGCCGAAACCGCTATATTCTTCGAAACGTTTCGCTAGTCCCCTGAACGGCCGAAAGTCTGACTTCCGGAACAGGGGCCCCACGTGTGGGGCGACTAGCAGACCTTGTGGAGAATAACCGCACTTCTCTCCGGGGATATACGACGCACTGTCTCCCCTAAAGGTCTTTACGTATTTCTATGGAGTCATAAACTAAATTCACTTTTTTTTTTTTTTTTTTTGAACAAAAAAATATTATTATTAGATAACTGTACAACAGAAATAATAATAATAACTCAGGAAAGCCGACTCGGCTAAAATGGGATTGCACTTGATCCCAAAGGGAGAACCCACGATGCCTACCCGGCACTGGGCTAGTCCCGCGGTGCCGACCTGGCCCGCCGCACGTGGCGTCAGACAAAGGCTGAAAAACCTGCTACGTTACGTGCAAGAAAAACGAAAGCAAAATGACTCCAAAATCACTCCAAATGAGAACTACTTAACTCAAACCAAACTCTACAGATTCTACACAACTCACTTGGTTGATAAATTCTATAAAACAGAAACTCTTAAAGCGAAAATCGTACAAAAACTCGTCAAAAGGCGAGAGCAAAAATATTTGCTTCTGCACGATGCCGTCGCTAAGAAAAAAGAGGAAGTATAATGGCGGATTCATGACGTAGCATAATGGGTAGGCCCCGAGAGGGCGCTCGGTGGTTGATTAAATCTTTTAGCGTTTGAGCCTGTCGGCTGAATAAATATGCATATGTAGTAGCTATTTGGGTAAGTGAATGAAGTAGACTGGAAGTTTTGTTTTTTGATGTTCGCAAACGTTAATTGTACTGTATATATTCCCTTTGATGCAGCCAGACAGGCAAATATGATAAAAAGCACCTTGACAGACTGCATTGTGCTCTCATGTATCCAAGAAGAATTATTGACTGTCATGATGTTCTTTGATTATTTACCTTCATATTGTTATGTGCATGTATATGTTTTTGATTTCATCTGCATGAAATTGAAGTGATTTAAATACATATTTACATCTACATGTATGCAAACTGTTAGTGAACTACAGTGGAACGCTGCTATACCGAACACCGCTATACCGAACATTCGGCTATACCGAACTTCATCCTTGGCTCTCGGTTTTAATGTACAAAACAATCCGAATATTGTTGATGAAAACAGTCAACAGATTAACAAAAAAAAAATTACCGAGTGTACATGTATTAAACACTATTTGGGCCACTTTTAATTCCCGAACATTGAACGACCCATAGTTACATTGTGTGTGAATGTTGACGAGAGACAGCTATTATTTCCCCAAGGAACAAAATTAAGGGAACATCATCCTTAATTGGCTCCCGGTTTTAATGTACAAAACATTAAATTACCGATTGTACATGTATTAAACACTATTTGGGCCACATTGAACGACCCATAGTTACATCGTGTGAATGTCGACGAGCGACAGATCATATTCCCCAAGGATTTAAAGGGAAAACCACCCAGCCCAAGGAATTAAAGGGAAAACCGACCGTTGCTAAAATTTCATGATGACTCCTCGTGTGGCTGCGGGATGTGAGAAATGCCAGTCCACTATTGGTCAAAAGAGGGCACCAGCAGTTCAAAATCACTATACCGAATGATCGTTATTATGAACACTTTCTGTGGATCCAACGATGTTCGTTATATAGCGGCTTTCCACTGTATGCTGAACATGAGTCAGTCTACATACAGCATCTTATATAGTACCGTATGCATATTAGGTGAAAGTTCGTTTTTGTTTCCACTCTTATATGGTACATGTAGAGAACAACTGAGCAAGATGGCAGAGGGAGGGGTGACCGATCTAGTCTTGGATGAGACTCAGAAGGAACTTCAAGAATGTCCTGTCTGTTACACTGAGTACAAGGATCCTAGGATGCTAGACTGCTCACACAGCTTCTGCCTGAAATGTCTGCAAGAACTCAGACTGACACAAAATAAGGACGACAAGAATATTGTCTGTCCGTTGTGTCGCAAGGAAACTGCCCTGACTGAAGCTGGTGTGGACATGCTACCTGGAGGATCAAAGGATGTCAATCAACAGGAGCAGACTGAAAGTCAGGGATTAAAAGTCATGTGTCAGGTATGTGATGAGGAAAATGAAGCCATTTCTCGATGCATGGATTGCAAGCATTATCTCTGTCAAGAATGCCTAAAGGCACATCAACGTTGGGCTGCCATGAGGGCTCACAAGATTGTGGCTTTGACAGAGCTATCTGTTGAGTCCGAAGAAATAACTGAGGATACTGAACTCAAGAAAGTTCCCAAATGTCGCGAGCATCCAGATCAAGATCTCTGTCTGTATTGTAACACATGTGAAGTCCTCATATGCAATGAATGCACAACCTTTGACCACAAAGAATCCATGCATTCTCACATCAGTATTGATGAGGCATTCACCAAATGTAAACAAGAAGTAAATGAATCTGTATCTAATACAGAAGAGTACATTAAAGCATTCATTGCTGCCAACCCTGTTTCAATAAAGCATTCACGTTACAGACTTGACAAGATGCTGGCAAAAACATACAACCAAATTTCACAGAAAGCAGAAAAAGAAATTGCCAAAATCAGAGAGAAAGAAAAACAACTCAAAAAATTAGCCAGAGATATTGCCATGAAACGAGATAAAGAATTTGCATATGCAGCAACACCACAGCAGACTCTGAGTAAACTGAATGAAGCGATGACTACAGCAACGTGCTATGAGATCCTGGAGTCCAAGAAGAAAATGCTGAGGGATTTGAATGAGCAGGTGGAGGTGCATAAGAGTTTGGATATCAAGCATGAGAAGTCATTCCTTGGCTTTAAGGAGAGTGAAGAGGTTGGTCAGCTTGGGACTCTGCTCTTGGAGGAGAAATGGGAGAGAGTTAAGACCTTTTCACTAACTATTTACGATCCCCAACATCTTGCAGCATACTCCTCAAGTGAAATGGTTTTGGCATGCAGTGATAAACTGGTTACACTGGATCCAGAGGGGAAGGTGATTTCTACAAAGACCTACAAACCTGTCCCTGATAAACCAAACGAACCCCATGACCCTAATGACATACAGAAAGCAACAGCTCTAGCCATCAACAAGGATGATCAACTTCTGATCCTAGACAATCCTGCAGTCAAGACCTTCAACAAGGAATACCAGCTCCTTCATCAGTTCCTACCGGGTAAAGAGGCCGGCGTGGACGGCACACCGACGTGCCTGGCAGTGGACAGCAGCAATCTGATAGCAGTGGGTTACAAGGACAAGGAACAGATATCTCTACACAACCCAGATGGTTCCCTTGTCAGAACACTGCCTGCTCCAAAGATTGATACACGTTTGATCTTCGGCAACAAGCAACTTATTTACACCAACAACAAGGAGGGTTTGTTTATGGCTGTTGACTTAAAGGGCAACAAACTGTTTAGTCAAAGGTGCATTTCTCCTGGCGGACTGTGTTGTGATGATGCAGGTGATATTTACTGTCTTGCCTTACAGAAAAAACGAAATACCAGTACTTATAGCAGAAAACGTCTCCATTTCAGTGCAGATGGCAAGTACATTGGCTCATGGCAATCTGAGGATCATAGTGATATCACATACACACCTGCACATAAATTAGCTTGTACAGGGGGGTCCATGTACATGTATCACTTGGTTTAGAGACATCAACCAACAGGAATTGCAAATTCAAACGATCAAAATAAGCATGGAATGAAAAAAAAATCAAGACAACATGGCAACAAACTGTTTCAACGAAAATGCACTTCTGCTTGTGGGCTGTGTTGTGATGATGCAGGTGACATTTACATTATTTCCGCAACTAAAATTGTCCATTGCACTACGGGTGGCAATTACATTGAAACAATAATACAGGAGAGTCAGTTGATCGATATCATATACACACCTGCATTTAAATTAGTTACAACAGGAATTTGGCGGATGTACACGTACAACTTGGTTTGAAGACATCAACCTATATGAAATTGAAAATTCAAGCAATCAAACTAAAAGGCTGGGAATGAAAAAAAAATTGAGGTCTACAGAACATAGGGCTTCCCGCATTTCAAGTTTTAAAAACTTTATGCTTTGTTTCTACGTGTGCAAACATGATGATGTGTTGTGATGATGCAGGTGACATTTATATTCTTGCCCCATCTAAAATTTTCCATTGCACTACGTGTGGCAATTACGTTGATACAATAATATAATACAGGAGAGAAACTTGATCGATATCATATACACACCTGCATTTAAATTATATAGTTACAATGGGAGGGTTGTGGATGTACATACAACTTAGTTTAAAGACATCAACCTACATTGTATATTAAATTGAAAATTGAAGCGATCAAACTAAAAGGCAGGGAATTAAGAAAAAAATAGAGGTCTACAGAATATAGGGCTTCCCACATTTCACGTTTTAAAAACTTTATTCTCTGTTTGTACGTGTGCAAACATGTTCCATAATGTTAAATTTTATGCACGAACACAGTTCTGTGATTAACATGCTGCATATATCGATATTTTTGAAATCCATAAAATGATCAAGCCTTGAAAGCACAATTGAGTGAAGTTCCACTGCTCAGTGGTTTGTTATTACTTTATCAACACCCTTCCCCTAAAAAAAACCCAGCAACGTTTCCCAATAAAAAGAGTCCTTATCAAATGATCATGAAGCTCCATGAAAACGAGCAATGTAATTTATGGAAAAGCAACATATTTAATACCAGGCTGCTAAGCCCATACCATTAAACTTGAAACCAAGTCGCCATTGTGTTTTGTCTGACGAGGCCCCCAATATTTACTAGCACGGCACTCGCTAGCGCCATGTATTGTGCTTAAAAATCCAGAGCACATCCGGAATGCATTTCTTTTTAATAATTAGAACTTCGACATTTGGCCTATGGGGTCCGAAAGCGACTGGCAATCCTAAGAACTACCCACGTAGCTGTGGGCACAAATGCACTTAGTCTCAACTTGATATGCCAAGTTTTTCCTGAGTTACATGTGTATGAAAAAAATATTCCTGTCTTTAATAATCATAACAATCCTAATCTTTGGCCTAAGGGGTCCAAAAAAGTGACAGGTTTCTGAGAAGATCGCCAGTTTAAATAAAATAACAAGTCTTCTTTGTGCTATGGTGGGAAAACTATTGCTATTGTTTTAATCATAATGACCTTTGCCTTTTATTAATAGGGTCTAAACTCATTAAGCTTCATTAAACTATGTTCAGGCCATGACTTTGCTTAAGTTACGCTGTGTAATGCTGATGCGCGCTGCCATACAAGTGAATGTACTGTGCGATGCTGACACTAGCTTGCATGGGAAAAACGTAATCAGGTACATTACTTACATTGGCATGTATTATTTACATTGGCATGTATTGTTTATTTTGGCGTACATGTATTTTTTACATTGCTGTACATTACTTACATTGGCGCGCATTGTCTACATTGGGGTACATGTATTGTTTACTTTGCTGTACATCACTTACATTGGCGCGCATTGTCTACATTGGCGTACATGTATTGTTTACATTGCTGTACATTACTTACATTGGCGTGCGTTGTTTACATTTGAGTGTACTACTTACAACATTGTGTATTGCTTACATTATTGTACATTGTTGATGTTTTGCGTGTTGCTGCTTATATGAGTAGTGGGTTGTCTCCCAACTGCATGTATAATTAACTGACCCTGGTAAAAGAACAGCCCAATTAGATCCCAACTACTACTGTATATTTCTTGATTATTTTATAATAAATTGCGACCATACTTGTTGTGCCGACAGTCCTGTTGTTAAGGTGTATTTCTTGCAGGCTTATTGTGCAATTAACAGAGAGTAATCACAATCATCATAATCGGCGGTAAATTTCCTCCAAAACGGACCTGCTCCCTAAGCTTCGACGTCGCTCTGAGTGGTCTCTCGTCTTGGGAAAACTTGGGCTCGGGAAGATCAGCTACACTCCAATATGTGTCAGACTTGGTCCCTATCAACTTCGCTTTGGCCGGGGGAGATCCCGGGCGTGCCGTCACAATATTATGGGTACCAAAGAGGCTATGGGGACAGCAGAAAATTTTTCAACGACTTGGTCGTAAGTTTCCCAACAAACAAAAAAACTTCCCCACAACGTGGTCAACGATAACGTGACATACTTAGGAAATCATCCAATAGTATACCAACGGTTCTTGATAAAACTTTTGGGGTGTGTTTGAGCATGTTACTCGTGTTAACACGGGTATACTCCTGAGCGCACGAACGGCAGGAGTACGACCCGCGGGTTAGCAAGAGTATGCTCTCCGTCATACCGGGAGTATACTCCAGCACCGAGAGGGATACGCACGCAGCATTTTCCTGCACTCAGGAGTAGCAAGAGTAACAACACGCTCAAACGCACCCTTGAAGGGTTTTTGTAAGATGAATGGTCACCTCGGCGACCTATAAACTCACCTCCCGGATGTACTTGATGCCTTCCGTGGCGAAGAGGATCTGCTGCATGTCGCTGGGCATGGCTAGCGGCTTACTGGTGGGGATGATCAACGTCCGCTGCCTCGGTGGATAATCCCCTTGATCTGGGGATTAACAGTAATCCACAATAAGTCCAATTCAATCATTGCTATTCTAATAATGAAAATTAACTCTAACCATCCTCAAACCTCCAAAATCCTCATGGCAGTTTAGGAGGATTTTGGAAGATTGAGGCTGAATGTCAAAAAGTGTCCGTTCATTTTGGACCCTGCATTGTTTATTTTGCAGCCATGCATTACTGAGCCCTGCATTATGCTCGGTATCATCCGCACTGCTTCTGAATGTCATCAGCACTGCCTCAACCCATTAACAGTGAATTTTAAAGGATTGAGTCAATGGTCACTCCTCCATTGATTTTGGAGGATTGAGGATGGCTCCTAGCCAAAATTGTAATGCTTATAAAGCGCTTTCCATTATAACAACGATCTCAAAATGCTGTACAAATATTCTCCGTTCATCAGGGCCACGAGACCACATAGCAGCCGATATCAGCGTACATTCGGTCCTCTACCCTCACAAGTACCCATTTATACTCCTGGGTGGATAGAGGCAGTTGTAATAAACTTTCTTGCCCAAGGGCACAAACACCATGCTCCTGGCAATATAGTACAGTATGTGACAAGTCGTTCACTGACTTGAAGCAACTTCTGACGACTGCTCCTCTCCTAGGCTACCCCGATTTCTCTCGTCAATTCATCCTGGAGGTTGATGCTAGCTACCAAGGTCTGGGTGCAGTTTTGTCCCAACAACAAGAGCAAGGTTTGGTAGTCCTGGGTTATGCCAGTAGAGGCTTGAGAGAGAATGAAAGGAACATGCAGAACTACAGCAGCATGAAGTTGGAACTGTTAGCATTGCGTTGGGCAATCACTGTGAAGTTCAGGGACATCCTTCTCGGTGCAAACTTTGTCGTTTACACTGATAATAACCCCCTCAGCTATCTTCAGACGAACACGAAGTTGGGAGCGACAGAGACCAGATGGGCTGGAGAGTTGGAACAGTTCCAGTTCACAATCAAATATAGGTCAGGAAGGAGTAACCGTAATGCCGATGCCCTCAGCAGGAAGACCACTCACAGTGAAGATCTGCAAGCTGCCCACTCTGAAGAGATGTCAACTGGAGAGACCATTTCTTTGTCCTATGTTTCCACTCCTATCCCCTCCGCAGTGACCGCTTCAGGGGGAAGCCTGAGAAACCGAGCGATCCATCTGTCCAAGAGTGGGTCAGTGACGTTCAAGGTCAGTTGACTGCACGACAGATCGGAGGGGAGGATGGTGCTGCGTTTATCATCGACCATCTTGCCGGCAGAGCTAGGCAAGAAATTCTTTGCAGAGGTGATGCTGTGAAGGGTCCAGACGACATCTTCCGTGTACTGCTGAAAGTCTTTGGTGATGGTGAGACGCTCCCCCAGATCCAGCAGAAGTTTTTCTCCTTCCGCCAAGGCCAAGGAGAAGATCTACTGAGTTTCTCCCTCGAGCTCATGGAATTGTTTAATTCCATGGCTCGCCTGGATGTCTCCTTCAATATGACGAGAGATAAAACACTGAAGGGAAGGCTAGCCGAGGCAGTTAACGATGAGGGCCTACGGAGAGAACTGCGCCGCATGAACATCGATTCGCCAGAGCTGAGTTTCTTCGATGCTAGAGACCGAGCCATCGAGTGGCTTGGCACTAGCCGTGTCAAAACCCAGAAGGCAGTAGTAGTACAGGAGGTCAAGGCTGAAGACGGGGCACATGGCATGAAGGCACTTCTTGAGAGGCAGGGTGAACAACTGCAGCGGCAACAGCAGCAGATTGAGGCACTCTTACAGGCCATGCAGCGACCTGCTCGCCGTTGGAGTCAGGGTCCTAGACGTTGCTACAATTGCCAGTCCACAGGTCATCTCAAGCGAGACTGTCCCCATCCCCCGTCATCCCCGTCGTCAGGAGGAACGAGTCAGGGTACCAGGGATCTCCAGCAGTTTGTCCCCCAGCAGTCTATGGTACAGCACTTTGTCCCCCAGCAGTCCGCGGCCCAACAGTTCATTCCTCAGCAGTCCCCAGTACAGCAGTTTGTCCCCCAGCAGTCCCCGGTACAGCAGTTTGTCCCCCAGCAGTCCCCAGCACAGCAGTTTGTCCCCCAGAAGCCTGGCCCTCAGTTAAACTAGAACGGCCTGTCATTGAGAGCCACACGGCAGGCCCACAAGAATCAATTAATAGCGGCTCAATCTACAGAAAAGCGGTAGGGCAGTGTCCAGAATCTGTCGTCCAGCTTGGTGCATCAAGGGTGCATTGTCTACTTGACACAGGAGCGCAAGTTTCAACGATTACTGAATCTTTCTTCAGAAAACACTTTCCTGAGACAGAATTAGTAGATGTGACTGCGTTCATCAGCATCTCCGGTGCTCAAGGTCTGGCCATTCCCTACCTCGGCTATGTTGAATTGCCACTAACAGTGCTGGGCCACTCTTTCATCAACATGGGTTTTCTGGTGGTCAAGGACCCTACAGGCACATCAATTGCAGAGAGGAAGAAGAGAGTACCAGGAGTGATTGGGTCAAACATCTTCAGGGACATCCGAGAGAAGTTACGGCAAGATGCAGGCGGCCAAAACTACCTGGAGGTGTTGAACAGACGAAGTGACGGACCTGAATGGGCTCATGTACTCGCTCTCTATGAGGAAGTGCGAAGTGGCACTGTACATCAGCCAGATTTTGCAGGTAAAGTCCGAACAGTGGGTTCCAAGCCCATCCTAGTCCCCGCCAACTCTCTCCTTCTGATGGAATGTTCAGTGAAACCTGCTGCAACTGATGTGACTTACGAGGCCATAATAGAACAGCTGGATGTAGATGTGACCCACATACCAAATGGGTTAGCTGTAGCTCCTACACTAGTCTCCGTCGACAGCAGTGGTAGAATACCGGTTCAAGTTGCTAACTTCACGAATGATGACCTCTATTTACCCCCGAGAACCCCAGTAGCCACAGTGAGCAGTGCGGTCGCCGAACGTCACAGCAGAGCTTTTGAAGCAACTTGGCAGGAAATGCAGGCAGGTGAAGTTAAAAACGACTGCGCTGATGAAGCCAGGAGCCTGATGTCACGGATGAAAGTCGGTGAGAAATCTCTCGAAAGGGGCGTGATAAGGGAGTCGTCCAGTCCGTATGCTTCACCGATCGTACTCGTGAGGAAGCGAGATGGAAAGCTGAGGCTTTGTGTTGATTACAGGGCCCTGAATGCCAAGACTCACAGAGATGCCTATCCACTTCCCCGCATCGACGAAGCCCTCGATGCACTTGGTGGAGCAAAGTTCTTTTGCAGCCTAGATCTCGCCCATGGGTTCCATCAAATTCCCGTTGCTGCAAAAGATGTTGAGAAGACAGCATTCCGAGTAGGGACTGGAGGTCTGTACGAGTTCACCCGTATGCCCTTCGGCCTCTGCAATGCGCCAGCCACATTCATGCGCTTGATGGACAAAGCATTCGGTGACAAAAACTTCCAGTCTCTCATCGTCTACTTAGATGACATCTTAGACTTTGGTCGTACCTTCGAGGAGACGCTTGAACGACTACGGTTAGTGCTGGACCGCCTCACTGAATTTGGCTTGAAGGTTAAACCAGAGAAGTGCAACCTGTTCACGGAACAACTGAAGTACTTGGGCCATTCCATATCTGATGGAGGGATATCTCCAGATCCTGAGAAGATCAGCGCGGTGAGAGAATGGAAGAAGCCAGCTACAGAACGTGAACTCCGTGGGTTTCTTGGTCTAGCTGGGTACTACCGCCGTTTCGTACCAGGGTTTGCTAAAGTCGCGGCTCCACTCCACGCACTCTTAGGAGGAACAGGGAAGAAGAAGCACAGAAAGGTCAGTTCCATCAAACCCATATCAGATGCATGGGATGAGTCTTGTGACAAGTCGTTCACTGACTTGAAGCAACTTCTGACGACTGCTCCTCTCCTAGGCTACCCCGATTTCTCTCGTCAATTCATCCTGGAGGTTGATGCTAGCTACCAAGGTCTGGGTGCAGTTTTGTCCCAACAACAAGAGCAAGGTTTGGTAGTCCTGGGTTATGCCAGTAGAGGCTTGAGAGAGAATGAAAGGAACATGCAGAACTACAGCAGCATGAAGTTGGAACTGTTAGCATTGCGTTGGGCAATCACTGTGAAGTTCAGGGACATCCTTCTCGGTGCAAACTTTGTCGTTTACACTGATAATAACCCCCTCAGCTATCTTCAGACGAACACGAAGTTGGGAGCGACAGAGACCAGATGGGCTGGAGAGTTGGAACAGTTCCAGTTCACAATCAAATATAGGTCAGGAAGGAGTAACCATAATGCCGATGCCCTCAGCAGGAAGACCACTCACAGTGAAGATCTGCAAGCTGCCCACTCTGAAGAGATGTCAACTGAAGAGACCATTTCTTCGTCCTATGTTTCCACTCCTATCCCCTCCGCAGTTGTTTCGCAAGTAAGAGGCACCCTGGTTGAAGCTGGACTAAATGAACTCCGCATCAGACCAGATGTGACAGCACCTGCTGCGATGTCAACCCTTCCCTCCATCTCTACTGAGGACATGGCTACACTCCAACGGAACGACAAACACCTAGGCAGATTGTGGACTTACTGGGAGAGTAGAAGACAACCACACATCAGTAAGCTCATGAAGGAGGACAAGCCAACGCGGAAGTTGCTGAAGTTCTGGAACCACCTGGAGGCCAGAGACAACATTCTCTACAAGAAAAGAAAAGAAGCGAGTGGCGAGGTCAGTCAACTTCTACTTCCTCAAGTTCTACGAGAGCAGTTGTTAGCCGCAGTCCATGATCAGGTTGGACATCAAGGGGTAGAAAGGACCCTTGCACTCGCCCGTAGCAGATGTTTCTGGCCAGGGATGATACACGACATCGAAGAGTACTGCCGGAATTGTCAGAGGTGTATGTTAGCCAAGGCTGGAAAGAAGCTCCATCCTACCATGGGTTCCTTAATCGCCAAAAGACCCCTCGAAGTTCTGGCCATGGATTTCACCGTCCTGGAGCCTGGCACAAACAATGTGGAAAACGTGCTGGTTCTCACCGATGTCTTTACAAAGTTTACACAAGCCATACCATGTAAAGACCAAAAGGCAAGAACGGTGGCTCGATGCTTAGTGAGAGACTGGTTTTGGTGTGCCTCGCAGACTTCACAGTGACTTCACAGTGACCAGGGCAGGAACTTCGAAAGCAAAGTCATCCGGGAACTCTGTGAGATGTACGGTGTCACCAAGAGCCGAACGACGCCTTACCACCCCGAAGGAAATGGGCAGTGCGAGCGTTTTAATCGTACCATGCACGATCGCTTACGCACGCTGCCCCCGGACCAGAAGCGCAGATGGCCAGAACATCTCCCAGAGCTGATCTACGCATACAACGCGACACCCCACTCCTCAACAGGTTACTCCCCCTACTATCTCTTCTTCGGACGGGAACCGAGATTACCCATAGACCACCTTCTTGGGTTCGGAAGAGAGGAAGAGGACGATCCTGAGCTTGACCAGTGGGTAGCGGACCATCATGTGCGAATGCAGCAAGCATTTCAGAAAGCTGCAGGCACAACAGAGAAGGAGGCTCTCAGAAGACAGCAACGCCACAATGAGGCAGCGAGATATGAGGATCTCCATGTTGGAGCAAGGGTCTTTCTTCGAAACCGTTCCGTCAAGGGGAGAAACAAGATCCAAGATGTGTGGGACAACCGACCTCACAAAGTCAAAAAGGGAGGCCGAACGCAACCGGCCACGTCTACATCGTTGCTCCACTTGACGGAGAGGGGAAGGAGAAGACCCTGAATCGAAAGGACCTCCTAGACAGCAGAGCGTTGGTACTGGACGAGGATGAACCGCCAGCTGCTGGATGTCGTCATCAAGATGACCCAGTTTTGTCAGTGCACACTGACGAAGATGAGGAGGCAGAAGAGGAGGCAGATGAGGTGGTCATTATACTGGAGACAGAAGGTGAGACTCCAGCGATGCCAACAGGTCAACCAAAGCCAGAGAGTGCACCTCCTGCTTTTCACAAAGCAGGGGAGCACTACCCTGAGGACCAAGCCCCTCAATCTTCAGATGTGCAAGATCCAGAGAGAGCACCCGCTGCTTTACACAAAGCAGGGGAGCACCGCCCTGACGATCTAGCCCCTCAACCCCCATCAGAAGTGGAGCACACTACAGAGGAGGAGGTCCCACTTGCCAAAGCGGAGCAGTTGCGCCACACCAGCCGTGCTGGAGCGGGACAACATTCCAATCCCCATCACCTCCCGAAGTCTGTCATCCAGTCGGAGACTCCAGCAATACCTGTCCCTGCACCTACGATAGACCCACGTGTACTGGCAGACATCAGCCGAACACAGCTGCTGTTGGCAGAGATGTTGGCCGGAGTTCAGCCAAGATGATTTTTTTTTGTAAATAGTTAATTGTACTTTGTTTTTTTGTATTAATCTTTTATCAGTTTAGGTTGTCGGGACGCCAACCTTAGAGCAGGGGAGTATGTGACAGCTCATTTACATATTTTGCCTGCACAGCGCCCTCGCTTGACCCTTAAGGTAAAGCTCACACTTATCCTTTGTCTTGAGTGAGTCATTCCACCACTAGCTCTTTCACTGTTAACACCACACAGCTAGTGTCCTGCTTCCTTCTACACATGTACTTTAGTTAATGCCTCAAGATTTTGTGGATGACTCGACTGGGGTAAGAATTCATTTATATTGTTTTAATAATTGTTCTTATTGCTAAAGTTCCTAAGTTTCTTTTTATTGAGACTTTATGAACACTTTTTGATTACATCTGAAGTTAGCTTGAGTATTCTTAAACTTTACTCTGGTTACTGAATTTAAAGTGGATTCATTCATTGATGGTCTTTAGGAAGCCCAGATTCACTGTGTTGTTGTATCTATTATTGCATATTTAGGAAAGATCATCCTTTTGATGACTTTATGTGTTTAGAAATTAGAGATACAATCTATTTCCATGGATTTGAAGGATTTAGATTTCCCTTACTTTGATTACATGTACATTGTATATCCACTTTATTTCTTGTTCACATTTAGTTAACTTCTTGAGTACACAAAGTTCAAGAATAGATTTCCTTATTTTACTATATATTCCTCATCATCTATTTTCCACTTTTTTATGAACATATTCTTAGATTTATACTTTTAGTGTATAAATTCATAGTTCCTTTGTCCTGTGTAGATGTCCATAGTGCAGTGTAGCATAGCCACTGTTTAGACCCTTAATCCCCTAAGTTGCTGCATATATAATGAGGTGCACACAGTTTCTTGGAAGACACCATACCTTAGTACAGGGAGGCAGGAAGTCTGCCAAGAGTGTTTATTACCCTGCAGAGATTTCTTTTGTCCAGTGTTTATTGGAGCGTGTGACCTAAGATACCAGTAGTGTCTTATTAGACTGGCACACTAGTCCTTAAGTTTATGTGATGCAGCATATATTACTCATATTTCTCTTTTCATACTTAATTAAGTTTTTTTGGCATCTGCATATTTGTTTAGCAGATATTTAGTTATGTTATTTCTCCATAGTCCTTTTTTTATGATATTAATTCATTTTTCCTAAGTTAGTTTCTTTATGGATCCTTAGGTTATAATGATGAATGGACTGATTTTAAGTCTATGGTTTGCTGAGTCCATAGTCATATATTTTGAGGTCATTGCACATTTGCTTTAGTTATTTCCTATTTTGTCTTTGCAAGTTAAAGCATTCACATGCCTTGTATTAATTCATTTTGGAATTTAACTTGACTTTACGGTTAGAAGCAAATTGTGTTATCGAGTTTGATTTATCTCTTTTGATTGCATTAGAATCTTTGAGGATTATTATTTGTTCTTTTTATAATTTACTTTGCTGGATTGGTATTTCCTAAAGCATTGTATTTATATGGAAATTCTATTTTGTATCTTTTCAGGGTTTTCTTGGTTTTGCTTCACTTAAAAGATGCAGTTCACCATTAAATGAACCAGTCACAGTAAATGTACACCATCCTTGTCGTGTCACATTTTCCAGTGTCACACCTATGTGATTTGTTTTTGTTTTGTTGAAAGAACACTTACCTTTTTGTAATCCGTGGACAGAATTTTAAAACAGTGGTTGTGTTAAAAATTCCGTAACTTGAAGATTACATGAGGGATTTGAATGATTCTTGTACTACAAGAAAGCTTATGAATTGGACTTTCATGCCCTAGATTTTTAAAATGCTACATGCAGAACTTCACTAAAACAATGGTCCCGACATTCAGGTTTCGCATTTTTTTTACTCATCCTGTATTAGACACAGGTTAAAAGTCCTGAGAATTATGGCTCAATTAGGTGATCATTTTGTGAGACTATATTTGAACCATGATTAACTTTTGATATCATACCTAGATCTATATGTCCTCGAAGTGAGTACATGCATGAAGAACCAGCATTTCATTGGGTAACTGTCACCCAATTTCATTTAATGCACTGTTTTTCACTGCCTTACATACCTCCTCGTTCTGTGCAGTGTGTGGGCCCAAGAGGAACGTTACGATCCGCCGCACGGCAGACTTAGTGAACAGATGTTTGCAGCATACAATATCCTATGAGAGGAAAAGACATCATATTTTTAAATGATACTTTTTTTTAAACCTCTAGTAACAATTTAAACACCATAAAGGCCTTTTAACACAAATCTCGGGGTTTGGTTGACACAAGGTTGACGGACGGTCAAAAATATGCAGCATTTCACTTCTGAAAATGTTCAACCCTGCGTCAACCCTGTGATTGATATTGCCCCAGGTTGAACTCAACCCAGCTCCAGACCAACTCCAAAACTTATAGAACATGCACAGTATCACAACTGTTTCTGAACTACAGATTTTGCTTTGTTGTATTCTTGAATTGTGTGTAACGCTCCTATGCAAACACACATTCTGTGCAAAGTTGTCCTTTCAGTCAAAATCAATCAAGTGACTGTTTTCCACAGTTAAGCGTTCCCAGCCTACATAACACAGGATTGACTGGTTGTGACTGTTTATGTAGCTTGATAAAGCTATGCTTTGACTGCGAGTGATTAATATGCCAGCTGTGCCGATCACTTGTCTGTTTTTGTCTGTTGACTCAATTTGACTAGTCGCAGTGCTTGCTTGATTTATGCTCTGACTGTTGGTGACTAGCCTGTGTAAAAGGCATGACAGGGAAGAGGATTGATTTTTTTGACTGTCTGTGACTGTTCAGACAGAAGGAGGGTTCAGTATTTAACAGCCGTTGAAACAAATTTCTGGGCAGAGGGCAGGATTCTAGAAGGTAAGGAAGTGGCGCTTAATGCATTTTGGAAGCAACCCCTCCATTTATTGAACTCACCGCATCCAAGTAGGAGCTGAGAAGCCAGAAGTACTGCTGGCACGTCTTGCAGTGGTCTGGCACCTCCTTGTCCAGCAGCGACAGCAGGTACTCAATGAGGCTATTGAGAGGTTGGGAACTAGACACCAAGGCCGGACTGAAGTGGACGAAGCTCTGCAGGATGTACTGCATGATGCGGGCAAAGGCGATGCGGACCTCACGTGTGGGACACTCGAGTAAAAATTGCCTGGAAGAAAGAAAATAAGGCAATCGTAAATTGACATTACGTCCTGGAATGTGCCCAATTGGGCTTTAAACCACACCAAGAGAGCATTTGTGATGCGATCAAGCTGAATGAGTCGTTTGTCGACCCCGGTCAAAATCTTTGTTATTACAGATTTGAAAAGAGCACAATCTTTAGCAATACTGCTGTGAAAACCGCATGCAGATACCACCTTTAGTTAAAAAATTATGGAAGTCAGAACACCAAGAGATGTGATGAATTGATGTGATGAAGTGGCCCTATTTTGGCCTGTATCTCCAAATGAAAATTCCCGACAAACGACTCATGTAGCTTGATTGCATCACATTTATAGCATAAACATCCACACAACCACACACGTTTGTTTATGGTGTAAATCCAGGATTTTCTTTTGTTCCTCTTCCCTTTTCCTTTGTTTGTACTTTTCAAAACATTTTTGCAACAGCTCTCATCGATGTGGTTCCTGTGTCACATGAAAATCCGACTCCTATGAAAATCGGACCCCTTTTTCCCTACTATTGGTTAATCCCTCGCACGTGACAGGTCACTCTCCCGAAACGATCCTAAAAATAGCATAGTATCGTACTCACGCGTGCGCAATACTATCAATGAGTCCACATTTCATGGAGTCGGAAATTCACGCTATACCTGTCCTAAATTCATCGATGATGTTGCACATGTGTCCTCGATTTACACCATAAACAAACACACCATAAACAAACACACCCTATAAAAATCTGGACGTTTTTGTGTTATTTTTGCAAGAACAAATTTCAGGGGCCTCAAAAATTTCACTGTTGGGTGCTAGTCGTAATTCCTGCCGTACATATTATCATTGCATTGGATTCAGCGGATGTGCGAGAAACAACATTTGCGTACGTGTTCTACATAACCCCCCCCCCGAGGACCGACACACAAAGGGAGAACAACAGATCCTTTCAGTCCTCGGGAGTTGGGTCTTTTGCTCAAAATGGTCCTCTGTGGTAGGTTTGTGTGCTTAGTCTATGGGAGTGTGTTTTATTACAGGGACAAAGGAAAACACAAAGCATCGTCCACGGGAGTATAGTAAAACAAGAGAGGGTGTTTATTACATGTATGTGCCAACATACACACAACTCGTTCAATCGTGAAGACGTACTCACTTGATGTACGTCTGGCCTTGTGGACTGGCCATGAAAGTCAGCGCCCACGTCGATCCTTCCTGAATTGCTCTGGATGACCAGTTGCTCAATGCAGCCCCACCACTCGCCTATATCAGACCTGCGTTGGGTATTACAGTGGAAATTAGAACTTAGGAGTTACTATTTGTAAAATATATTATGATTTGCCAATTAGTTTTGTACAAGGGCTTACCAGAAAAAAAATTCACACGCTTACTCCAGGGGGACTCGACCCAACAACCTCCCACTTACACAACTGGTTACGAGTGCAGATGTCTATCCAATCATCCACCGAGCTTGCCTGGGTCGGCTGGCTGGTTTAAAACTGATATGGAGTACCGAAGTGAATACGTCACGCGAACAAAATGTGTGTCAAAGACATGAGCGCGTGATTCAGCCAGAAAACCAACACGCGCCCGTACTCCATTCGTTTGCAACTACACCTTCTGGTTCTAAATGACGTTACACTTCATTACTCCATAGCAGCAGGTACCACAACCAATCACTATTTATATGTTGGCCTTTTTTGTTGTTGAAAGCTTTGTTTTAACTGACATATCAAACAGATAAGATTTTATTTGCTTCCTACTGCATGTGAAAAACGTTGCTTTGCTCACCAAATTTGAGTAGTTAGCAACAGGTCTATCAAAAATTGGCCTACTGCCATTGAAACCAATAATCAATTTTCGCAGCCATGTGGTACATAAAGTTACTTACTTTATCATGAGGAGACGTCATAATAAATGGGATCAAAGTACGATGGTGCAGTTATGAATGCATGGTTTCAAGCTGGTTAGGGGCCTGGCCGATAATAATGTTCGGCTCAGGCTATATACATCTTTTTCACAAGGAAGCCATTTTTGATCTTGTTCCCTGAATGTATTTTATAAATTGTCAACTGTTGAATGGGATGGTGCCAGACTATTTATGCCTTCCAAGCCTCAGGCTGCATCCGAATCAACTGTCTAGAGCTAGGTCTAGGTCCGCGCCCATTGAAAATACGCGGGGACGCGCTGACAATAGACGTAGCCGTAGCTCTAAAAGCCCATTTCGGACATGGCCTCACTTTCAATTTTTTTGAATGCTCATTGGTTTACTGCCATGTACTTGCACAACAACAAATCACCAAAGAAAAGAAAATTTATGACAGCAAAATATCCAAAATTATAGGAACTTTTTGTGCTGAAATAGCTTTAACAGGGAGGTTTCTGCCCGGAATGACATCACAGGTTTGCTCATGAATACGGTAATATAAATTAGCATAAAAACCAAAAAGACATCAAATACCCTTAGATATGGCAATATGAAATTTAAAATAAGGTTAAATGGGACACAAAGATGCATTAAATAAATGCTACCTACAATGCATGGGCCCTTTAAGAGTCAAATGGAATGCTGGCCTCAGAACTCACCTGAGTTTCGTTTTGGTTGGGAAGTAATTGTTGAATAGAAACTGGAAGGCTAGTTGCAGGCTGGTGACGGCACAGGAATCGTAATAACTGCTCAGTGTGAAGGACTGCAGATTGACAAGAAGAGCAATATTTTTGAAGAGGAGTTTTATTTTTTTTAAAGTATCCTCGATCAGGGTAATGATTTAGGGGTACACTTTATAAACAAATACCAAAAGTTGCAAATTTAAAGATTACGCGAGGAGAAATTGCTCAGCGCAAACCACACGCGGTGTTTATTTGAAAATCTAGTAATAGCAGAAAATCCCATGCTGACAGTGGGCATTTTTCACATGAAACACATAAAGAGTACTCCAACAGCTCGATTTTTGATGAGCAAAGTTTTGTACTCTGAAATTCTTTCGTGCAGTAATGTCAGCAAATTTGAAAGGTATAGTTGTTTTGAGCATTTGTATCTTAAATTACATTTTAATGATCTGCCCAACTATTATCATTGTGTGGTAAACAAGTTTTCGCGCCAGAATGGGCACTTTTTTGGAAACAAAAAAAAGTCCCTGAAGATGTTTTTGGACTCACCACATTGCAGGATGCAAGGCTCCAGACAAAGGTGAAGTAATTGGTGTCATAGATGGTGCGGTTCCGCAGGAACTGCAGGTTGTTGTCGCGTATGACGCGCTGGATCCCCGGCGGCAAGGTCCATGAACATCCCCCGGTGCTCCCCCTTGCGCACCAGAGCAGTCAGCTCGCTGAGACGATTACCGTCGTGGTGTGGGGACAGCTCGGGGGAACTGACTGGTTCCAAACTGGCGGGAAAACACAAGAAATAGCTTTACTCGTCGATATGTAAACGATTTTGACAACAGGGGCTAAAGGACTCCGTGAGTGAAACTTGCGCAATCCCCCTGGCATGCTGGCAGATTTTATAGTCAGTTAGTACGGATACTTGACACTTGTCAGTGTCCCTAACCAAAATGGAAGATTTTTTATTGTTTTAGCAAAAGTGACCTTGACCTTTGACCTGTCGGCCCCAAGAGCAACAGGCTTGATAAGGCTACCAAGAGCAACCCACAAACCAAATTTAAAGACTGATTGTTTTTCTTGTTTTTTTTCCAGCATCTACAAACATAAAACTTCAAACAAGTCGGTGTAACAATATTTGCTATAATATACTAACTTCCCAAATCCATCCATTTCTGCAAATTACAGAAAAAGCATATAGATACCAAAAAGCTGAAATCTCGTAGATTTTTCAACCCAACATTTTGGAGAAAACTGTTAAAAGCTGTGGAAAAGAGTACTGTTTACAACAACTTACACGTGAATCTCGCCTTCGCTGTCTTGCTTGAGAAGTGTGATAATGTTGGGTAAAGATAAACAACAAAATCCTTGTATGGAGAAAGCCCTGGTTCTTAAAAGACAGAATCGCCTCATGCCAACAACGTTATTAAAGTATCTTTTCATGGAATTTGAATGATACAATCCATTCCTTACTCTATGGAAAAACATATACATGTATACAATTAAATTTAACAAAAACAAATCTGACAAAATACAGAAAATATACAACTGGGTAAAATTGAGAATCTTTTATTCAAATCTTGCACTTCTCTGTCTCACGAAGTTGATCATGAAAGAAATTTTTTATTTAAAATACCAGGAATTTGTAATCAATATTTAAAATATATTTACATATATGTACACACATGTACATTAATGTCACTGACCAGCCCTTCAGTGTAAACTCTGCAGAAACCGTACACTCAAATGTGTGTATGCACATGCCTCTTTAATTAGAGCCAGTTTAAACTAGTAGAGACTGGTTTGAACTTGTTCAAACCAGATTTGAACCAGTATTTCATATACCTATACAATACACTAAGTTTACTGTCTGATCTACTAACCATGTCTTGCATTGTATCAAACAGTACTACATTACTTAAAAATGCAACTTTTTTTATTCCTACGATTTTAGTGCATCAAAGTAGATTTTCACCCGATGGTTTTAAACTTTTTTAGGTCTCTAAATATGTACAGTATTTTGCATTAAGGCAGACATTTTTTTCTTCTGCATTTTTATGTTAATTGTTTTATTTTGTCTGGTTATCAAGAAATCCTTTGACTGAGATTCGTTTTTTGTTTGTGTTTTATTTCATGACGGATCTTTGCATATCAATCCCCCCTAAAGATATAACATTGGATGGCTTTGAGGGGGATATAAGAATATATTGCATGAGCTATGACGAGGGCACTATTGTTATACCTAGTGCAATATATTCTAGTATCCGGCCCCGCAAAAAAAAGCCATCCAATACTATTATTATTATTTATATCAAGCTGACTTGATCAGCAAGAAATACCTTTCAAGACACTGTCTTTATTTCAGAAATTTCACTGAATATTCTTTGCTTACCGAAGCAAATTTTGCACTGCTCGAAGCTGCCATTGTGGCTGATGACAACAGTGCGCGTATATCATGATGCGCGTATGTCATGCTGCGCGCTGTGTCCGTGCCCGCGTTCGATGGTTCCGCGCTACGTTGTGTTGACTGGTTGACAACCGTGAGGTTCTACGCTCTTGATTGTGTGGGAACCAGCAAAAATTGTCAAAATGCCTATATTAGGAAAATATCAAAAAATAATATTGTCCTCATCTGGGTACTTTGACTGACATAATATTGCAGTCGTCTGTGAACTTTTCATGACAGCATACAATACAGTGATTTATTTTTTATCACTGGAAGCCTGATAAAAATAATAATAATATGGTTTAACTCCTTGGATAGAAAATAAATTGCCTCAATATTAACGGAAATAAAACAATGTGTACTATATGATCTTTGAACAGATATATCAAGTGTTCGTATCTGGCGGGTGCAATTTTGGAATAATCTGCTCATTGCACACATGCCTATAAAAAATTAAAACTAAAAAAGGCTTAAGTTATTCTGCTTATCAAGGTTGCTTCACTGACTGCAGAAAATGAAAATAGTTCAGGTGGAAACCTTTGCTGCAAGGTCTACTTTTCTGTAGCATAAAAAGCATAGTTTGTAATGTCATATCAGTATTTAAAGCACAGTTAACATTACAAACAATTCAACAGGCGAACAAAAATGCAACTTTTCAACTTATGCTACAAGCACTAAAGCACCGCATCCTATGAACTTCAAATTAAATATGATTTCAGATTTTTCTCATGGAATTTGACAACGGGTTAATAACAATGGAGTTACTGATCCAATTGAAAAAGTAAAACTTCATAACTACTTGAAACAAAATTGGAAAACAACAGAAAAATTGTGCAGATGTTAATTATGTTAAAGTGTGCAAGAACTCAGCCCCCTACATAAATGTCCATATGACCTTAACATTGGCCAGGTGGTTTCATCTTCTCAATTGGAAAAATCCCACATACAACTGAACAACAAGAATGGTTTTTCCCAACTTATCTCATTGGTCTCTTTATCTCTTTTTCAAATGAAAAATTGACATTTTGAATTTTTAACAAAAACCTACGTTGTATTTTTCTTATGTACAAAGTATTTACATATGAAATAAAGAGGCGTGATATTTACAGTGATGAAGATGTTATTAAACTTTCACAGAAAGGGATCTTCAATAATTAACGTATTCAAGCAAAACATCCCCCCCCCCAGAAAAAAGGAAAATTCAAATTTCATTTAATGCTACTTGAAAAATAACTTGCATTGGTGTGTGTATAACTATAAGTTATTAATTTTTACTTAAAACACACCGCTACCAAGCTATCTACATGGAAGATACCGAAAATGCATATTAATTAGGTATTGCCATAGCGATACCACATGCAGTTGCGATTGGATGAAAGAGTGAAGGTAGTCTCCTGGTAGGGGATGCTCTCTTTTTATGAATATTCATGCCATTCCTGGTACAATCTGATTGGTTCTCATGAAACACATCACGGTCAAAGGTTAATGATATACATGTTATCTATCTGGTTGAAACCAGTCGCAGCTAGTTTCAAATCTAGATCCAAAAATACTATCAAATTCTCTTTTAGCTGAGGCAGTTTTGAAAAGTTGTTAGATAGAGTACTCATGCTGTGTGAACATTTGAAAAATACAACCCGTTTTGTTGTCGTTGTTTTTAAAACTATGTACAGCAGACAATAATGATGACAAAATGTATGTCATAGTCATTTATCCAGCAATCGTGAGTGGAACACAAAAAAAGCAGTGAGTTTGAGTACCAAATGCCACAAGCAAAAGGCCACCAAATGCTCTGCTTTCCAAGCCAACTTGACGCACAGTAAAGATGGAACACGAATGTTGTGCATGAACTTTTCAGCGGTAATCCTATAACATGTGAGGGCAGTAGGTACAGTGCCCATCTAAGAATAGCGCGATACCCAGACTGCGATATGGACCGTGGCATATGTCATAATATCACACTGTTGTTGCCATGGATCAACCAATCAGGATGGAGGATTCAAGTTTGCTTGAAGATGCCAGAATTCAGTATTTTTACAGCGAAGAATTTACTCTATGCACAGATTTCAGATTCAAAAATCCTTGTAGAGTTATTTGATCTAAAGTTAGTTCAATGCATAAACTATTTGGCAACTTGATTTAATCAATTCGGGTAATCAATAAACAGAAACAAAAAAAGAAATTCACTGTAAATCCCCCAGCACGTTTGATAGAAAATTCCTGAATCCTACAAAATCAAACACAGTGCACAAAACAAATGGTCATTTTTGAAACTTCATAGGTGCATCAACCCCTGTGCTAAAAAAAAATAGCGAGGCCCAACTTTCCTCAATCCTATAAAATCCTTCAAAAAAATTCTGATGGAATTTGTAGGACCCAGGAGTAGTTATGGTTAGAAATCGACCAAGTTACTATGCAAAACATCCAATAAAAGTATCAGTGTGAAAAAAAGGTTTAAATTCAGGTTTCTATAAATTGTTGTCACTTTGCATCCCTTGCTAAACTGGCTGTGAGACTTTACGGCAAAACGACACACATACCATGCTACCAATTTTGTCCGTATAAAATTATTGCTTCTACAATCTACACTCGAGTCCAAATAAAAAAAAATAACAAAGTTTGTCTTATATTGGCTTAAAATAGAAGAATTTGTGCGACACAAAAATATGGCTTACAGTGAATAGAGTGAATGATAGAACGGAAACAGTGGCCAACAGAAATCTGGTAAGCACGGAAATATCTGCTCAGCAAAAAAGGTTTCTCGAGGTACAAAGCATGCAAATTATTATAACTTCTGACTTGCTTGGGCAAAAAATATTGTTATGAAGCATTCATTGTCTGCTTAACACCCTATGCAAACAGACTTTCTGTGCCAAGTTGTCCTTTCAGTCAAGAGGCTGTTTTCAACAATTGAGAGCTCCCAGCCTAGGTAAAGCAGGATTGACCTAGTGGATAGTGAAGTGAACCATGGATCGCAAGATGGTTGAACCCTTGTCCAATTTTATGAAATGTTTTTGTTGGTTGGCATAAGTTAATTGCAGGGAAAACACTACGAAAACCTATTGTGTGTCTTCCATCCACACAGCGTGATAAATATTCATGTTAGGGTGCGTGATGTAATTGGTTAAAATACGTTGTGTCAGCAAAAACAAAATACGCAACCTGGCCCTTGGTTTCCTAAGACCTGACCTGTGATGACCTCTGACTTATGACCCCAGGAGTATTAGGAGCCATCTACTACAGGCTACAAATTCTGAAACAGAAAAAAAAAAACGCCGTTATGTATCAATGTCGTCCAAGTCGCCCACGTCGTCCTGGACCAGCGTCTTGGAAGACTCGGAGCTGTCTTCATTCCCGTTGACCTCTGACCCCTCCGACGACCCGTTGACCTCCATCTTGGTGTTGGAGTCGCCCTCGACGTACTCCTCCTCCTCTTCGTCGTTTTCGATGTGTTCGCCGTCGTCGTCACGCGTGTTGAGCTCATCCAACAGCGCGGTGGCTTCGGCCAGCGTGTCCTGAGCGCTCATGGTGCGTTGGAAGGACCGGCCCGTGCTGGATTCGTTGGAGACGTTCTGCGGCGTCCAGTAGTGCTCGCTCATCTACGCAAAACAGCAACATAAACAAAATAAGCACATTAATTGTCTAGTCTTGATAGAAAGTTGCTATAGATTTCTTGTATAAAATAAAAAAATCAGTCAATTGACAGATCGTTGGAAATCACCTACATTTCTTAATTTCTTCTAAATGACAGCAAGTTAGACAAAATTTTGCTGGGCGTTTAGTACATAAGATTTTCGATAATAATCAGCTAGATTACTTCTGGGAGAAATGCAAATGATCCTATGTGCCTTCAAGTCAGCTTGCTTACAAGTAACCATGGATGAACTACAGTTTATATAATTAGCTTGTCTTTTGACTTGGAAAATTAAACCTTTTGACTCGAAGATGTTATACCCGGTTAACTGAACCTTAAAAAAACTACATATTGAGGAGAAGTTCTTACCTTTTTCTTGAGCCAGTTGACCGCCCACTGCCACCGGACCGAGATGGTCATCAGATACTCTTTGGCCATGGAGCATTTGTTGGACAGATGGACCAGGAATTTGATGCACTGGTACGACCGACGGCTGTCCGTGGACGTACATTTACGGATGATCTCTGCGAGACAATAACAAGAAATAGTGACATTAAGTTTATAACAGCCACAATGCAAAAGTCTGCAAGGAAGGCAATTAAAGCTGCAGTCCATCATTTGCAGCTATCCAAAAAGTAACTGACGTAATTATTGTTGACAAACAAACTTGGTTGAAAAATACCGGTAGTAAGGTACTTAACTCCCTGTGAAATTATTCTTTCTGGCAAGCTGTCAATTTGAGGAAATCAACAATAGAAGGCCTTTCCAACAGTGCATCTAAAGACGCACCATTGGAAATTTCCATAAGTAGTTCGTTTTTCTTATTCGGCAAAGCGCACGCAAGGGTTGACATGACGCACACGCGCGCGCCCTAGATAATTCATCGAATCAGTGTGCGACATCGCATAGCTGGAATCAGCCAAGTGAGAACGTGTCTCGGACGCTGAATTCTGGCCCAATTCAAAACTTGATTCAGCAACTTTTGATTTAAAATCAAGATGCTAGAATGTTTTTTTCTCTTGAAATATACAGCTGAAGCTGAGCTGAAACTTCATGAGGTTAGTTGTTCAGCACCCTTCTTTAGATTTTAGCACGTTTGTTTGATCATACAAACAAAATGCACAAATTACAAATGATGGACTATACCTTTAAATTTTACTACTCTATACAGTTTTGGTCCAAAGTGTGACAATTTTCTTGCCCCTGTAGTACCTTGGTACTTTGTAATTTTCCATTCAGAAATACCTAAGACAGTTTACCCATTCCTATTGGTCGAGAGCCTGTAACGTGGCTGGTCTTCAACGGTTGATAAAACACCAGCTGGCTGGTCTCAAAGACTTTTCTGGTGTCACATGAAATTTGGACTCCTATGAAATCTGGTCCAATTACCCTTTTATTGGTTGAATGTTCACAATCCTCACTTAGAAATGCACAACACTACCAGTGAGTCACTATTTTATAGTCCTAATTAACACTACACTGGCGCAGCTGTGCTCTGCGCCACTCCTCCAGTATGCCTCACACGCAGGCCAATCCCCATATAAGGAGTTGTCTACAACTACTTGCTAGAGGCATATACCATAACATAGTTAGAGGGGTGTTTTAAAAAATATGAAGTAAAATTATTGGAAAAGTCATTGGAAATTTATATTTTTTTGACCGGTGTTGACTCTTTGACGGAAACGGTATGTGTGAAAGGAAATGAATCTGTGCTTGGCTGGTATTAAACAAGTCTGTTTAAGACTGGCTAGGGGCCTTGTCGCTACTAATATCCCTCCCTTCAGCTTAGGCTGACATGGGGACCTGGCGGCCAATAATATCCCTCCCTTTGGCTCGGGCTATTATCAGCGTCCATTCCCCCAGCCAGTCTTAAACGGACTCGTTTAACACCAGCCAAGCACACATTCATTCCCTTATTCAAGTATCATTAAGAATGACTTTAAACATTTTATTTGTTGGGTAGGTAGTTTGCAATTCACATTCACTCTTGGAGGATGACTGCATTAAGGAGTGCATCAGAATTATATAATCACAGATATCAGATGTAACAGGCACATGAAAAGAGTGGACCCCACCTTGATAGAATAACCCATATGTCTTGGCCTCCCAAGATGGTGTCCAAGTGGCTTCACCCTACCCAGTCAGTCTATACAGAGATGAGTGCTCCTTACCCAAGAGGCCATTGTTGTTGTTGCCTTCCACGGCTAGCTTGAGGCGCTTGCCCTGCAGGGGGTCCTCCATCATCAACAGCTCCAGGAGGAGAATCAAGATGTGCTTCAGCTCATTGGTGGGCGCCGAGGACACCTGACCCTGTGTCGGCCAATCAGGGCGGAGAAACAATAAATGAAAAAAAACAAACAATACAACAAAGAGAAAAAGTTCTGGCACATAATGTAGCGTTTCCAATTTCAATCTCCCTTGTTATATTTAAAAGGTACATAGGATCGTTTACTTTTTGTGTATTTTTTTTTCTTACATTGAGCAAGGGTTTTGTCGTTTAATATGTTTCTGGGTCATTGCCAAAATTCCTACATCAACGTGCCTTTAATAACATTCAAATACTGCAGACTGTAAGAAATTATTGCTTGGCACAGTAACATTAAACGAGAATTTTTTAATGAACCGTCTGCACAAACCATCTGCACAAAGCATTTCCTTGACACAAATTAAACACCAATGGCACCCATTCACAGATTCACCGAATTACAAATGAACAACTACGGAAATTTCCAAAAATGTGTCCTTGACACATCTTTGGAAATGGCCTTCTTCTATTGTTTTTTTTTCAAAATGACGGCGTGCCAGAAGGAATAATTTCACAAGGAGATTAGTGCGCTTACTATCTTTAAACCAAGTAAGCTTTTCAACAATAACTTTGTCAGTTGCTTTTTGTAAAGCTGCAAATGATCTACTCGACCTTTAAAACAATGTTCATGAATATGAATGAGACCTAGAATGAACAATTTGCCAATCTTAACTAATTTTGAATTACTTGCTGAACGACAATCTCAAAGGTTGCAGATGTCTCCAATCCATGTGCACCCCCCCCCGCAAAAAAATGTTGGTCTTTTGGGGGGTTTAAATAAAAACATACAGTACAAATTAAACATTTGTTGGATCAACTTGAATTGTAAGGAATTGTACTTACGTGGATCATCATCATGACGGACAAGGTGAACGTGTCGTTGCAGTAGCAGCAATGCAGCAGCATGTCCAGCAGTGCAGTGGTTGCATTGGGTACTTCACGGAACATCAGTATGACCTGCAAATGTTTTGGTAGAATAGCATTTGTACATTCATTACATTGAATGTTTTAACATTTCTTGAAGCATTAATTCGTACGAGGTGCAACTGATAACCATCTGATACAAGGGTCATTCCACCGGGTTGGGAAACAGTGCATTGTACATCCAAATATTTGGTTATATTATTAAAAGTATCAATGCATTCTAAACAATTGCTTAACATAAAATTTGTCTGAGGGTGTTTCAATACTTGTGAAAGTTTGAAATTATTGGAATGGACTTTGACAAAAATATGAGCAAAAATGAAATGAAAAAAAAAAAAATTATTCGGATGTAACACTGACACCGTGTCAATGTTACATCCAATTACACTTTTTTTTGGGGGGGGGGCATTTTTTACACACATGTAAAATATATTACCCAAACTGACATTGCATATTTATAACTGGACACCTAATGCACCAGGAAAAGCTTTTGTTTTTGTATAGTCAGGGTTCAAATATAGCAGAAACGATATCTTAATGTAGATGTAACGGTGTCAAAATCACTCAGTGGAAGAGTGACATTTGGAGTTGACACGGTGTTACGTCCACAACCAAGCTATCATTTCTGCTCCATTTGATACCCAACTACCTTTGCTTTACAGAAATTTCATTGACACGGTGTCAATGTTATGTCCGAATGACATTTTTGCTCATATTTTTGGCAAAATACATGCGAATGATTTAAAACTTTCTGCAGTGGTGAAACGTATGTAGAGCAACTGCTAGCAAGGCATTCATACTTTTCATAATATGGTCATATGTCACACATTGTTTCCCAACCCGGTGGAATGACCCATAAAGGTTATCCTCATCAACTTTTTATAAATTGTAATACACCGATCCCTCTGCCTACATGCACAAGAGCAGCCAGGTGCAATGTACAAGTACTGAACAGCTAGCCACAATCAACAACATTAGGCTTGAGGTCAAGAGGTGTCTCATAATTAAAGCTCTTCATAAAAACCCAGGAATTTTGCATATGAGACATTGTGTTCATCAGGAAACAGTTCAAAGTTTACATCACAACAGCCGTTGCTGTGTACTTGACTGTGGTAGCGAGGCACTATTCAGTATAGGACAATCCGTGTACACAACATACAGTCGTGCTGTTGTAGTATTAGTAGGGTGTGGCTGATACTGCTGACAGACTGCATGCAAGAAACGACTTCAAACTGTACCCATAAACAGGTCTGTTGAACTTGTAGGTAGGTGGACAATGTTATGGGAATATACAACATTTGCCTTTGCTGTAATTTTCAGAAATGGATAGATTTTGGGGGTTAGTATTTTAGAGCAAATATTGTTACACTGACTTGTTTGATGTTTTGGGTTTGTAGATGCTAGAAAAACCAAGAAAAACAATCATGTTCTTGCAGTCTGGTTCCCTGACGCCACTTAAATTGAAATGGAGCAATTTATCGACCAATAGTTACATCGTGTGTGAATGTCGACAAGCGACAGATGGCTATTATTTCCCCAAGGAATAAAATTAAGGGAAAACAACCCGGCCCAAAGAATAATGGGAAGACTACCTGTTGCTAAAGTTGTGTGACGACCCCTCGTGCGGCTGCGGGATGTAAGAAATGCCAGATCATTATTGGTCAAAAGAGGGTACCAGCAGTTCAAAATCACTATACCGAACAATCACCATTACGAACACTTTCTGTGGATCCAACGATGTTTGTTATAGTGGCGTTGAACTGTATACTGAACATGAGTCAGTCTATAATTATACAGCATCTTATAGTATGTATATTAGTTGAAAGTTCGTTTTTGTTTCCACTCTTATATGGTACATGTAGAGTCCAACTGAGCAAGATGGCAGAGGGAGGTGTGACCGATCTAGTCTTGGATGAGACTCAGAAGGAACTTCAAGAATGTCCTATCTGTTACACTGAGTACAAGGATCCTAGGATGCTAGACTGCTCACACAGCTTCTGCCTGAAATGTCTCCAAGAACTCAAACTGACACAAAATAAGGACGACAAGAGTATTGTCTGTCCGTTGTGTCGAAAGGAAACTGCCCTGACTGAAGCTGGCGTGGACATGCTACCTGGAGGTTCAAAGAATGTCAATCAACAGGAACAGACTGAAGGTCAGGGGTTAAAAGTCATGTGTCAGGCATGTGATGAGGCGGAGAACGAAGCTATTTCTCGATGCCTGGATTGCAAGCATTATCTGTGTCAAGATTGCCAGAAGGCACATAATCGATTCGCAGCACTGAAGAGTCACAAGATTGTGGATTTGACAGAGCTACCTGTTGACTCCCACGAAACAACTGAAGACACTGAACTCAAGAAAGTTCCCAAGTGTTTCAAGCATCCAGATCAAGATCTCTGTCTGTATTGTAACTCATGTGAAGTCCTCATATGCAGTGAATGCACAAACATTGATCACAAAGAATCCATACATTCTCACGTCAGCATCGACCAGGCGGTCAGCAGATGTAAACAAGAAGTACATGAATCCGTATCTAAAACAGCAGAGTGCATTCAAAAATTCATTTCTGCAAACCCCTCTTCAGGTCATTTACGTTACCGACTCGACAAGATGCTGGTAAAAACGTACTCTCAAATTTCACAGAAAGCAGAAAAGGAAATTGCCAAAATCAGAGAGAAAGAAAAACAAATCAAAACGGAGGCCAGGGCCATTGCCATTAAACGAGATACAGAATTTGCGTATGCAGAAACGTCTGAGCAGATTCTGGGTGAAGTGAATGAAGTGATGACTACTGCAACGTGCTATGAGATCCTGAAGTCCAAGAAGAAAATGCTGCGGGATTTGAATGAGCAGGTGGAAGTGCATAAGAGTTTGGATATCAAGCATGGGAAATCTTTCCTTGGCTTTAAGGAGAGTAAAGAGGTTAGTCAGCTTGGGACTCTGCTATTGGAGGAGAATTGGGAAAATTATGAGACCTTACAATTTTCAGCCATGACTGATGCAGGCCATCTCGCAGCATACTCCACAAGTGAAATGGTTTTGGCATTCAGTGACAAACTGCTTACTCTGGATCCAGAGGGGAAGGTGATTTCTACAAAGACCTACAAACCTGACCCTTATAAACCAAACGAACCCCATGACCCTAATGACATACAGAGAGCAACAGCTCTAGCCATCAACAAGGATGATCAACTTCTGATCCTAGACAATCCTGCAGTCAAGATCTTCACCAAGGAATACCAGCTCCTTCATCAGTTCCTACCGGGTAAAGAGGCCGGCGTGGACGGCACGCCGACGTGCCTGGCAGTGGACAGCAGCAATCTGATAGCAGTGGGCTACGAGGACAAGGAACAGATATCTCTACACAACCCAGATGGTTCCCTCGTCAGAACACTGCCTGCTCCAAAGATTGTTACACATTTGATCTTCAGCAACAAGCAACTTATTTACACCAACAGCAAGGAGGGTTTGCTGATGGCTGTTGACTTACTTGGCAACAAACTGTTTAATCAAAGTTGTAGTGATCCTCGTGGGCTGTGTTGTGATGATGCAGGTGATATTTACCTTTTGGCCTCAGATCAAATCTGCCATTTCAGTGCAGATGGCAAGTGCATTGCTTCATGGGAATGTCAGGGTAATTCGGATATCACATACACACCTGCACGTAAATTAGCAGTTACAAAAGGACGGTGGAACAGTTACGGTTGGTTTGTGTACATCTCCATGTATCACTTGGTTTAGAGATATCAACCAATATGCAATTGTTCAAGCGATCAAAACAAAAGGCAGGGAATAAAAAAGAAAAACCAAAAAAATGGAAATGGTATCAAGACATTTTATATCTACAAAACATCCATGAAAATTATTGATGCTCCATGCATCCATGGACATGTGCAATGTACAGAAACTTTCTGATTGCAACATCACAAACAGGACAGACTTGAAACACTTTGAGCAGGATATGGGATTGTATACATGTACATAGGAAGTTTACAATTGTGTTATATTACATTTAGTATCTTACACATGTACATCAACCGTAGTCATATGTGCAAACATATTTGGAGCTTGTACAGTTGTACATACTTCCATGTGTTTAAGTGGAAGTGGTAATTTGATATATTTTTTTTTAACTGCCTATTTCCCAAAATGATAAAATTTGTCCCAAACTGATAACATCACCTCAGAATTATAACAATAATTTGTTTACCTGAGGTGTTCTATGTACATTGTAGGTTGAAAAATCAACTTAATATTTCCAATCAGTCTTGAAAAAAACTGCATGTGTCGCAAGTTCTTCTCTTTTTCTACATGTATTGCTTAAAGATACGGTACAAGTGTAAATACTGATTGTGCAACATTCATTTATATTTCCAGCCACCAGTACATATGTTCCGTACTTCACCATTTGTCATGAAAACAGGTGGGCAATTATAGACAAATCCACACGCCCCCCTCCAGGAAGTTTTGACCAATCACAACCATGATTTATGCCCAACATAGGTGTGTACAAATTTGTATTGCGCATGCATTCGCATGTATGACCTATGCACGTCTGGAACATAATACCGGTATTTAAGAAAAGAGAGGTGAACAATTTGTTGCCCACATACATGGTGGGCGGTGCCAAATAGGATGGTCTATTCATCGAGGGCTATCTCCATGAGACAAAGTATGTACTCCATGTTCTTTTCAATAGTCCCTTTTTTTTGTTTTAAACAAATGAGACCAGCTTTATTCTTATTGGACACTCAGAAACACAAACTTCAGCAAGATAAACTTCCCAACCAAGCCTTCTTTGTAACTTGGTTCACTGCAGTTTCTATACACTTTACTCCAATATTGAGACTGTTTTGTATTATGAATATGAGTAGAGCAGCTGGGACATGAGAGGCGCACATGCTGTTGCCCTTGTGCGTGGTTGGTGGTAAAGGGTGCCGTTTAAACATTGAAATGATACAAATCCATTTACAAATAATTTTCCAAAATGTTTAAACGAAACCCGCATTGTATATGTTTGCTGTATCTGCATGCCCTCGTATGCATTTCACACACAATAAATAATACTAAAGGACACCTTTAAACCATTTTATTTACAAAGCAAAAGACAGTCCATTATGAATGATCTTCTTTGTAGATCATTGTCGATGCTGCCCTTTGTTTGCTGTGCACCATAATTATTTCATGTATATTCTTGTAACCAACATGCTTGAGTGCAAACACTGGTGCAGGTGGCATGCAGCCTGTGTGAGGTGGCTAAAGGTTTAAATGTTTAAATTAGGCTGAAATAGATTTGCTAAACGTTTCCAAAATAAACGCAAATCATCGAGGGCCAGCTCCATAAGAATGTAACGTTATACCTTGGAATGTTCTCTACAAATGATTACATTTCTTTTGAGACTATAATGTAGATCAGCTGCATTCTTATAGGAGATTCAAAAACACTAAGTTTAACTTCCCAACCAAGCCCTCTGGTTTTGCCCAACATTTTTAATTAAATATGCCACTTTTATCTTAACTTTTATACTGCTTTGTATTATGAGCACATGTATGCATTGGAGCCTTTGGTTTTAGTAGTTTGGTCTTGGGTATGGTATTTGATCAAGCATTCAACTTGATCAGGCATTTGTAGCCTCAGAATAAAAATGATGGTTCTCCATTTATTTACCCAAACAGTTTGACTAGTTCCCCATTCCCAACTACTACTGTATATTTCTTGATTATTGTATAATAAATTACATTGCTGTACATTACGTACATTGGTGCGCATAGTCTACATTGGCGTAGATGTATTGTTTACATTGATGTACATTTGGCGCGCATTGTCTACATTGGCGCACATTGCTGTACATTACTTACATTGGCCCGTGTTGTTTACATTGGCGTGCATTGTTTACATTGGTGTGTATTACTTACATTGGCGTGTATTATTTACATTGGCATGTATTGTTTATTTTGGCGTAGATGTATTGTTTACATTGCTGTACATTACTTACATTGGCGCGTGTTGTTTACATTGGCGCGCACTTGCTTACATTGGTGTGTATTACTTACATTGGTGTGTTTTGTTTACATTATTGTACATTGTTGATGCTGTGCGCATTGCTGCTTATATGAGAAGTGGCTGGGTTGTCTCCCAACTATAATTAAGTGACCCTGGTAATAGATCAGCCCAATTAGATCCCATTCCCAACTACTACTGTATATTTCTTGATTATTGTAAAATAAATTACGACCATACTTGTTGTGCCGACAATCCTGTTGTCAAGGTGTATTTCTTGCAGGTTTATTGTGCAATTAACAGAGAGTAATCACAATCATCATAATCGGCGGTAAATTTCCTCCAAAACAGACTTGCTCCCTAAGCCTCGACGTCGCTCTGAGTGGTCTCTCGTCTTGGGAAAACTTGGGCTCTGGAAAATCAACTACACTCCAATATGTGTCAGACTTGGTCCCTATCAACTTCGCTTTGGCCGGGGGAGATCCCGGGCGCGCCGCCACAATATGGGGACAGCAGAAAGTCCCCATAACTCAGTCCTAATTTCCCTAACAATAACAAACTTTGTGTTTTCCTTTGTCCCTGTAATGTAACACTCTCCCAAAGACTAAGCACATAAATGATGAACGTTGAAGTCAACAAAGAATCTGTTGTCCTCCCTTTGTCTGTCAGTCAACGTTTTTTCTTGTTCCGTAACAGTGGGGACTACACAATTGTTGTCCCATGGTATTATGGGGGCCAAAGACACTATGGGGACAGCAGAAAGTCCCCATAACTAGGTTTTTATTTCCTTAACAATAAAAACCTTCCCCTTAACGCTGGCACACGGACGGACAAGGCGGAAACAGTATGCCCCTTTGGCTTCACCAATGGGGCATAACCGCATTACGATACCATTTCAAGTGGAATAATTTCACAAGGTTTTAGGTACCTTTGAAGAAAGTTTTGCTCATTTAATCAATTGGTCTGTTTCTGGGTATTTACCAATGTTCCCAGTACGTCATATCATGAGCTTTAAAATGACAACAAACTCGGAGCATTCCTACCTTACAATAGGAAGTTACAGGTAATATAATTCTGTCATTTTCAGAAATTGTCACACTGGCCTGTTGAAAGTTTTAATGTTCATAAATGCTGGAAAAACCAAGAAATAAATGCTGCTCTTCTAGCCTAGTTCCCTGACCCTACTTTAGATGAAACAGAGCAATTTACGGACGTCTGGGAATTTTCAGGTCGGGGAGCCAGACTAAAACTGGCTTTCACCCGTTCACGGATGTGCAACTGATTCATTAGCCTTGGTCAATGCTCTCGTCGTTATTCGTCCCGTACGCGTTCAATCGTCGGCATATATCCTCACGCGCTATGCACATGCTTGTAAAAATACAGCGCGAACAGTGACCTCATGCGGCCACTATTTTTTTTATGCAAATCAGTTGAGGACGATCTCGAGCCTTGGTTCAATCGTCGGCAAAAGCTTATGTTTTTCTTTATTTTGCGCTGGATTACTAGCGCACGACCTCGTATGCGAATACAGATAAGTGTAGGCGGGGCTAGTATGTGAAGTGTCCAATCACACCTTGGTAAATCCGGACGTCATCAAATTATTTGCAGCTATTCGCCTTTTGCGGACGTGACATGAACCACAGTTTTTGTGCATTGGTGCCGTGTGCAGAGACACACAACGTGTACGTGTATGGATTATGTACGGTGCCACGTTTCACTATGCAAATTTCCACGCAACGATCGACCAATAAGAAAACGACATTTAAGGTCAGCTAAGGCTATTAACATAATGAGCACCACCCCCAAAACCTCACACGGACGATTGAACCAAGGCTCGAGATCGTCCTCAACTGATTTGCATAAAAAAAATAGTGGCTGCATGAGGTCGCTGTTCGCGCTGTATTTTTACATGCATGTGCATAGCGCGCGAGGATATATGCCGACGATTGACCGCGTACGGGACGAATAACGACGAAAGCATTGACCAAGGCTACTGATTCATGGGCGTCGCGAGGGGGGGCAAGGGGGGGGCACTTAAAGCCCCCCCCCCAAAAAAAAAGGAAGAAAAAGGAAGGAAAAAAGAAAAGAAAAAAAGGGGGCGCGAAGACAAAATGGTGTAATTTTAATGAGTGGGGGGGGGGCAAAATTTCCCTGCCCCCCTCTAAAACTGATAAATCGAGAATGTGTTGAGAAATACAAGCATTTTTTGGCAAAACAAATTTTTGCCCCTCTCTAGAAAAAAATCCTGGCGATTCCAGGTTATTCCAGAAAGTCAGTTTTTTCCAACGACTTGTTCATAATTTCCCCAACAAAAACACTTTCCCACAACGTGGTCACCGATAACCCAACATACCTTGGAAATCATCCAATAGTATATCAACGGTGCTCGATTAAAACTTTTGGAAGGTTTTTGTAAGATGAATGGTCACCACGGCGACCTATAAACTCACCTCCCGGATGTACTTGATGCCTTCCGTGGCGAAGAGGATCTGCTGCATGTCGCTGGGCATGGCTAGCGGCTTACTGGTGGGGATGATCAATGTCCGCTGCCTCGGTGGATAATCCCCTTGATCTGGGGATTAACAGTAATCCACAATAAGTCCAATTCACTCATTGCTATTCTAATAATGAAATTTAACTCTAACCATCCTCAATCCTCAAAAATCCTCATGGCAGTTTAGGAGGATTTTGGAAGATTGAGGGTAAATGGCAAAAAGTGTCCGTTCATTTTGGACCCTGCATTGTTTATGTTGCAGCCATGCATTACTGAGCCTTGCATTATGCTCGGTATCATCCGCACTGCTTCTGAATGTCATCAGCACTGCCTCAACCCATTAACAGTGAATTTTAAAGGATTGAGTCAATGGTCACTCCTCCATTGATTTTGGAGGATTGAGGATGGTTCCTAGCCAAAATTGTAATGCTTATAAAGCGCTTTCCATTATAACAAGGATCTCAAAATGCTTTACAAATATTCTCCGTTCATCAGGGCCACGAGACCACATAGCAGCCGATATCAGCGTACATTCGGTCCTCTACCCTCACAAGTACCCATTTATACTCCTGGGTGGATAGAGGCAGTTGTAATAAACTTTCTTGCCCAAGGGCACAAACACCATGCTCCTGGCAGTAGAGTAGTACAGTACTTATGCACAAAGTCCATTACAGACAGCCAGACTTACCGATTGTTCTGAACTTGGAGACGTCACAGTACAGGATCATGACAGCCAGCATCGTGTGGAGATAAGTGAACTCTTTGGTTTGCAGGGACGTCCATCGCCTCGTCTGAACATCCTACGCAGGCCAAAAAATCAATACAAGTCTTAAGAAAAGAACTGCCTAATACAGGGTAAAACAAAATGAAACCCAAATGTCGGGACTGTTATTTAACTGAAATTCTGCATGTAGCACTTTCAAACTCTAAAATGTGAAAGCCCGATTCATAGGCTTTCTTTTAGTATAAGAATCATTCAAATCACTCATGTACTTTTTAAGTTACGGAATTTTAAACACGACCACTGTACATTCTATCCACGGATCACAAAAAAAGTGTACGTTCTTTTAGCAAAATGAAAACAATTCACACACCTATGTGAATTGTTTTCATTTTGTTGAAAGAATACTTACCTTTTTGTAATCCGTGGACAGAATTTTAAAACAGTGGTTGTGTTTAAAATTCCTTGAAAATTACATGAGGGATTTGAATGATTCTTGTACTAAAAGAAAGCTTATGAATTGGACTTTTATGTCCTAGATTTTTAAAATGCTACATGCAGAACTTCACTAAAACAATGGTCCCGACATTCAGGTTTCACATTTTTTTTACTCATCGTGTATTAGACACAGGTTAAAAGTCCTGAGAATTATGGCTCAATTAGGTGATCATTTTGTGAGACTATATTTGAACCATGATTAACTTTTGATATCACAACTAGATCTATATATCCTGGAAGTGAGTAAATGGAGAACCAGCATTTCATTGGGTAACTGTCACCCAATTTCATTTAATGCACTGCCTTACATACCTCCTCGTTCTGTGCAGTGTGTGGGCCCAAGAGGAACGTTACGATCCGCCGCACGGCAGACTTAGTGAACAGATGTTTGCAGCATACAATATCCTATGAGTGGAAAAGACATCATATTCTTAAATGATACTTTTTTTAAACCTCTAGTAGCAATTTAAACACCATAAAGGCCTTTCAACACAAATCTCGGGGTTTGGTTGACACAGGGTTGACGGACGGTCAAAAATATGCAGCATTTCACTTCTGAAAATGTTCAACCCTGCGTCAACCCTGTGATTGATATTGCCCCAGGTTGATTCAACCCAGCTCCAGACCAACTCCAAAACTTATAGAACATACACAGTGTAACAACTGTTTCTGAACTACAGATTTTGCTTTGTTGTAGTCTTGAATTGTGTGTAACGCTCCTATGCAAACATGCATTCTGTGCAAAGTTGTCCTTTCAGTCAAAATCAATCAAGTGACTGTTTTCCACAGTTAAGCGTTCCCAGCCTTCACAATGCAGGATTGACTGGCTGTGACTGTTTATGTAGCTTGATAAAGCTATGCTTTGACTGCGAGTGATTAATATGCCAGCTGTGCCAATCGCTTGTCTGCTTTTGTCTGTTGACTCAATTTGACTGGTCGCAGTGCTTGCTTGATTTATGCTCTGACTGTTGGTGACTAGCCTGTGTAATAGGCATGACAGGGAAGAGGATTCATTTTTTTGACTGTCTGTCACTGTTCAGACAGCAGGAGGGTTTCAGTATTTAACAGCCATTGAAACAAAACTCTGGGCAGAGGGCGAGATTCTAGAAGGTAAGAAAGTGGCGCTTATTGCATTTTGGAAGCAAACTCTTCATTTATTGAACTACCAGTGTTGTAGTACTCGTACTAGTTACTCATACTCGAGTACTACTTGAGTACTATTTTTAGAGTACTCATACTCGTAATCGTACTTGAATGTCACAGTACTCGTACTTGAAATGATGGTACTAGTAGTCTCAGGCACCAAAGTACTCATACTCGACATGTCGAAATTGAACTCGACATGTCGAAATTGAACTCAACATCAAAGTACTCGTACACGAATAGCAGTACTTCGAGAAAAAAATATGGTATAGCTTGACTTACCACAGCCTTATTTTATAGATAGTTTCAGTTTGAAATGGTTGATTGGCTTGCAGAGAAATCAAAGTTTCCTGATTTTCCTCTGTCCACGTCTGGACAAACACATTTGATAGCCGTGAGTGGGTCTGTATATCGGTCTGACTGGGCCTGGGCCAATTACGCACAATGAACCATTTGTCGTATGGCGGTATTCGGAAATAGAAGTACAAGTACTCTTGTACTCGTACTCGGAAGTACAAGTACTTGTACTCGATAACCAAGGTGATCAGCAGTACTCGGTACTCGGAAAAAAATACTCAACTACAACACTAGAACTTACCGCATCAAGGTAGGAGCTGAGAAGCCAGAAGTACTGCTGGCACGTCTTGCAGTGGTCTGGCACCTCCTTGTCCAGCAGCGACAGCAGATACTCGATCAGGCTATTGAGAGGTTGGGAACTAGACACCAAGGCCGGACTGAAGTGGACGAAGCTCTGCAGGATGTACTGCATGATGCGGGCAAAGGCGATGCGGACCTCACGAGTGGGACACTCGAGTAAAAATTGCCTGGAAGAAAGAAAATACGGCAATCGCAAAGGGGCATTACGTCCTGGAATGCACCCAATTGGGCTACAAAATATGTGGAAATTAGAGCATTTAAAAGTACGATAAATGTCCGCACAACCACCCTGGGCATTTTTGTTTAATTCTTGTGAGAACAAATGGCAGCATCAAGCTGTATATTCCCCAGGGAGCTGAGATTGTATTTGGAATGTTTCATTAGCCCAATGAGAAAGGTAATAATGATGTAGCGCCTTGAACACCAATATTGGTGGATGCATCCTTCATAAATACAAATTATTATTATTATTACAGGGGAGTCAGGTTTGATGGGGATTTAGGTTGGTGCAGTGGTTCTTTCCTCGCCTTTCATCGCTGTGGCCCGGGTTCGATTCCTGCCCTGGTCCACATGTGGATTGGGTTTACAGTCTCCAACTGATTCTGTGAGCTTACCCCAGGATATTCTTCTGGGGTTTTCCTCCAACCTCTTCAGACTGTAAATTCTTCATTGTCTCCTCTCTACAGGTTTCTTTACCCTAAAAGGGCCGGGTTATTTTGACCATCTCTCAGGGGGCGGGGGTGGGGGTAAGTGGATTCCACCCCCCCCCCAAGATCTCGGCCATGCAAAACTTCGTACATGCGCAGAACAACTTATCATTAACATACCCAAGAAATTACATGTCTATAGGTCAACGGATTTTGGAATTATGGCTAATTAATTATCCATACGGTAATTCTGTTTTGTGTACACAAATTATATGGGGAAATTCAGTTTCAGTGATTTTGGAAATGGCCCCGGTCTGCATTTGAGTCACTTGTCTATCTACTAATATTTGAGTGCTCTACATGACTCGTTCAATCGTGAAGCGTTGCTCACTTGATGTACGTCTGGCCTTGCGGACTGGCCATGAAAGTCAGCGCCCACGTCGATCCTTCCTTGCTCTGGATGACCAGTTGCTCAATGCAGCCCCACCACTCGCCTATATCAGACCTGCGTTGGGTATTACAGTGGAAATTAGAACTTAGGAGTTACTATTTGTAAAATATATTATGATTTGCCAACTAGTTTTGTCCAATGGCTTACCAGAAAAAAAATTCACACGCTTACTCCAGGGGGACTCGACCCAACAACCTCCCACTTACACAACTGGTTACGAGTGCAGATGTCTATCCAATCATCCACCGAGCTTGCCTGGGTCGGCTGGCTGGTTTAAAACTGATATGGAGTACCGAAGTGAATACGTCACCCGAACAAAATGTGTGTCAAAGACATGAGCGCGTGATTCAGCCAGAAAACCAACATGCGCCCGTACTCCATTCGTTTGTAACTACACTTTCTGGTTCTAAATGACGTTACACTTCATTACTCCATAGCAGCAGGTACCACAACCAATCACTATTTATATATTGGCCTTTTTTTGTTGTTGAAAGTTTTGTTTTGACTGACATATCAAACTGATAAGATTTTATTTGCTTCCTACTGCATGTGAAAAACGTTGCTTTGCTCACCAAATTTGAGTAGTTAGCAACAGGTCTATCAAAAATCGGCCTACTGCCATTGAAACCAATAATCAATTTTCGCAGCCATGTGGTACATAAAGTTATTTACTTTATCATGAGGAGACGTCATAATAAATGGGATCAAAGTATGATAGTGCAGTTATAAATGCATGGTTTCAAGCTGGTTAGGGGCCTGGCCGATAATAATGTTCGGCTCAGGCTATATACATCTTTTTCACAAGGAAGCCATTTTTGATCTTGTTCCCTGAATGTATTTTATAAATTGTCAACTGTTGAATGGGATGGTGCCAGACTATTTATGCCTTCCAAGCCTCAGGCTGCATCCGAATCAACTGTCTAGAGCTAGGTCTAGGTCCGCGCCCATTGAAAATACGCGGGGACGCGCTGACAATAGACGTAGCCGTAGCTCTAAAAGCCCATTTCGGACATGGCCTCACTTTCAATTTTTTTGAATGCTCATTGGTTTACTGCCATGTACTTGCACAACAACAAATCACCAAAGAAAAGAAAATTTATGACAGCAAAATATCCAAAATTATAGGAACTTTTTGTGCTGAAATAGCTTTAACAGGGAGGTTTCTGCCCGGAATGACATCACAGGTTTGCTCATGAATACGGTAATATAAATTAGCATAAAAACCAAAAAGACATCAAATACCCTTAGATATGGCAATATGAAATTTAAAATAAGGTTAAATGGGACACAAAGATGCATTTTCAAGGATAGCATTAAATAAATGCTACCTACAATGCATGAGCCCTTTAAGAGTCAAATGGAATGCTGGCCTAAGAACTCACCGGAGCTTCTTTTTGGTTGGGAAGTAATTGTTGAATAGAAACTGGAAGGCTAGTTGCAGGCTGGTGACGGCACAGGAATCGTAGTAACTGCTCAGTGTGAAAGACTGCAGATTGACAAGAGCAATATTTTTGAAGAGGAGTTTTTATTAAAGAATTCTCGATCAGGGTAATGATTTAGGATACACTTTATAAGCAAATACCCAAAGTTGCCAATTTCAAGATTACGCGAGGAGAAATTGCTCAGCGCAAACCACACGCCCGTAATTGGCGCCTATCAACTGCACAGTGCCCGAACAAAGCGCGGGTAATTCAATTCCTCGTGCTCCCATGCATATACAAGCACTGTGCAATCGAAATTCCATGCCGTTCATTTTGGGCATTTGTAACACTGTCACGCAGCAATTTTCATTCCCCTACTTTTTAAATTTGCAACTTTCCCAACTGCATCATTTTTCATGAACCACTGTCAATGTGGGATGATTTACAGTCTTTGGTAGCAAATGGAGTATCAAAATGTATCTAGAAAATTATATCAATGACGCTATCATGCATAAGACGATCAGATTCAAAATTATGACCCTAAAATGAGTGTGGACTTTTTTCGTTTTTTTTTTGGCGGTGTTTATTAGTAATTTTACTATTTACTAGTAATAGCAGAAAATCCCATGCTGACGGTGGGCGTATTTCACATAAAACCAAAAGAAGTTGGGCTTGTGGGTATGATGAAGTGTACTCCAACGGCTCGATTTTTAAAGAGCAAAGTTTTCTACCCTGAAATTCCCTCGTGCAGTAATGTCAGCAAATTTGAAAGGTATAGTTGTGTTGAGCATTTGTATCTTAACTTACATTTTAATGATCTGCCCAACTATTATCATTGTGTGATTCGTGTGGTAAACACGTTTTCGCGCCCAAATGGGTAACTTTTTTGTAAACAAAAAAAGTCCCTGAAGATGTTTTTGGACTCACCACATTGCAAGATGCAAGACTCCGGACAAAGGTGAAGTAATCGGTGTCATAGATGGCGCAGTTCCGCAGGAACTGCAGGTTGTTGTCGCATATGACACGCTGGATCCCCGGCGGTATGGGGTCCATGAACATCCCCCGGGGCTCCCCCTTGCGCACCAGAGCAGTCAGCTCGCGGAGACGATTGCCGTCATGGTGCGGGGACAGCTCGGGGGAACTGACTGGTTCCAAACTGGCGGAAAAACACAAGAAAGAGCTTTACTCGTCGATATGTAAACGATTTTGACAACATGGGCTAAAGGACTCGATCCGTGAGTGAAACTTGCGCAATCCCCCTGGCATGCTGGCAGATTTTATAGTCAGTTAGTACGGATACTTCTCAGAGTCCCTAAGCAAAATGGAAGATTTCTATTGTTTTAGCAAAAGTGACCTTGACCTTTGACCTGTCGGCCCCAAAAGCAACAGGCTTGATAAGGCTACCAAGAGCAACCCACAAACCAAATTTGAAGACTACAGAAACATGATTGCTTTTTTTGTTTTTTTCCAGCATCTACCAACATAAAACTTCAAACAAGTCGGTGTAACAATATTTGCTATGAAATAACCCCCAAAATCCATCATTTCTGCAAATTACAGAAAAAGCATAAAGATACCAGAAATCTGAAATCTCTTAGATTTTTCAGCCCAACATTCTGGAGAAAACGTGTTAAAAGCTATGGAAAAGAGTACTGTTTACAACAACTTACACGTGAATCTCGCCTTCGCTGTCTTGCTTGAGAAGTGTGATAATGTTGGGTAAAGATAAACAACGAAATCCTTGTATGGAGAAAGCCCTGTTCTTTAAAGGCAAAATCACCTCATGCCAACAACGTTATTAAAGTATCTTTTCATGGAATTTGAATGATACAATCCATTCCTTACTCTATGGAAAAACATATACATGTATACAATTAAATTTAACAAAAAACAAATCTGACAAAATACAGAAAATATACAACTGGGTAAAATTGAGAATTCTTTATTCAAATCTTGCACTTCTCTGTCTCAGGAAGTTGATCATGAAAGAAATTTTTTATTTAAAATACCAGGAATTTGTAATCAATATTTAAAATATATTTACATATATGTACACACATGTACATTAATGTCACTGACCAGTGTAAACTTCAGTGTAAACTCTGCAGAAACCGTACACTCAGATGTGTGTATGCATATGCCTCTTTAATAAGAGCAAGTTTAAACTAGTAGAGACTGGTTTGAACTGGTTCAAACCAGATTTGAACCAGTATTTCATATACCTATACAATACACTAAGTTTACTGTCATATCTACTAACCATGTCTTGCATTGTATCAAACAGTACTACATTACTTTAAAATGCAACTTTTTTTATTCCTACGATTTTAGTGAATCAAAGTAGATTTTCACCCGATGGTTTTAAACTTTTTAAGGTCTCTAAATATGTACAGTATTTTGCATTAAGGCAGACATTTTTTGTGTGTGCATTTTTATGTTAATTTTTTTATTTTGTCTGGTTATCAAGAAATCCTTTGACTGAGATTCGTTTTTTGTTCGTGTGCATGTGTGTAATTTCATGACGGAACTTTGCATATCAATCCCCCCTAAAGATATAATATTGAATGGCTTTGAGGGGGATATAAGAACATATTGCATGAGCTATGATGAGGGCACTATTGTTATAGCTAGTGCAATATATTCTTGTATCCCCGGGGAAAAAAGCCATCCAATACTATCATTATTATTTATATCAAGCTGACTTGATCAGCAAGAAATATCTTTCAAGACACTGTCTTTATTTCTGAAATTTCACCGAATATTCTTTGCCTTATACCGAAGCAAATTTTGCACTGCTCGAAGCTGCCATTGTTGCTGTTGACAATAGTGCGTGTGTATATCATGATGCGCGTATGTCATGCTGCGCGCTGCGTCCGTGCCCGCGTGCGATGGTACCGCGCTACGTTGTGTTGACTGGTTGACAACTGTGAGGTTCTACGCTCTTGATTGTGTGGGAACCAGCGAAAATTGTTAAAATGCCCGGATAAGGAAAATATCAAAAAATAATATTGTCCTCATCTGGGTACTTTGACTGACATAATATTGCAGTCATCCGGGGACTTTTCATGAAAGCATACAATACAGTGATTCATTTTTTATCACTGGAAGCCTGATAAAAATAATAATAATATGGTTTAACTCCTTGGATACAAACCAAATTGCCTCAATATTAACGGAAATAAAACAATGTGTACTATATGATCTTTGAACAGATATATCAAGTGTTCGTATCTGGCGGGTGCAACTTTGAAATAATCTGCTCATTGCACACATAACCTATACAAAATTAAAACTAACAAAGGCTAAAGTTTTTCTGCTTATCAAGGTTGCTTCACTGACTCCAGAAAATGAAAATAATTCAGGTGGAAACCTTTGCTGCAAGGTCTACTTTTCTGTAGCATAAAAAGCGTAGTTTGTAATGTCATGTCAGTATTTAAAGCACAGTTAACATTACAAACAATTCAACAGACGAACAAAAATGCAACTTTACAACTTATGCTACAAGCATTAAAGCACCACATCCTATGAACTTCAAATTAAATGTAATTTCAGATTTTTTCTTATGGAATTTGACAACGGGTTAAAACAAATGGAATTACTGAACCAATTGAAAAAGTAAAACTTCATAACTACTTGAAACAAAATTGGAAAACAACAGAAAAATTGTGCAGATGTTAATTATGTTAAAGTGTGCAAGAACTCAGCCCCCTACATAAATGTCCATATGACCTTAACATTGGCCAGGTGGTTTCATCTTCTCAATTGAAAAAAACAAGAATGGTTTTTCCCAACTTATCTCATTGGTCTCTCTATCTCTTTTTAAAATGAAAAATTTACATTTTTAATTTTTAACAAAAACCTACGTTGTATTTTTCTTATGTACAAAGTATTTACATATGAAATAGTGAGGCATGATATTTACAGTGATGAAGATGTTATTAAATTTACACAGAAAGGGATCTTCAATAGTTAACGTATCGAGCAAAACACCCCCCCCCAAAAAAAAACACGAAAATTCAAATTTCATTTAATGCTACTTGAAAAATAACTTGCATTGGTGTGTGTAACTATAAGTTATTCATTTTTACTTAAAACACACCGCTACTAAACTATCTACATGGAAGATACCGAAAATGCATATTAATTAGGTATTGCCATAGCAATACCACATGCAGTTGCGATTGGATGAAAGAGTGAAGGTAGTCGCCTGGTATTGGATGCTTTCCTTTTTAAGAATATTCATGCCATTCCTGGTACAATCTGATTGGTTCTCATGAAACACATCACGGTCAAAGGTTAATGATATACATGTAATCTATCTGGTTGAAACCAGTCGCAGCTAGTTTCAAATCCAGATCCAAAAATACTATCAAATTCTCTTTTAGCTGAGGCAGTTTTGAAAAGTTGTTAGATAGAGTACTCATGCTGTGTGAACATTTGAAAAATACAACCCGTTTTGTTGTCGTTGTTGTTTTTAAAAACTATTTACAGCAGACACTAATGATGAAACATGTATGTCATAGTCATTTATCCCACAAGCGTGAGTGGAACACGGAACAAAGTAGTGCGTCTGAGTACCCAATGCCACGAGGCTGAAGACCAAGTGGTATGTGGGACACAGACGCACCAATTTTCCATTTTCCATGAGTGCGAGTGGAAAACGGATTTATCTTCAAGCAAACTTGACGCACAGTAAAGCTGGATCAAACGCGCGCACCCTGTACACGAACTTTCCAGCAGTTATCCTTTAACACGTGCGTGCAGTAGGCATAGTGCGCATCTACGAATAGTGCGATACCCAGACTGCGATATGGATAATGTTGTTGTCATGAATCAGCCAATCAGGATCGAGGATTCAAGTTTGCTGGAAGATGCCAGAATTCAGTATATTTACAGCGAAGAATTTACTCTATGCACAGATTTCAGATTCAAAAATCTTTGTAGAGTTATTTGATCTAAAGTTATGTCAATGCATAAGCTATTTGGCAACTTGATTTAATCAAGTGGGGTAAACAATAAACAGAAACAAAAAAGAAATTCACCGTGAATCCCGCAGCACTTTTGATAGAAAATTCCTGAATCCTACAAAAACAAACACGGTGCACAAAACAAATAGTCATTCTTGAAACTTCATATAGGTGCATCAACCCCTGTGCCAAAAAAAATAGCTAGGCCCAACTTTCCTCAATCCTATAAAATCCTTCAAAACAATTCTGATGGAATTTGTAGGACCCAGGAGTGGTATCGACCAAGTTACTTTGCAAAACATCCAATAAAAGCATCAGTGTGACAAAAGGTTTAAATTCGGGTTTGTATAAATTTTTGTCACTTTTGCATCCCTATAATTGCTAAACTGGCTGTGAGACTTTACGGTAAAACGACACACATACCATGCTAACAATTTTGTACGTATAAAATTATTGCTTCTACAAACTACATTCAAATCCAAACTTAAAAAACAAACCCAAACATTGTCCTACATATTTGCTAAGAAAATAGAAGAATTTGTGCGACTCACAAAATTATGGCTTACAGTGACTAGAGTGAATGATAGAACGGAAAGTGGCCAACAGAAATCTGGTCAGCACGGAAAATACCTGCTCAGCAAAAAAGGTTTCTCAAGGTACAAAGCATGCGAGTTATTATAACTTCTGACTTGCTTGGGCAAAAAATATTGTTATTAAGCATTCATTGTCTGCTTTGAACACCCTATGCAAACAGACTTTCTGTGCCAAGTTGTCCATTCAGTCAAGTGGCTGTTTTCAACAATTGAGAGCTCCCAGCCTAGGTAAAGCAGGAGTGACCTAGTGGATAGTGAAGTGAACCATGGATCGCAAGATCTGTGGTTTGAACCCTTGTCCAATTTTATGAAATATTTTTGTTGGTTGGCATAAGTTAATTGCAGGGAAAACACTACAAAATCGTAAGTGTCTTCCATCCACACAGCGTGATAAATATTCATGTTAGGTTGCGTGATGTGATTGGTTAAAAAACAATGTGTCAGCAAAAAAAAAAGTTGCAACCTGGCCCTTGGTTTCCTATGACCTGACCTGTGATGACCTCTGACTTATGACCCCAGGAGTAAGGAACCATCTTCTATTGGCTACAAATTCTGAAAAAGAAAAAACAAACGCTGTTATGTATCAATGTCGTCCAAGTCGCCTACGTCGTCCTGTACCAACGTCTTGGAAGACTCTGAGCTGTCTTCATTACCGTTGACCTCTGACCCCTCCGACGACCCGTTGACCTCCATCTTGGTGTTGGAGTCGCCCTCGACGTACTCCTCCTCCTCTTCGTCGTTCTCGATGTGTTCACCGTCGTCGTCACGCGTGTTGAGCTCGTCCAACAGCGCGGTGGCTTCGGCCAGCGTGTCCTGAGCACTCATGGTGCGTTGGAAGGACCGGCCTGTGCTGGATTCGTTGGAGACGTTCTGCGGCGTCCAGTAGTGCTCGCTCATCTATGCAAAACAGCAACACAAACGAAATAAGCACATTAATTGTCTAATCTTGATAGAAAGTTGCTACGGATTTCTTGTATAACATAAAAAATCAGTCAATTGACAGATCGTTGGAAATCACATACATTTCTTAATTTCTTCAAAATGACGGCAAGCTAGACAGAATTTCACTGGCGTTTAATAGATAAGATTTTTGATGACAATCACCTAGATTACTTCTAGGAGAAATGCAAATGATCCTATATGCCTTTAAGTCAGCTTGCTTACAAGTAACCATGGATGAACTACAGTTTATATAATTAGCTTGTCTTTTCACTTGGTTAACTTGGAAAATTAAACCTTTTGACTCGGAGATGTTATACCCGGTTAACTGACCTTTCAAAAAACTACATGTTGATGAGAAGTTCTTACCTTTTTCTTGAGCCAGTTGACCGCCCACTGCCACCGGACCGAGATGGTCATTAAATACTCTTTGGCCATGGAGCATTTGTTGGACAGATGGACCAGGAATTTGATGCACTGGTAGGACCGACGGCTGTCCGTGGATGTACATTTACGGATGATCTCTGTGAGACAATAGCACAGAAATATTGAGATTAATTTTATATAACGATGAAAAAGTCAATTTGCAAGGAATGTAGTTCGCAAAAGTTTTTCAGCTTGTACGTAACTATACATTTTTGGTCCAAAGTGTGACAATTCTTGCCCCTGTTACCTTGGTACTTTGTAATTTTCCATTCAGAAATACCTAAGATAGTTTACTCATTTCTATTGGTCGAGAGCCTGTCACATGGCCGGTCTTCAACGGTTGATAAAACACTGGCTGGCTGGTCTCAAACACTTTTCTGGTGTCACATGAAATTTGGACTATGAAATCTTGTTCGGTTACCCTTTTATTGGTTGAACGTTCACAATCCTCACTTGGAAATGTGCAACACTACCAATGAGTCCGTATTTTCCTACTCTTAACTCCATATAAGGAGTTGTCTACAACTACTTGCTAGAGGCATATACCATAACATAGTCAGAGGGGTGTATATAGAATATGAAGTAAAATTATTGGAAAAATCATTGGAAATTTGTATTATTTTGACTGGTGATGACTCTTTGACTGAAATGGTATTTGTGAAAGGGTATAAATCTGTGCTTGGCCGGTATTAAACAAGCCTGTTTAAGACTGGCTGGGAGCCTTGTCGCTACTAATATCCCTCACCTTTGGCTCAGGCTTTTATCAGCATCCATTCCCCCAGCCAGTCTTAAACGGACTTGTTTAAAACCAGCCAAGCACACATTCATTCCCTTATTCAAGTATCATTAAAAATGACATGTAACATTTTTTTATTTGTTGGCAAGGTAGTTTGCAATTCACATTCACTCTTGGAGGATGACTGCATCAAGGAGTGAATCAGAATTATATAATCACAGATATCAGATGTAACAGGCACATGAAAAAAGTGGACCCCACATTGATACAATAACCCATATGTCTTGGCCTCCCAAGATGGTGTCCAAGGGCGGATCCAGGGGGGAGCCAAAGGGGGCCATGGCCCCCCCCAAAACGAAACCAATTTTTTTTTTTTTTATATGTGACATCGCAAAAAAGGCAGGCAATGAGTACACCACCATCTTTTCCTCAAAAAAACATTGGTTAAAGTGGTCAGAAATTGCCTCAGATCGCACCACAGAGCATCTAGAATCCAAATTTTTTTCGGGGCCCTTAAGCGGGCCCCGAACCCCACGCCGTAATTTTTGGACCCACTTTTTTGGAGGACCAAAATTTTTTTTGGCCCCCCCAAAATTGTGTTCTGGATCCGCCCTTGATGGTGTCCCAGTGGCTTCACCCTACCTAGGTCAGTATATACACAGAGATGAGTGCTCCTTACCCAAGAGGCCATTGCTGTTGTTGCCTTCCACGGCTAGCTTGAGGCGATTGCCCTGCAGGGGGTCCTCCATCATCAACAGCTCCAGGAGGAGAATCAAGATGTGCTTCAGCTCATTGGTGGGCGCCGAGGACACCTGACCCTGTATTGACCAATCAGGGCGGAGAGACAATAAATGAAAAAAAAATCAATACAACAAAGATAAAAAGTTTTGGCAAATATTTTAGTGTTTCAAATTTCAATCTCCCTTGTTATATTTAAAAGGTCTATAGGATCATTTACTTTTTGTTCATTTGTTTCTCTCTTCACTTTGAGAAAGGCTTTTGTCGTTAAATACATTTCTGGGTCATTGCCAACATTCCTACATCAACGTGCCTTTAATAACATACAAATACTGCAGACAGTAAGAAATTATCGCTTGGCACAGTAATATCGATCGAGAAATTTTTAACAAACCGTCTGCACAAACCATCTGCACAAAACATTTTCTTGACACAAATTAAATACCAATGGCACCCATTCACAGATTCACCGAATTACAAACACAGATTCACCGAATTACAAATCAACAACTACGGAAATTTCCAAAAATGCATCACTTGGAGCATCTTTGGAAATGGCCTTCTTCTATTTTTTCTTCTTCCAAAATGACGGCGTGCCAGAGGAATAAATTCACAGGGAGATTAGTGCCATTACTATCTTTAAACCAAGTAAGCTTTTCAACAATAACTTTGTCAGTTGCTTCTTGTAAAGCTGCAATTGATCTACTCTACCTTTAAAACAATGTTCATAAATATGAATGAGACAAAGAATGAAAATCTGCCTAAGTTAACAAATGTTGAATTACTTGCTGAACGACAATCTTGAAGGTTGCAGATGTCTTCAATCCATGCGCACCCCCCCCCAAAAAAAATGTTGGTCTTTTGGGGGATTTAAATAAAAACATACAGTACAAATTAAACATTTGTTGGATCAACTTGAATTGTAAGGAATTGTACTTACGTGGATCATCATCATGACAGACAAGGTGAACGTGTCGTTGCAGTAGCAGCAATGCAGCAGCATGTCCAGCAGTGCAGTGGTTGCATTGGGTACTTCACGGAACATCAGTATGACCTGCAAATGTTTTGGTAGAATAGCATTTGTACATTCATTACATTTGAATGTTTTAACATTTCTTGAAGCATTAATTCGTACGAGGTGCAACTGATTACCATCTGATACAAGGGTCATTCCACCGGGTTGGGAAACAGTGCATTGTACATCCAAATATTTGGTTATTATATCAATGCATTCTAAACAATTGCTTAACATAAAATTTGTCTGAGGGTGTTTTAATAATTGTGAAAGTTTGAAATCATTTGAATGGACTTTGACAAAAAATATGAACAAAAATGATTTATTCGGATGTAACAATGACACCGGGTCAATGCTATATCCAAATACTCTTTCTTTTTTTCTTTTTTTTTGGGGGGCGGGGGCGTTTTTTACACACATGTAAAATATTACCCAAACTGACATTGCATATTTATAACTGGACACCTAATGCACCAGGAAAAGCTTTTGTTTTTGTATAGTCAGGATTCAAATATAGCAGAAACGATATCTTAATGTAGACATAACGGTGTCACAATCACTCAGTGGAAGAGTGACATTTGGAGTTGACACGGTGTTACGTCCACAACCAAGCTATCATTTCTGCTCCATTTGATACCCAACTACCTTTGCTTTACAGAAATTTCATTGACACGGTGTCAATGTTATGTCCGAATGACATTTTTGCTCATATTTTTGGCAAAATACATGCGAATGATTTAAAACTTTCTGCAGTGGTGAAACGTATGTAGAGCAACTGCTAGCAAGGCATTCATACTTTTCATAATATGGTCATATGTCACACATTGTTTCCCAACCCGGTGGAATGACCCATAAAGGTTATCCTCATCAACTTTTTCTAAATTGTAATACACCGATCCCTCTGCCTACATGCACAAGAGCAGCCAGGTGCAATGTACAAGTACTGAACAGCTAGCCACAATCAACAACATTAGGCTTGAGGTCAAGAGGTGTCTCATAATTAAAGCTCTTCATAAAAACCCAGGAATTTTGCATATGAGACATTGTGTTCATCAGGAAACAGTTCAAAGTTTACATCACAACAGCCGTTGCTGTGTACTTGACTGTGGTAGCGAGGCACTATTCAGTATAGGACAATCCGTGTACACAACATACAGTCGTGCTGTTGTAGTATTAGTAGGGTGTGGCTGATACTGCTGACAGACTGCATGCAAGAAACGACTTCAAACTGTACCCATAAACAGGTCTGTTGAACTTGTAGGTAGGTGGACAATGTTATGGGAATATACAACATTTGCCTTTGCTGTAATTTTCAGAAATGGATAGATTTTGGGGGTTAGTATTTTAGAGCAAATATTGTTACACTGACTTGTTTGATGTTTTGGGTTTGTAGATGCTAGAAAAACCAAGAAAAACAATCATGTTCTTGCAGTCTGGTTCCCTGACGCCACTTAAATTGAAATGGAGCAATTTATCGACCAATAGTTACATCGTGTGTGAATGTCGACAAGCGACAGATGGCTATTATTTCCCCAAGGAATAAAATTAAGGGAAAACAACCCGGCCCAAAGAATAATGGGAAGACTACCTGTTGCTAAAGTTGTGTGACGACCCCTCGTGCGGCTGCGGGATGTAAGAAATGCCAGATCATTATTGGTCAAAAGAGGGTACCAGCAGTTCAAAATCACTATACCGAACAATCACCATTACGAACACTTTCTGTGGATCCAACGATGTTTGTTATAGTGGCGTTGAACTGTATACTGAACATGAGTCAGTCTATAATTATACAGCATCTTATAGTATGTATATTAGTTGAAAGTTCGTTTTTGTTTCCACTCTTATATGGTACATGTAGAGTCCAACTGAGCAAGATGGCAGAGGAGGTGTGACCGATCTAGTCTTGGATGAGACTCAGAAGGAACTTCAAGAATGTCCTATCTGTTACACTGAGTACAAGGATCCTAGGATGCTAGACTGCTCACACAGCTTCTGCCTGAAATGTCTCCAAGAACTCAAACTGACACAAAATAAGGACGACAAGAGTATTGTCTGTCCGTTGTGTCGAAAGGAAACTGCCCTGACTGAAGCTGGCGTGGACATGCTACCTGGAGGTTCAAAGAATGTCAATCAACAGGAACAGACTGAAGGTCAGGGTTAAAAGTCATGTGTCAGGCATGTGATGAGGCGGAGAACGAAGCTATTTCTCGATGCCTGGATTGCAAGCATTATCTGTGTCAAGATTGCCAGAAGGCACATAATCGATTCGCAGCACTGAAGAGTCACAAGATTGTGGATTTGACAGAGCTACCTGTTGACTCCCACGAAACAACTGAAGACACTGAACTCAAGAAAGTTCCCAAGTGTTTCAAGCATCCAGATCAAGATCTCTGTCTGTATTGTAACTCATGTGAAGTCCTCATATGCAGTGAATGCACAAACATTGATCACAAAGAATCCATACATTCTCACGTCAGCATCGACCAGGCGGTCAGCAGATGTAAACAAGAAGTACATGAATCCGTATCTAAAACAGAAGAGTGCATTCAACAATTCATTTCTGCCAACCCCTCTTCAGGCCATTCACGTTACCGACTTGACAAGATGCTGGCAAAAACGTACTCTCAAATTTCACAGAAAGCAGAAAAGGAAATTGCCAAAATCAGAGATAAAGAAAAACAAATCAAAACGGAGGCCAGGGCCATTGCCATTAAACGAGATACAGAATTTGCGTATGCAGAAACGTCTGAGCAGATTCTGGGTGAAGTGAATGAAGTGATGACTACTGCAACGTGCTATGAGATCCTGAAGTCCAAGAAGAAAATGCTGCGGGATTTGAATGAGCAGGTGGAAGTGCATAAGAGTTTGGATATCAAGCATGGGAAATCTTTCCTTGGCTTTAAGGAGAGTAAAGAGGTTAGTCAGCTTGGGACTCTGCTATTGGAGGAGAATTGGGAAAATTATGAGACCTTACAATTTTCAGCCATGACTGATGCAGGCCATCTCGCAGCATACTCCACAAGTGAAATGGTTTTGGCATTCAGTGACAAACTGCTTACTCTGGATCCAGAGGGGAAGGTGATTTCTACAAAGACCTACAAACCTGACCCTTATAAACCAAACGAACCCCATGACCCTAATGACATACAGAGAGCAACAGCTCTAGCCATCAACAAGGATGATCAACTTCTGATCCTAGACAATCCTGCAGTCAAGATCTTCACCAAGGAATACCAGCTCCTTCATCAGTTCCTACCGGGTAAAGAGGCCGGCGTGGACGGCACGCCGACGTGCCTGGCAGTGGACAGCAGCAATCTGATAGCAGTGGGCTACGAGGACAAGGAACAGATATCTCTACACAACCCAGATGGTTCCCTCGTCAGAACACTGCCTGCTCCAAAGATTGATACACGCTTGATCTTCAGCAACAAGCGGCTTATTTACACCAACAGCAAAGAGGGTTTGCTGATGGCTGTTGACTTACATGGCAACAAACTGTTTAATCAAAGTTGTAGTGATCCTTGTGGGCTGTGTTGTGATGATGCAGGTGATCTTTACCTTTTGGCCTCATATCAAATCTGCCATTTTAGTGCAGATGGCAAGTGCATTGCTTTATGGTTTCAGGGTGGTTCTGATATCACATACACACCTGCATATAAATTAGCAGTTACATGTACAGTAGGGTGCAAAAGGTACATGGACATGTTTCACTTGGTTTAGAGATCAACCAATACATAATTGTTCAAACGATCAAAACAAAAGGCAGGGAATAAAAAAGAAAAAAAAATACGAAATTGGTATCAAGACATTATATATCTACAAAACATCCATGAAAATTATTGATGCTCCATGCATCCATGGACGTGTGCAATGTAAACTTTCTGATTGCAACTTCAAAAACAAGACAGACTTCAAACACTTTGAGCAGGATATGGGATTGTATACATGTACATAGGAAGTTTACAATTGTGTTATATTACATTTAGTATCTTACACATGTACATCAACCGTAGTCATATGTGCAAACATATTTGGAGCTTGTACAGTTGTACATACTTCCATGTGTTTAAGTGGAAGTGGTAATTTGATATATTTTTTTTTAACTGCCCATTTCCCAAAATGATAAAATTTGTCCCAAACTGATAACATCGCCTCAGAATTATAACAATAATTTGTTTACCTGAGGTGTTCTATGTAAATTGTAGGTTGAAAAAAAAAGCTTAATATTTCCAATCAGTCTGGAAAAAAAAAACACCTGCATGTGTCGCAAGTTCTTCTCTACTTCTACATGTATTGCTTAAAGATACGATACAAGTGTAAATACTGATTGTGCAACATTCATTTATATTTCCAGCCACCAGTACATATGTTCCGTACTTCACCATTTGTCATGAAAACAGGTGGGCAATTATAGACAAATCCACACGCCCCCCTCCAGGAAGTTTTGACCAATCACAACCATGATTTATGTCGGACATACGTGTGTACAAATTTGTAATGTGCATGCATTTGCATGTATGACATGTGCAGGTCTGGCACATGTAATACCGGTATTAAACATAGGAGAGGTGAACAATTTGTTGCCCACATACATGGTGGGCGGTGCCAAATAGGATGGTCTATTCATCGAGGGTCATCTCCATGAGATGAAGTATGTACTCCATGTTCTTTTCAATAGATCCCTTTTTTTTGTTTAAACAAATGAGACCAGCTTTATTCTTATTGGACATTCAGAAACACAAACTTCAGCAAGTTAAACTTTCCAACCAAGCCTTCTTTGTAACTTGGTTCACTGCAGTTTCTGTGCACTTTTCTCAAATATTGAGACTGTTTTGTATTATGAATATGAGTAGAGCAGCTAGGGCATGAGAGGCGCACATGCTGTTGCCCTTGTGCGTGGTTGGTGGTAAAGGGTGCCGTTTAAACATTTAAACGATAAACATGCTTAATCCATTTACAATTAATTTTCCAAAATGTTTAAACCAAACTAGCATTGTATATGTTTGCTGTATCTGCCCTCGTATGCATTTCAATACTAAAGGACACCTTTAAACCATTTTATTTACAAAGCAAAAGACAGTCCATTATGAATGATCTTCTTTGTAGATCAGTGTCGATGCTGCCCTTCGTTTGCTGTGCACCATAATTATTTCATGTATATTCTTGTAACCAACATGCTTGAGAGCAAACACTGGTGCAGGTGGCATGCAGCCTGTGTGAGGTGGCTAAAGGTTTAAATGTTTAAATTAGGCTGAAATAGATTTGCTAAACGTTTCCAAAATAAACGCAAATCATCGAGGGCCAGCTCCATAAGAATGTACCGTTATACCTTGGAATGTTCTATACAAATGATTAAATTTCTTTTGGGATTAGATCAGCTTCATTCTTATTGGAGATTCAAAAACAACACTAACTTTCAAGTTAAATTCCCAACCGAGCCCTCTTTGTATCTTGGTTTTGCCCAACATTTTAAATTAAATGCCCCTTTTATCTTAAGTTTTATACTGCTTTGTATTATGAGCACATGTATGCATTGGAGCCTTTGGTTTTAGTAGTTTGGTCTTGCGTATTTGATCAAGCATTCAACTTGATCAGGCATCTGTAGCCTCAGAATAAAACTGATGGTTCTCCATTTATTTACCCAAACAGTTTGACTAGTTCTCTCCTTCTTGCTGTGGTTTATTTATTTAACCTACATTTCAATGATTGTGTAACATTGTTTTGCGCCACTGAAAACAAACCTTTCATTGACGATGATTACCAAAAACATTGGTTATTGCAGATGAGTTGTGTTTCATCTTGAGTTTTAACCACTATGGATGGTTACCCAGACCAGTGCTATGGGCCCATGTAACAGAATGCCTATAACTTGCACTGAGCCTCTCTGCCGCCCACGGAAAAATGTGTGGAAAATCTGATTGGCTTTTCCGCAAAACCTTGCGGAAAAAGCCTTTGTTTCTGTACTTTTTAAAAACTTTTTTTTTCTTTTTCTTCATGTTTTTCTATCCCAAATCCCATAGACTTACTACACAATTTTTTTCACGCCGGCATTGACATTGACACTGTGTAAATGTTACGTCCGAATGACATTCTTTGCTCATATTTTTTGGCAAGATACATTCAAATGACACCCACCAACAAATATTATGTAGAGCAACTGCAAGCAAGGCATTCATACTTTTCATAATATGGTCATTTGTCACACATTGTTTCCCAACCCAGTGGAATAACCCATAAAGTTTATCCTCATTAACTTTTTCTATACATCAATCCATCTGCCTATATGCACAAGAGCAGCCGGGTACAATGTACAAGTACTGAACACCTAGCCACAATCAACAACAATATGCTTGAGGTCAAGAGGTGTCTCATGAAAAGCTATTCATAAAAACCTGGGAATTTCCCATATGAGAAATTATGTTCATGAGGAAACAGTTCTACGTTTACGTCACAAAGACAGCCGTTGCTGTGCACTTGACTGTGGTAGCGAGGCACTATTCAGTATTGGACAATCCGTGTACACAACATACAGTCGTGCTGTTGTAGTAATAGTAGGGTGTGGCTGATACTGCTGACAGACTGCATGCAGGAAACGACTTCAAACTGTACCCATAAACAGGCCTGTTGAACTTGTAGGTAGGTAAACATTGTAATGGGAATATACAACATTTGCCTTTGCTGTAATTTTCAGAAATGGATGGATTTTGGGGGTTAGTATTTTACAGCAAATATTGTTACACTGATTTGTTTGACGTTTTGGGTTCGTAGATGCTAGAAAAACCAAAAAACACAATGTTCTTGTAGTCTGGTTCCCTGATGCCACTTAAATTGAAATGGAACAATTAATAGACGTCAGGGAGTTGTAAAGTCAGAGAACCAGTCTAGAAGGCTTGTAACAGTTGCAAACAATATTCAGATTAACTAAATATGGTAAATGGGGGGGGGGCAGTATTTGAAGAAAAAAAAAACAGCCAGCAATTTCCAATGTTGGTTGGCCCACCAGTGTTTGAAATTGATATAAAAATACCACTTTCTTGAAAATGTCAGCACACCAGGTGCCATGATTTTACAGGATGCTTTGGACTGTCATTCACTAACAGTCCAGTAAGGTATTTCATAATAATTTGGTAGTTTTGTTTTTGATGTTGGCAAATGTTGTATATTCCCTTTGATGCAGCCACACAGGGGAATATAATAAATAGCACCATGACAGACTGCACTATGCTCTCATGTATCAAAGAAGAAGAAATATTGACTGTAATGATGTTCTTTGATTATTCACCTTCGTATTGTTATGTGCATGTATGTTTTTGATTTCATCTGCATGAACTTTTTTATTGAAGTGATTTAAATACATATTTACATCTACAAGTATGCAAACTGTTAGTGAACTACAGTGGAACGCCGCTATACCGAACATTCCGCTATACGTACGAGCATCATCCTTGGCTCCCCGGGTTTTAATGTACAAAACGTAACAAACATTGTTGTTGAAAACAGCCAACAGATTAACAAAAAAAATTACCGATTGTTCATGTATTAAACACTATTTGGCCACTTTTAATTCCCGAACATCGAACAACCCATAGTTACATGGTGTGTGAATGTTGACAAGCGATAGATGGCTATTATTTCCCCAAGGAATAAAATTAAGGGAAAACCACCCGGCCCAAGGAATAAAAGGGAAAACCACCCGTTGCTAAAGTTTCGAGACGACTCTTCGTACGGCCGCGGGATGTGAGAAATGCCAGTTCACTATTGGTCAAAAGAGGGAACCAGCAGTTCAAAATCACTATACCGAACGATCATTACTATGAACACTTTCTGTGGATCCAACGATGTTCATTAGAGCGGCGTTCCACTGTATACTGAAAATGAGTCAGTCTATATTTATACAGTATCTTATAGTATGCATATTAGCTGAAAGTTCGTTTTTTTTCCCACTCTTATATGGTTCATTATAATAGAGTACAACTAAGCAAGATGGCAGAGGGAGGTGTGACTGATCTAGTCTTGGATGAGACTCAGAAGGAACTTCAAGAATGTCCTATCTGTTACACTGAGTACAAGGATCCCAGGATGCTAGACTGCTCACACAGCTTCTGCCTGAAATGTCTCCAAGAACTCAGACTGACACAAAATAAGGACGACAAGAATATTGTCTGTCCATTGTGTCGAAAGGAAACTGCCCTGACTGAAGCTGGCGTGGACATGCTACCTGGAGGATCAAAGGAGGTCAATCAACAGGAACAGACTGAAGGTCAGGGGTTAAAAGTCATGTGTCAGGCATGCCATGAGGCAGAGAACAAAGCTATATCTCGATGTGTGGATTGCAAGCATTATCTGTGTCAAGAATGCCAGAAGGCACATAATCGATTCGCAGCACTGAAGAGTCACAAGATTGTGGATTTGACAGAGCTACCTGTTGACTCCCAAGAAACAACTGAGGACACTGAACTCAAGAAGGTTCCCAAGTGTTTCAAGCATCCAGATCAAGATCTCTGTCTGTATTGTAACACATGTGACATCCTCATATGCAATGAATGCACAACCTTTGACCACAAAGAATCCATGCATTCTTACGAAGACATAATTGAGGCATTCAGCAAATGTAAACAAGAGGTAAATGAATCAATATCTGAAACACAAGAGTGTATTGAAGTCTTCATTTCTGCAAACCCCTCTTCAGGTCATTCACGTAACAGACTTGACAAGATGCTGGCAAAAACCTACACTCAAATTTCAGAGAAAGCAGAAAAGGAAATTGCCAAAATCAGAGAGAAAGAAAAACACCTCAAAAAACAGGCCAGGGACATTGCCACCAAACGAGATACAGAATTTGCATATGCAGAAATGTCTGAGCTGATTCTGGGTAAAGTGAATGAAGTAATGACTACATCAACATGCTATGAAATCCTGGAGTCCAAGAAGAAAATGCTGTGGGAATTGAATGAGCAGGTGGAGGTGCATAAGAGTTTGGATATCAAGCATGGGAAGTCATTCCTTGGCTTTAAGGAGAGCGAAGAGATTGGTCAGCTTGGGACTCTGCTCTTGGAGGAGAAATGGGAGAGATATGAGACCTTTGAAAATGTAGGTCTATGGTTCCAACAACATACAGCAGCATACTCCACAAGTGAAATGGTTGTGACATGCAGTGATAAGCTGCTTACATTGGATCCAGAGGGTAAGGTGATTTCTACAAAGACCTACAAACCTGACCCTGATCAACCAAACGAACCCCATGACCCTAATGACATACAGGAAGCAACAGCTCTAGCCATCAACAAGGATGATCAACTTCTGATCCTAGACAATCCTGCAGTCAAGACCTTCAACAAGGAATACCAGCTCCTTCATCAGTTCCTACCGGGTAAAGAGGCCGGCGTGGACGGCACGCCAACATGCCTGGCAGTGGACGGCAGCAATCTGATAGCAGTGGGTTACAAGGACAAGAAACAGATATCTCTGCACAACCCAGATGGTTCCCTTGTCAGAACACTGCCTGCTCCAAAGATTGATGCACATTTGATCTTCAGCAACAAGCGACTTATTTACACCAACTGCAAAGAGGGTTTGCTGATGGCTGTTGACTTACATGGCAACAAACTGTTTAATCAAAGTTGTAGTGATCCTCTTGGGCTGTGTTGTGATGATGCAGGTGATATTTACCTTTTGGCCTCAAATCAAATCTGCCATGTCAGTGCAGATGGCAAGTGCATTGCTTCATGGGACTGTCAGGGTGATTCTGGTATCACATACACACATGCACATAAATTAGCAGTTACAGAATGGTGGAACATGTACATGTATCACTTGGTTTAGAGATATCAACCAACATGTAATTGTTCAAGCGGTCAAAACAAAAGGCAGGGAATAAAAAAAAAATATAAAAAAATGGTATCAAGACATTTTATATCTACAAAACATCCATGAAAATTATTAATGCTCCATGCATCCATGGACATGTGCAATGTACAGAAACTTCCTGAATGCAACTTCACAAACAGGACAGACTTGAAACACTCTGAGCAGGATATGGGATTGTACATGTACATAGAGAGTTTACATGTGTTATATTACATTTAGTATCTTACACATGTACATCAACCATAGTCGTATGTGCAAACTTATTTGGAGCTTGTACAGTTGTACATACTTCCATGTGTTTAAATGGAAGTGCTAGTTTGATATTTTTTTTTAACTTCCCATTTCCCAAAATGACAAAATTTGTCCCAAACTGATAACATCACCTCAGAAATATAACAATAAATATTTACATGAAGTATTCTATGTATATTGTAGGTTGGAAAAAAAAAAAAATTCCAATCAGTCTTGAAAAAAACAACGCATGTGTCGCAAGATCTTCTCTACTTCAACATGTATTGCTTAAAGATATGGTACAAGTGTAAATACTGATCGTGCAACATTCATTTATATTTCCAGCTACCAGTACATATGTTCTGTACTTCACCATTTGTCATGAAAACAGGTGGGCAATTATAGACAAATCCACACGCCCCCCCTCCAGGAAGTTTTGACCAATCACAGCCATGATTTATGCCCGACATGTAGGTGTGTACAAATTTTTAATGTGCATGCATTCGCATGTATGACATGTGCACGTCTGGCACATGTTATACCAGTATTTATTAAGAAAGGAGAGGTGAAGGATTTGTTGCCTATATACATGTACATACATGGTGGGCGGTGCCAAATAGTATACAAATATTGAATGCTTCGAGTGGTTTAGTAAAACTAACCTCCCGAGGTGATGCATGGATCACCGAGGGAGGCTACTTTTACTTCACCACGAGATAATAAATTTTATCACTTAAATGATCAAATTGTTTATAAGCAGGAATATCGATTCAACTGGGTCTGTTTTAGATGTCTGATAGTCGAGCAGTCCCTCTGCATGGCAATATTTGTGCAACAAGCCCATACACACGGCTGGGATACACGATACCTAACGGCTAGAATAAACCAGTTAGAGCACGCGATTTCCAGCCAATTGGCAAGCAAGAAAAGTTTGCAGCATTCCATTCAGGATGAGGTGATTTTCAGCCAATGAGAATGGGCGGCATGGCACATTTAGCGGCAAACCAAGCCGTGTTGCGCAATTTTGGCAGCAAACCGAGCATGCAGTCACTTTTGTCTCAGCCTCCAACGGACAAACACTGGAATAATTGAATGCGTCTCCAAAATTTTTGGTTTTTTTCACCCACAGATTCTGCTTGATTTTACTATTCTACATTATTTAAATCTGAACACAGTTGAAATAAACTTAAATTTCAATACAAAATTGGTGGAAAATGTATTTCTCTCTTAAAAACTAACCCTTCAAGGAATGTTTGAACCCAAGTCTGCGGCGCGCTCTCTTTGGAATAATACGCGCTACGTGCAACGCGCACACCAGCATGCATTTGCACACAAATACCGCGCTGTGGAAATAGTACTTTGGTTGCTAATGGTATAGTACTTTGGTTGCTATGCGCATAGTATTTTGACCATGCACAGAAAGATAGCAAAATTAGAAAGTAACATGTGACTCGCTCTCGGCCAATCAAGACACAGAATCTGTGGATGAGTGTTATAAAATGGTCTATTCATTGAGGGTCATCTCCATGAGACAAAGTATGTACTCCATGTTCTTTTCAATAGATCCCTTTTTTTTGTTTAAACAAATGAGACCAGCTTTATTCTTATTGGACATTCAGAAACACAAACTTCAGCAAGATAAACTTCCCAACCAAGCTTTCTTTGTAACTTGGTTCACTGCAGTTTTTATACACTTTTCTCAAATATTGAGACTGTTTTGTATTATGAATATGAGTAGAGCAGCTAGGACATGAGAGGCACACATGCTGTTGCCCTTGTGTGTGGTTGGTGGTAAAGGGTGCCGTTTAAACATTGAAACGATAAACATTCTTAATCCATTTATAATTAACTTACCAAAATGTTTAAACCAAACCCGCATTGTATATGTTTGCTGTATCTGCCCATGTATGCATTTCACACACAATAAATAATACTAAAGGACACCTTTAAACCATTTTATTTACAAAGCAAAAGATTGGGGAATTGAAGAGATACGGTAATGAACCTCTGGCCCGGACTTGGGGCTTCCAATTCTGAGCATTTTGGATGCTATTGGGCTCGAAAGTGGCGCTATTTTGCCATGCTGTGGAGGGATCGTTTTTCAAGATGGCTACTTTTCCGCTTTGGGGAAAATAGGGGTCGTCTTCTTTGCGTGAAAATATCTCGAAAAGTCAATGGTCAACCCACCAAAAATTGAAAAGAAAATGAAAGATGACACATTGATCATCATTTTTCTGTGCAGCTTGAATACCTGTGAGAGTTCTGAGTATTTTTAAAATAATTTTGAAGTATGGGCATTAAGCACTAGTGTCTATGGGAGTTTATTTGCAGGTATGCATCCTATAAAGAATCACAAAGATGGCCGTTTCGCGCATGCGCTGTGCCACGGCAGTGGTCTTTTCAGTGGGCGGAACCTACGGGGAGGGGGGAAAAGTGTTTTAAAGGTATCAACAAGGTTTTTTTTCCGTAACGGATGCTTCCAAATCATAAGGGAGCAGTAGGCTATCACCCGATTACAACAATTGATAGTTGAAAAAGGGGGGGGGGGGGGGAGGGCATTTTGAGCTTAAAAATAGCTGAAACTCAATTTATTGTCGCTGGGGGCGCTCTACAGCTTAGCAGCGGCAAAACAATCACTATTTTCGGGCTTAATATCGACCTCGGATAATATTTGTTTTTCATTTTTTTTTTCAAAATTTTGACTTTGGAGATATTCTGCTTGTCCTGAATGTGGTTTTGTGTTAAAATTTAAAAGTTGCCTGCTATTATAGGGTGCACACCGGTAAATCGATCCGCCAAGCTCATGAATAAAAGTTATACCCTCAAAATATTCTATATTAGAGAGTTCTGAGCGCCGTAAAATTGGGGAATTGAAGAGATACGGTAATGAACCTCTGGCCCGGACTTGGGGCTTCCAATTCTGAGCATTTTGGATGCTATTGGGCTCGAAAGTGGCGCTATTTTGCCATGCTGTGGAGGGATCGTTTTTCAAGATGGCTACTTTTCCGCTTTGGGGAAAATAGGGGTCGTCTTCTTTGCGTGAAAATATCTCGAAAAGTCAATGGTCAACCCACCAAAAATTGAAAAGAAAATGAAAGATGACACATTGATCATCATTTTTCTGTGCAGCTTGAATACCTGTGAGAGTTCTGAGTATTTTTAAAATAATTTTGAAGTATGGGCATTAAGCACTAGTGTCTATGGGAGTTTATTTGCAGGTATGCATCCATAAGGAGCCTTTGGTTTTAGTAGTTTGGTCTTGGGTAATTGACCAGCAGAGGTGGCAGCAAGTCATTTTTTGCAAGTCCAAGTCAAGTCACAAGTCATTGTTTGCAAGTCCAAGTCAAGTCACAAGTCATTGTTTGCAAGTCCAAGTCAAGTCACAAGTCATTTAGGTCCAGTCACAAGTCAAGTCACAAGTCATTTGGTCTAAAAGCAAGTCAAGTCACAAGTATCTTTGTCCAAGAACACGTCAAGTTGCACATTATTTTGTCCAGCTGTAATAAGCTATAAGAACCTGGCGTCAACTTACCAGTTATTTTGAACATGCCTCCTTAATTCCCCTTTTTCAATGTGTTGCAATTACTATTTTTGTAGTTTATCACATATCTGTCGGATATTAGCCTTTTGTATACTTTAATAAATTTACTTTACATTGTAGAAATAAATGTTGAGATGACATGAATAAAGGACTTCACTCACTCGATTGCATGTAGTATACTAACACCTTATTGTTCAATTTTCATGTATACTAAAGTCTAAACGCCTACCAATGGGTTAGGCTATCCGGTATTTTACATGCAATTGACAAAGGCCTGCTTTCTTTTCATGAAAGTTTCCTTTCAAAGTTTTTTCAACCATTACATTAAGCAAGAGACTTGTTCATTGAAAACTGTAGTTTGTTGTGACAGTCTTATTGAAAACTTTTGAAACTAGTGGGAACTATTCATTTTACTGGATTCAGTCACTGAGGTCTATTTTCTGGAATGAAACTTTCTCGCTGCATCTATAAACTGTATTTATAAACACCTTGAGTGGCCTTTTCGGGCCTTGTGTTGGGCGACTTAGATATCAATTTTTTTTTCAAGTACAAACTGTTACACTTCAAATAAACAAGATTTGATAGCATAGTATCACTGAACTTTGCTCTGTGTGGCCTCATAATTATTCCTCCATGACTGAATACACGTGCGAAACTCACCATCTGTGGAACAACACCGCTAGAAGCCGCCATGCTTGCTTGTCAATTATGACATATTGCAGTCACTATTTATTTCACTCACGCGCGCGTATACGCAACGTAACAGCTCAGCTCACTGATATGATCAACAGCTGCAGCTGGGCGGAGTAGAAACCGCGCAAGCCAAAGTCCGTTTTTTAATGCACGTAAGGCGTAAACCGAATAGCTAATTAAAAGTATAATAGCTTAATTAAAGTGTATTGGGTCGCTCGAGTAGCGTCTGACTTGAGTTGGTAACAAGTCATTTTTTGCAATCCCAAGTCAAGTCACAAGTCATTGTTTGCAAGTCCAAGTCAAGTCACAAGTCAAAGCTGGTATTTACAAGTCAAGTCACAAGTCACAAAAATAGCGACTTGAGTCCGACTCGAGTCCAAGTCACATGACTCGAGTCAGCAACTCTGTTGACCAGGCATTCAACTTGGCATTTGTTACCTCAGAATAAAAATGATGATTCTCCATTTATTTACCCAAACAGTTATTTCTCTCCTTCTTGCTGTAGTTTGTTATTTTTTTAACCTGCAGTTCAATGACGGCGTAACATTGTTTTTCACCACTGAAATTAAAGCTTTCATTGCCAATGATTGCCATTGAAAAAAATTCCACTTTATCTTGAGTTTCAAAAACTACTTATGGTTATCCAGGCCAAGCACCACAAATGGGGTCCAGATACTAGACTGCCTCTTTAAACTGCACTGGGCCTCATTGCCACCCATGGAAAAATGTGTGGACAATTTGATCTCTTCTGGCTTTGATACACACTTTCTAATGCGTTACAACTTTATGGGGTTCAAAAACACGCTTTAAGCACAAACTGTAAAAAAAAATAATTAAAATTAAGGGTGAAGGCCTACACCTTATTTCCAGAAGAAAGGTTGGAAAGTGTGAACTTTTCACTAATTTAAAGTTGTAATACTGATTGGTTTTTGGTGTCTAAACTGTTGTTTGACTAATTTGGTTCATGAGCTCTTACACTAGCGGGGTGCCGCACGATGAGCTGGGTAGAGTCTTGGCACCCGCTAACTGGGTGGAATCCTAAAGTGAAAACTTGACAGATTTATCAACGAGCATGATGGAATCATCGTAGAACGTTGCTGGGTGAATCTTACAAAGGATCAGTGCGCCCTCAATAGTGACGTACTTTTCAGAAGGGTTCACTTACATGTACAGTCAGGTTTTGAATATTCATATTGTACAAATTCTAATGATCGACAGTAAAAGGGTTATGTACTAATTTGCATTACTTTGACCTCAATTTGCATGTTGACCTCAATTTGCATGTTGACCCCAAGCGGGCGTGGTAAAACTTGGTGAGTTTTGCCACATTTTTCATCATCAACGTTTTGTTTTGAATAATTCAATACGTTTTAATGTGTTTTCATAGAGATAATATTGTAAACTTTAACTATAGAAAACCCACTAGGTTGAAGGTCCGGAGTACTGAATGCATGCATACTACATTTACCTGTGAAGAAACGTGCTCCCACCTCAGTAATATGGATTATTCTGGTCATGTAGACCATTATCAAGTTGCCGCCATCGTGATTTTTCCCCATTCAAATCAACGTAACCAAAGCGAGGCTGGAAGGAAAAATAGTCTGGTTCCTTTTTGCACAAAAAACATTGTCATTCAGTACTGTTATCAGACACAGGGAACATGACTGAAATGGTGGCAGCATGATAAATATCTATGGCATAAGTCTGTGAGGGCGAATTTTTCTCCAATTTTGTAAAGAACTATTTTCAAATCTTTTTTTTTAACTGAATGGGTTTTGACCACTGGTTGATGAATGCAAGTGAATTTTAATTGTGGAAGAGGGACAGGGCCTATAACACTAAATGGTGAAATGACTATTAAATATGTACTGTATTTTAACGTTGAAGGGTTTTTGATAGATGAACAGTTTTCTATTACGTTTAAATGGCATCAAATGGAATTTGCTTTAATGCAATCATTGTTTTGGTGTCCCATTTAACTTTACTTTTTAATCCTCATATTGAGGAATGCTGCCACCATTTTTAGTGCAGTTTGGCGACTTTTTGGTTTTTATGCTCTTGCCAATTTTATGAGCAAAACTTTGATGTACCTCATTCAAGACAGAAAATTCTGTGTCACATCTGTGTCAGCATAAACAGTCACCAGAAATATGGGGGTTGGATTCTGCTTTCACAGTGATTATTTCAGCAAGACTTTGAGAAAGCTTTACATTGTAATCAGCACAAATGTTTACAATAAGCAGAATTGTGGGTTTACAATTTGAAGAAAAACTCTAATCTGAAGGATGTGGGCCTAACGTGACATCACAACAACTGTGCCCAAGCCTGCCAACTCTCACGCTTAACAGTGAGACCCCCGCATTTCAGGTGATTCACACTCTCTCATGCACCGGCAGGATTTCTCACGCTAAAACAAAAAACCTGGAAAATTATGTTTAAATGATGATCTTTTGCTGAAATAAATTGGTTAAAGTGGTCGTTTTGCTCAAATAACTCTAGTAATCTCCTCAAAATACATCACAGAGCATCTAGAATTCTAAATTTTCTGGACCCAACGCCGTCTTAGACAGGCGTGATCCGCCCGCGCATTAGTCCTCGGAGAAAATGCCACAACACATCGTTGCAACAGTTCACAAAACTAAGTCAATACAATTCCTTTTCCAAAATAAAATGCAAGAAAATATGAAGACGTAAATACATGGTTTTTGACTTTCAAGCACACAGTAACTTAAAAATTGTAAAAGTATGGGTATATTTCAAAAAAAAAAATCCTTAAAATCTTGAACACTTTTGCTCAACTACTTCAGGGGAAAGGAGCCAGGAATCGCCTCAGATTGCACCACAGAGCATCTCTTTCCTGGGGTCCTTAATCGGGCCCCATACCCACGCTGTTAGGGCTTCACGCTTCGCGCTTGCATTAGTTCTGATCAAGCTCCATCGCCAAATTCTCACTCTCAGCTCTTACTCAAAGTTGGCAGCCCTGTGCGCCCTCTGTTGTCAGGAAAAGCATGAAACATTTTAAATGATTTAAAAAAGTGCACTTTGCAAAATAGATTGCCAAAAAAAAAGATGTCTCATAGCTTTTATACATTTTAGAAGAATGGACAATTTCCTCAAATATGCTCCAGAGTAAAAATCATTTCATGGACCCTTCAATGTTTTAATATTTCTTGAAACATTAAATATGAGGTGGGCCTTATTCATCACCATTTGCTAGAAATGTTACCGTCATAAAGTCTTGTTTCAATTTTTGTTTTTAGAACTGTAATACACATACCAATACACCATGCACAAGAGCAGCCGGGTACAGTGAACAAGAATGGGCATATACATGTGCGTACACAACTGACAACAACCTACAAGTACCGTACATGTATGTATGCTTGAGGTCAGAGGTACGAGTCCTATGAAAAGCTTTTCATACAAATCGGGGAATTCCCAAGATGAGAAATTGTGTTCATGAGGAAAACAGTTCAACTGTGACGTCACAACGGAAGCTTTGCCAGGAAGTGATGGTGCATGTTAGTACATGTACATAGTACGTGTGCAGAAACACAAAGTAGTGCTGTACAAGTAGGGTGTGGCTGATAATCTGCTGAAAGCTAGAGTGCATACAGCTAGGAAAAGACTTTCCAACTGTACCTAGAAAACAACTACAATACGTTGTACAGGTAAGTGGATGGCATTACACAAATAAACATGGTTTGAAGGTGGACAGCAAATTCGTTCCCCAAGGTATTGGAAGTTTTGCCTCGGGAACTAGTTTGTCAATTCCAATACCAAGGGGAGCGAATATCGACTGTCCACCCCAAATAAACCATGTTATCTGTTTTACTATACCTCATACATATTCAGTTGCCAAATTTTCCTGCAATGCACCTCGCGGCTAAAAAATCTTCGAAAAAAACTTGTCCAGCTCACCAGAAAAATAATGCTCAACCTCCGAAAAGTTCAGTTCGTTTGCAATACAGTAACTACGGTTGTAAATACAATTGTTTGTGGACAACTTTTCTGTTTTTTAATACAGGAGGCATCTTTATTGTTCACAATATATTCTCCAATTCGGCATCATTGAGCTCCGGAAAACGCTAATTATCATTAAGTGTGCAACCATCTTTTCATGTGTAGCTATAGGTTCGCTCGTACCCCCTGCCTGGCCTGCAAACAGGGTGCTGGGATATGCTGATGAGCTTCACAGAATCTTGTGAAGGAAGCGGGGATGGCATTCTGGTTAACTTATCATGACTTTTTAAGACCGCAGATAGCCAATGCACGCAAATGCTATCCGAAAACTTTCCCATAGAAATGCACACATCCTATACCGGATGTGATTTATTTTTCATTGCGGACCATGTGGACAAATTTTGAGCGTCGTTTAATATGCAATTTAACCCATCGTTAATTCGAAATGGATCCTGAGCAAGTGACGAGAATGGAAAATTTAAAAAACAGATGCGTTTTTCAAATTTTCCTACATGTACATTATTACGCCTTTCAATGAAAAAAGCATTTATGAATAAGAATAAAAGAGTGATGACTCAGTCTTAACGGCCGTTTAAATTCCTTGCAGGGTCGTGGCCGTGAAGCCTTGCAGGTCACAGGTCATGCAAAATCTATCCAATCAGAAAGTGAATTCATCAGCGTATCCCAGCATTCTCTGCGTATTTAGCCTGTTCGTGAATACTCGCACGCACGTTTGGTAAACAGCACAAATAGCACCTGGCACGTGCTGTTGCATGGACCAGTGAGAATTCGGCTTGCGGTCATGAATATGTATGAGGTATAGTAATACAGTATGCAGTAAAGAAAAAATTTTTTAAAAGCACCATGGAACCCCCATGGAACCCCCATGGAAATGGGCTCTGTATCCAAGAAAACATTGACTCTCCTTGATTCATATCTGAACCAGTACTGTTACAATTGTTTGTATGTGCAGTACACATGATGTTGATTTCATCAGCATAAAATAGTTCTTGCATACATATTTACTGTTAGTAGAGTACGTCACTGAACATCATCAGCCACTCTAGGCCAAGTTAACATACATTTAAAGATTTGTTGTCATTCTTATAGAGTACAACTGAGCACTTGAGATGGCAGAGGGAGTTGTGGCCGATCAAGTCTTGGATGAGACTCAGAAGGAACTTCAAGAATGTCCTATCTGTTACACTGAGTACAAGGATCCTAGGATGCTAGACTGCTCACACAGCTTCTGCCTGAAATGTCTGCAAGAACTCAAACTGACACAAAATAAGGACGACAAGAATATCGTCTGTCCGTTGTGTCGCAAGGAAACTGCCCTGACTGAATCTGGCGTGGACATGCTACCTGGAGGATCAAAGAAGGTCAATCAACAGGAGCAGACTGAAGGTCAGGGGTTAAAAGTCATGTGTCAGGCATGTGATGAGGAAAATGAAGCCATTTCACGATGTATGGATTGCAAGCATTATCTTTGTCAAGAATGCCAGAAGGCACACAATCGATTGGCACCACTGAGGGCTCACAAGATTGTGGCTTTGACAGAGCTAACTGTTGAGCCTGAAGAAATAACTGAGGATACTGAACTCAAGAAAGTTCCAAAGTGTCGCGAGCACCCAGATCAAGATCTCTGTCTGTATTGTAACACATGTGACATCCTCATATGCAATGAATGCACAACCTTTGACCACAAAGAGTCCATGCATTCTTATGAAGGTATCAATGAGGCATTCAATAAATGTAAACAAGAAGTAACACAATCCGTATCTAAAACAGAAGAATGCATTCAAAAATTTGTTTCTGCCAACCCCTCTTCAGGTCATTCACGCTACCGACTTGACAAGATGCTGGCAAAAACTTACTCTCAAATTTCACAAAAAGCAGAAAAGGAAATTGCCAAAATCAGAGAGAAAGAAAAACAACTCAAAATGGAGGCCAGGGCCATTGCCACTAAACGAGATAAACAATTTGCATATGCGGTAGCGTCTGAGAAGATTCTGGGTGAAGTGAATGAAGTGATGACTACAGCAACGTGCTATGAGATTCTGAAGTCCAGGAAGAAAATGCTGCGGGATTTGAGTGAGCAGGTGGAGGTGCATAAGAGTTTGGATATCAAGCATGGGAAGTCATTCCTTGGCTTTAAGGAGAGTGGAGTGGATGGTCAGCTTGGGACTCTGCTCTTGGAGGAGAAATGGGAGAGAGATGAGGCCTTTTCACAATTTATTTACAAACCCCAACATCTTGCAGCATACTCCACATGTGAAATGGTTGTGACATGCAGTGATAAGCTGCTTACATTGGATTCAGAGGGGAAGGAGATTTCTACAAAGACCTACAAACCTGACCCTGATAAACCAAACGAACCCCATGACCCTAATGACATACAGAGAGCAACAGCTCTAGCCATCAACAAGGATGATCAACTTCTGATCCTAGACAATCCTGCAGTCAAGATCTTAAACAAGGAATACCAGCTCCTTCATCAGTTCCTACCAGGTAAAGAGGCCGGCGTGGACGGCACGCCGACATGCCTGGCAGTGGACAGCAGCAATCTGATAGCAGTGGGTTACAAGGACAAGGAACAGATATCTCTACACAACCCAGATGGTTCCCTCGTCAGAACACTGCCTGCTCCAAAGATTGTTACACGTTTGATCTTCAGCAACAAGCAACTTATTTACACCAACAGCAAGGAGGGTTTGCTGATGGCTGTTGACTTACATGGCAACAAACTGTTTACTCAAAGTTGTAGTAGTCCCGAGGGGCTGTGTTGTGATGATGCAGGTGATATTTACTGTCTTGCCTTTCAGAAAGAAGGACGTAATTCTGAAAGAAGACTTCTCCATTTCAGTGCAGATGGCGAGTACATTGGCTCATGGCAATTTGAGTATAATAGTAATATCACATACACACCTGCACATAAATTAGCATGTGCAGGGTGTCCCACGTACATGTATCACTTGGTTTAGAGACATCAACCAACAGGAATTGCAAATTCAAACGATCAAAATAAGCATGGAATGAAAAAAAAATCAAGACAACATGGCAACAAACTGTTTCAACGAAAATGCACTTCTGCTCGTGGGCTGTGTTGTGATGATGCAGGTGACATTATTTACATTATTTCCCCATCTAAAATTTTCCATTGCACTACAGGTGGCAATTACATTGAAACAATAATACAGGAGAGTCAGTTGATCGATATCATATACACACCTGCATTTAAATTAGTGACAACAGGAATTTCCTAAAATCCAAAGGGATTTTCCATTCTAGTAAGAAAATACTCACCTCTGTTTACCTACATTTGCATATCAGCGCGCATGCGCACAAACATTCGCTGAAAAGAATAGCGCCCAAGCCACACCCTCATTGTCCACTGCATGCCCCATGCCCACAAAGGACCCTGTAACGTAATAGCTCGTCCTAGTTTTTTTTTTTTTTTTTTAAAGGGAGGGATGGTAAACAGAGGTGAGTATTTTCTTACTAGAATGGAAAATCCCTTTGGATTTTAGGAATTCCATTACAGAAAATACCTCACCTCTGTTTACCTACATTTGCAGAGTAGCACCGAAAGTCTCAAGGGGGAAGGGACATGCAGTGGTACGTGAAAATCTAAACTAGGCCTACATGCAATTCTAAATAACATGCAAAGGTTGTCTAGACATACCCGGGAGCTGCTTATCTATTTCAAAGAAGCTGTGCGGGCTGAGCGGGCTGCTGATCGTGCTGTTTCTTGGAGGACTTTCTTGCCCATGTGTCCCTCCGATTGCACGACATCCTTCAGGTAGCATGATGTGAAAGTCGAAGGATTTTTCCAGCAGGCCGCTTTCATAATCTCTGAAAGAGGAACTCCAAGCAGATGGGCCCATGAAGTCGACATGCTGCGTGTCTCGTGGGCTCCTGATTTCGATCCTCGATGTTCGGAATGGCATTGTATGGCCACCGAAATCCATTGAGCGATCGTGGTCACAGAGGCTTTGTGATGAGGCTGTATGGTCGTAATAAACAGTTGCTTGATGTCTCCTCTGAGGGGCTTGGTGCGAGCAATGTAGTACTTGAGTGCTCGCACGGGGCACCACCATTTATCCTCTGCTACTGAAGAGAACGATGTCAAACTTGGTACAAATATGTCGGGTGGTGAGAAACCCATTGATTGATTCTTGGTGAGAAAACCTACCCTTGGAATTAGTCGTACCCCGCCAGGTTCCCATCGAATATGGCCTGGTTCCACTGACAGAGCATGGAGTTCGCTTCTGCGGCGAGCTGTAGCTGCAGCCAGTAAAAATGTGGTTTTAACTGTAAGATGATAAAGGGACGAACTACCTGCTGGTTCAAACGGAGGTTTGGAGAGAGATAACAGGACGGTACCCAGATCCCATGAAGGTATCAGCTTCCTGGTAGGAGGCCGATCATTAAACATACCACGTATCATGTGAGAAATTGATGTATTGGATGAAGTTGCTGTGCCATCATGGAAACCCTGATGCAGGACACCAATAGCTGACCTGTAGCCCTTAATTGTGGAGATTTGAAGGCCTAAATTAAAAAGGTGAAGAAAGAAATCCCCAATCGAGGTTACAGATGCAGAACGGGGATTGACAGCTCTCTCCTCGCACCATTTGGTGAAGTGAAGAAGTCTACTATCATAAGTTCTTCTGGTGGATCTCCGTCTGCTCTTGGTTGCCAAGGACGTAGCTTCTTCCGAAAGTCCAGCTGATCGGAAGGAGACTTTGAGAGCATCCAGGCACAAAGATGGAGCGTGGATGGATCCGGATGCAGAATGTGAGACCCGGGTTGTGACAGGAGGTCTGGCCGGTTGGGAAGTATGAGGGGCGAGTGAACCAGGAGATCCAGAAGGCGAGGAAACCATGGCTGTCTTGGCCAAAATGGAGCTATGAGGACTACTCTGGATAGCTCTGTCTCGATCTTTGTCAGGACCCGTTGAATGAGAGAGATCGGGGGGAAGGCATAAGCATGCATTCCTGACCAGTCGAAGCTGAGGGCATCTACCTTCCACGCCAGAGGATGAGTGTGACGGGTGCAAAAGGTTGGAAGTTGGTTGTTCAGGTGAGATGCGAACAGGTCCACATGTGGAGTTCCGAGTATGTTGAAGATGTGTTGGACTACCGGAGGGTGGAGAGACCATTCTGTCGGAGAGACGCGACCCCTGGAAAGGGCGTCGGCGAGGATATTCTTCTTTCCGGCCAGATGGGTGGCTTGAAGAGATATATGACGAGGGATGCACCAGCTGAGTAGCTCCCAAGTGGCTAGGCAGAGAGATGGAGAGTGAGTTCCCCCCTGACGGTTGATGTAACACACTACCGTGGAATTGTCTGACTTGACCAGAACTAATTTGTTGAGGACTTCGGATTCTAGGGAACGTAAAGCCTTGTACACTGCCAGGAGTTCTAGGTGGTTGATGTGAAGTAGACTCTCTTCCATCGACCATGTGCCGGCCCGTGATAGATCGTTCAGGTGAGCTCCCCAACCCAGAGTAGACGCATCTGTTGTGAGGATAGCTGCTGGGGAGGGGCGAGGGAACACGACTCCACATAGGAGATTGTCCGGAGCTAGCCACCACCGGAGCTTGTCGATAATTAAGTGAGTAACTGGAACCATCTTCGATAGAGGATCCTTGCGAGGGCGAAAGTGGTACAGGAGATGAAGCTGTAAGGGACGCATGTGCATCCTGCACCAGGGAACCAAGTCGACAAGACTTGCCATGAGGCCCAGAAGGCGGAGCCAAGCTTTGGCTGGGAGGAATGGAGATGACCTGAAAATTCCGATGTAATCCCAGAGTGTCTGACATCTTTCCCCCGATGGCATCGCTCTGCCTGTCGTCATGTCTAGAACTGCTCCCAGATAGGTCGGTTGTTGAGTTGGAATCAGAGACGACTTTTCGACATTGATGATGAAGCCGAGATAGAGAGTAAGTTGAACGGTCTGTCGGAGGGCATCTACCGTGTCCTGGAAGGTCGGACCTACTATGAGCCAATCGTCCAGATACTGGAATATGTGGATCTGTTTTTGACGCAAGAAAGCCGCTACTGCTTTGGCTATTCTTGTGAAGACCCGAGGGGCTGTGGAGAGGCCGAACGGTAGGCAACGAAATTGGTACTCGGAACCCTGGTATAGAAACTGGAGAAACTTCTGATGATCTGCGTGGATAGGTACATGAAGGTAGGCATCCTTCAGATCGATGGAAGTAGCCCACCAATTCCTTTTCAGGGACAGGAGGACCGTGGAAAGAGTCTCCATGCGGAAGTGTTTGGGTTTGATGTAACTGTTGAGAGGTCGTAGGTTGATGATGGGGCCAATCGCCTGACTTCTTCGGAGCGAGGAAGAAGGTTGAGGTGATGCCAAGAGTGGACCCGTCCGGAAGCAGAATGATGGAATTTTTGTCCCTCAGGGAGATGATTTCCTTCTCCAACGCCGTCCGGCGTGCAGGATCTGAGGGAACAGGAGTTGGTCGTCTTGGGGGTGTAGAGGAGGGTTGCTGGTGAATTCCAGGCGGTACCCTGTCGAGACCGTCTGAAGAACCCAGATGTTTGAGGTTATGTGAGAACATCTCTGGCTGAATTCTGCAAGACGCCCACCTACTGGACCGAAGCAGGGGGATGAAAACTCTGCTGGAGTCAGAAGCCCTTGTTACCTCGCGACCCCGGGACTTGAAGGGGCCGAATATCTGGGGGCTGTCTCCTGGTGTAGCGGGAGGAAGACGAAGAAGCCTGATGCCCCTGAAACTTGGACTGGTTGGAGCTCTTGTCAGTTGAAAACGGGCGTTGATTCTTCTTGCTGGGCTGACTTGGGACAGACGTAGAGGGGCGTTTGGCTGAACGCCGACGAAGATCGAACTTGTCTTCAGCTTTGAGGCGTTTGGCTTCATGTAACATAGTCTCGTCGAACCTGTTGTCAAAAAGATCACGCCCAGCCAGGGGAAGGTCTAGCATGCGATCCTTCGCCCCAAGTGAAGGGAGAAACAACTTGTCTACAACCATGGAGCGTCGCAGCAACGAAGTTGAAGCAAAACCCAAACTAAATTCCTTGAGGCAAAAACTCAGACAATCATCCAAAAAATGGAACATTTCGGGTATCTTATGTGGCTCACACAAGGAAGGATCTCCATAACATCGAGCAAGGGTATCCGATAACAGGATGGAGAAAGAGGCCACTTTGGCCCCTTGACGCAGATGGCTATCCAAGTAGGCAATTCTTTTGTCAAGTGTATACGTCTTAGCATCAAAAGTTTGCTTATGAGATTGCGGATTCTCACGTCTCAGCAAGTCTTTGGCCTCCGAAGACAAGGAAGGGGTAGAAAAAAATCTATCAGTGTCCGCTTTATTGGTGTTGAACAAGCCTGCAAACCTGCTCGGTCCCAAAGAGTGAAATTGCTTGTTTTGCACGTGATTAAAGGACTCATTCATAGTGTCAGCACACAATCTATCAATAGGAAAAGTGGGCTGCGAAGGCTTAGATTTACGAGTACCAGAATCTCTGCGATATGAAGGTCGAGAAGATTCAACTGGGGAAGAGGGTGGAAACTGAAGGATCTTACCCACTTCTGTCATCGTAAGATTAGCCCGTTGGACATTGGAGAGACTATCTTCATCCACTGTCTGGCCCGAGGAAAAAGAAGACCTTGAAGGAGATCTAGAATGTGAGTGTCGGCTTCGATGACCAGAATCCGACCGTGAGTAATCACGATCGCGACGAGAAGAACGATGTCGGCGCCGATGTCGATCGCCGGAGTCCGAACGGGACCGCGCACGAGACCGGGAACGGCGCCGTGAATCGCGGCGTTCTCTCCCCGCCCGGCTGGTGTGTTCACCGAAGCGTTGCGGAGAACGGAGTCTTTGTCCTGTGAAAGGTGCACCATGATCTCGCGGAGAAAATGAAGAATTACCCTGATAAGGCGTGTAATGGTGTGAAAATCCCATCGGAAAGGTCTGGGGATAAACCCGCGGGTCGTAGGCTGGAACACTGAGTGGATACGGAGTGCGAGTATTGTGGTCGAATTGACGAGGATCGTTCGGGAACAAAGACCACGTGTGAGGCTCCGAATGATGAAGAAAATCTCGCCGAGATTCGCTTGTAAAACTAGGTTGAGAATACGAACCCGTAGTATGGCTGACTGAAGATGAAGGTGGTGGTGGTGGTGGTGGTGCCCCAAGCCTCTGTGACCCGGCGGGGCTGGTCGAATTACCGAAGAACCTTTGGGTTTCGAACGCCAAGCCCCGCCGTCCCGCCTGCACATGTGTGTCGACCTGTTGTTCCGAAGCGTGCATGTGCTCTTGCAGACTGCCGTAAGAATGCGGGATTTGTCGGGGAGTGGTCGTAATTCTCATTGGAGAATTCTTTGGCCCCGGAGAAATTCCAACTGCCGAACCCGGGAGATTGGACCCAGTCGTAGCAGAGGAGTTATCACGCTTGGATTGAGTAGAGGGTGACTTTCCAGTAGAACGGCTTGAGACAGTTTTCTTTTTGGTTTTGGCGGAGTCCGCCATTTTGTAATCACAGCGAGAACAGCTAAAAATTGTACGTCTTTACACTACGCGTCGCTGAAAAAACTAGGGCGAGCTATTACGTTACAGGGTCCTTTGTGGGCATGGGGCATGCAGTGGACAATGAGGGTGTGGCTTGGGCGCTATTCTTTTCAGCGAATGTTTGTGCGCATGCGCGCTGATATGCAAATGTAGGTAAACAGAGGTGAGGTATTTTCTGTAATGGAATTGGCGGATGTACACGTACAACTTGGTTTGAAGACATCAACCTATATGAAATTGAAAATTCAAGCAATCAAACTAAAAGGCTGGGAATGAAAAAAAAATTGAGGTCTACAGAATATAGGGCTTCCCGCATTTCAAGTTTTAAAAACTTTATGCTTTGTTTCTACGTGTGCAAACATGATGATGTGTTGTGATGATGCAGGTGACATTTATATTCTTGCCCCATCTAAAATTTTCCATTGCACTACGTGTGGCAATTACGTTGATACAATAATATAATACAGGAGAGAAACTTGATCGATATCATATACACACCTGCATTTAAATTATATAGTTACAATGGGAGGGTTGTGGATGTACACGTACAACTTAGTTTAAAGACATCAACCTATATTAAATTGAAAATTGAAGCGATCAAACTAAAAGGACAGGAATGAACAAAAGACAGAGGTCTACAGAATATAGGGCTTCCCGCATTTCACGTTTTAAAAACTTTATGCTTTGTTTGTACGTGTACAAACATGTTACATAATGTTAAATTTTATGCACGAACACAGTTCTGTGATTAACATGCTGCATATATCGATATTTTTGAAATCCATAAAATGATCAAGCCTTGAAAGCACAATTGAGTGAAGTTCCACTGCTCAGTGGTTTGTTATTACTTTATCAACACCCTTCCCCTAAAAAAAACCCAGCAACGTTTCCCAATAAAAAGAGTCCTTATCAAATGATCATGAAGCTCCATGAAAACGAGCAATGTAATTTATGGAAAAGCAACATATTTAATACCAGGCTGCTAAGCCCATACCATTAAACTTGAAACCAAGTCGCCATTGTGTTTTGTCTGACGAGGCCCCCAATATTTACTAGCACGGCACTCGCTAGCGCCATGTATTGTGCTTAAACATCCAGAGCACATCTGGAATGCATTTCTTTTTAATAATCAGAACTTCGACATTTGGCCTATGGGGTCCGAAAGTGACTGGCAATTCTAAGAACTAACCACGTAGCTGCGAGCACAAATGCACTTAGTCTCAACTTCATATCCCAAGTTTTTCCTGAGTTACATGTGTATGTTGAAAAAACATTCCTGTCTTTAATAATCATAACAATCCTAAAGCCTAAGGGGTCCAAAAAAGTGACAGGTTTCTGAGAAGATCCCCAGCTTAAATAAAATAACAAGTCTTGTTTGTGCTATGGTAAAACTATTGCTATCGTTTTAACCATAATGACCTTTGCCTTTGATTTATGGGGTCTAATTAACTCGTTAAGCTTCATTAAGCTGTGTACAGGCCATGACTTTGCTTAAGTTACACTGTGTAATGCTGATGCGCGCAGCCATACAACTTACAAGTGAATGTACTGTACGGTGCTGACACTAGCTTGCATGGGAAAAGCGTAATCAGGTAAAATATGCAGGCGTGGTGTACATTCTTACATTGGCGTGGATTATTTACATTGGCATGTATTGTTTATTTTGGCGTACAGATATTGTTTACATTGCTGTACATTACTTACATTGGCGCGCATTGTCTACATTGGCGTACATGTATTGTTTACATTGCTGTACATTACTTACATTGGCGCGCATTGTCTACATTGGAGTACATGTATTGTTTACATTGCTGTACATTACTTACATTGGCGTGCGTTGTTTACATTTGAGTGTACTACTTACAACATTGTGTATTGCTTACATTATTGTACATTGTTGATGTTTTGCGTGTTGCTGCTTATATGAGTAGTGGGTTGTCTCCCAACTGCATGTATAATTAACTGACCCTGGTAAAAGAACAGCCCAATTAGATCCCAACTACTACTGTATATTTCTTGATTATTTTATAATAAATTATGACCATACTTGTTGTGCCGACAATCCTGTTGTTAAGGTGTATTTCTTGCAGGCTTATTGTACAATTAACAGAGAGTAATCACAATCATCATAATCGGCGGTAAATTTCCTCCAAAACAGACCTGCTCCCTCAGCCTTGACGTCGCTCTGAGTGGTCTCTCGTCTTGGGAAAACTTGGGCTCGGGAAGATCAGCTACACTCCAATATGTGTCAGACTTGGTCCCTATCAACTTCGCTTTGGCCGGGGGAGATCCCGGGCGTGCCGTCACAATATTATGGGTACCAAAGAGGCTATGGGGACAGCAGAAAGTTTTTTTCAACGACTTGGTCGTAAGTTTCCCAACAAACAAAAAAACTTCCTCACAACGTGGTCAACGATAACGTGACATACTTAGGAAATCATCCAATAGTATACCAACGGTTCTTGATAAAACTTTTGGGGTGTGTTTGAGCATGTTACTCGTGTTAACACGGGTATACTCCTGAGCGCACGAACGGCAGGAGTACGACCCGCGGGTTAGCAAGAGTATGCTCTCCGTCATACCGGGAGTATACTCCTGCACCGAGAGTGATACGCACGCAGCATTTTCCTGCACTCAGGAGTAGCAAGAGTAACACGCTCAAACGCACCCTTGAAGGGTTTTGTAAGATGAATGGTCACCTCGGCGACCTATAAACTCACCTCCCGGATGTACTTGATGCCTTCCGTGGCGAAGAGGATCTGCTGCATGTCGCTGGGCATGGCTAGCGGCTTACTGGTGGGGATGATCAATGTCCGCTGCCTCGGTGGATAATCCCCTTGATCTGGGGATTAACAGTAATCCACAATAAGTCCAATTCAATGAAATTTAACTCTGTAGCGGGATCCTACTGGGCTCTTGTCCGCCAAGTCTAGCAAAACGCAAGAAAAGGGGACAGACAGACGGGATTTCTAACTCTGAAGGAAGATCTCATTTATTTCGCCAAGCGGACTCTGCGGGCAACTTGCCTATCAGAATTGCAACTGATCAATTCCCAGCATAGACATACACACAATCTGAACAAATGTATACAAATGTAGCAACTTTACCCAACTCTGGAATCCAGCCAAGTTCTTCCCGCGCCAAGTTCTTCCCACTATTTGTAGAGCCTATTTCCGGAGCGCGCGCTAGCCAGACCCAAATCCAGGTCAGGTGCGCGCCGCCGGAGCCCCTCCGCCGGAGCACCAGTGCTAGAAACCAATAACAAAAGTGTACATAGACTGTCCGTTACAACTCTAACTCGCCTCAATCCTCCAAAATCCTTATGGCAGTTTAGGAGGATTTTGGAAGATTGAGGGTAAATGGCAAAAAGTGTCCGTTCATTTTGGACCCTGCATTGTTTATGTTGCAGCCATGCATTACTGAGCCTTGCATTGTGCTCGATATCATCCGCACTGCTTCTGAATGTCATCAGCACTGCCTCAACCCATTAACAGTGAATTTTAAAGGATTGAGTCAATGGTCACTCCTCCATTGATTTTGGAGGATTGAGGATGGTTCCTAGCCAAAATTGTAATGCTTATATAGCGCTTTCCATTATAACAACGATCTCAAAATGCTTTACAAATATTCTCTGTTCATCAGGGCCACGAGACCACATAGCAGCCGATATCAGCGTACATTCGGTCCTCTACCCTCACAAGTACCCATTTATACTCCTGGGTGGAGAGAGGCAGTTGTAATAAACTTTCTTGCCCAAGGGCACAAACACCATGCTCCTGGCAATATAGTACAGTGCTTATGCACAAAGTCCATACAACAGACAGCCAGACTTACCGATTGTTCTGAACTTGGAGACGTCACAGTACAGGATCATGACAGCCAGCATCGTGTGGAGATAAGTGAACTCTTTGGTTTGCAGGGACGTCCATCGCCTCGTCTGAACATCCTACGTAGGCCAAAAAATCAATAAGTAGTCTTAAGACAAGAAATGCCTAATACAGATGTCGGGACTGTTGTTTAAGTGAAGTTCTGCATGTAGCCCTATCAAACTTAAAAATATGAAAGCCCAGTTCATAAGCTTTCTTTTAGTATAAGAATCATTCAAATCACTCATGTACTTTTTAAGTTACGGAATTTTAAACACGACCACTGTTCATTCTGTCCACGGATCACAAAAAAAGGTGTACGTTCTTTTAGCAAAATGAAAACAATTCACACACCTATGTGAATTGTTTTCATTTTGTTGAAAGAACACTTACCTTTTTGTGATCCGTGGACAGAACTTTAAAATGGTGGTTGTGTTTAAAACTCCGTAACTTGAAAATTACATGAGGGATTTGAATGATTCTTGTACTACAAGAAAGCTTATGAATTGGGCTTTTATATCCTAGATTTTTAAAGTGCTACATGCAGAACTTCACTAAAACAATGGTCCCGACATTCGGGTTTCGCATTTTTTGACTCACCCTGTATTAGACACAGGTTAAAAGTCCTGAGAATAATGGCTCTATTAGGGACCGTGACCATTCAGCCCTGGTAAGAAAAGGGCCCCCCGGTACCCCGTCCGGTCCAAAGCCAGTCCGGTCTTCAGCCCAGTCTCGTCCAGTACATGGTCCTGTCTGAGCAGAAGTTTTGAAGTCAGTCAGGCGCATCAATTTATTGCCCTTCAGAGAACGTCCAGAGCAGAACAATAGCAGACTTACCGGATTAAAGATAAAATCCTTCCATAATGCCTTGGTAATTTACAGTCCCATTATGCGCGAAACCGCATGGCAGGGGTTTGATCTGTGCCGACGAAAGTGTTCTATTGTTTCGCGCTGAGAGATGAAAACCACAAGCGGGTTTCTTCTGGGATATATTACATGTGTCAATACTTGCAAACAATAGACCCCAGGATAGAGGAGTTCCTGATTAGCAACAGGACCAGCTCCTGGGCCGGTAGCTGGGACGGTACGAGAGGACTTCTTAGGAGGGGACGAGCTAACCGGGGGGCCCTTTTCATACCGGGGCTGAATGGTCAAGGGCCCTTAGGTGATCATTTTGTGAGACTATATTTGAACCATGATTAACTTTTGATATCACAACTAGATCTATATGTGCTCGAAGTGAGTAAATGAAGAACCAGCATTTCATTGGGTGACTGTCACCCAATTTCATTTGATGCACCGTTATTTTACTCGTGAAACTATCTCACATACCTCCTCGTTCTGTGCAGTGTGTGGGCCCAAGAGGAACGTTACGATCCGCCGCACGGCAGACTTATAGTGAACAGATATTTGCAGCATACAATATCCTATGAGTGGAAAAGACATCATATTCTTAAATGATACTTTTTTTTAACCTCTAGTAACAATTTAAACACCATAAAGGCCTTTTAACACAAATCTCGGGGTTCGGTTGACACAAGGTTGACGGACGGTCAAAAATATGCAGCATTTCACTTCTGAAAATGTTCAACCCTGCGTCAACCCTGTGATTGATATTGCCCCAGGTTAAACTCAACCCAGCTCCAGACCAACTCCAAAACTTATAGAACATACACAGTGTAACAACTGTTTCTGAACTACAGATTTTGCTTTGTTGTAGTCTTGAACTGTGTGTAACGCTCCTATGCAAACATACATTCTGTGCAAAGTTGTCCTTTCAGTCAAAATCAATCAAGTGACTGTTTTCCACAGTTAAGCGTTCCCAGCCTACATAACACAGGATTGACTGGTTGTGACTGTTTATGTAGCTTGATATGGCTATGCTTTGACTGCGAGTGATTAATATGCCAGCTGTGCCAATCACTTGTCTGTTTTTGTCTGTTGACTCAATTTGACTAGTCGCAGTGCTTGCTTGATTTATGATCTGACTGTTGGTGACTAGCCTGTGTAAAAGGCATGGCAGGGGAAGAAGATTGATTTTTTTTGACTGTCTGTGACTGTTCAGACAGAAGGAGGGTTCAGTATTTAACAGCCGTTGAAACAAATTTCTGGGCAGAGGGCAGGATTCTAGAAGGTAAGGAAGTGGCGCTTAATGCATTTTGGAAGCAACCCCTCCATTTATTGAACTCACCGCATCCAAGTAGGAGCTGAGAAGCCAGAAGTACTGCTGGCACGTCTTGCAGTGGTCTGGCACCTCCTTGTCCAGCAGCGACAGCAGGTACTCAATCAGGCTATTGAGAGGTTGGGAACTAGACACCAAGGCCGGACTGAAGTGGACGAAGCTCTGCAGGATGTACTGCATGATGCGGGCAAAGGCGATGCGGACCTCACGTGTGGGACACTCGAGTAAAAATTGCCTGGAAGAAAGAAAATATGGTAATCGTAAATTGACATTACGTCCTGGAATGTGCCCAATTGGGCTTTAAACCACACCAAGAGAGCATTTGTGATGCGATCAAGCTGAATGAGTCGTTTGTCGACCCCGGTCAAAATCTTTGTTATTACAGATTTGAAAAGAGCACAATCTTTAGCAATACTGCTGTGAAAACCGCATGCAGATACCACCTTTAGTTAAAAAATTATGGAAGTCAGAACACCAAGAGATGTGATGAAGTGATGTGATGAAGTGGCCCTATTTTGGCCTGTATCTCCAAATGAAAATTCCCGACAAACGACTCATGTAGCTTGATTGCATCAGATTTATAGCATAAACATCCACACAACCACACACGTTTGTTAATGGTGTAAATCGAGGATTTTCTTTTGTTCCTTCTTCCCTTTTCCTTTGTTTGTACTTTAACATTTTCGCAACAGCTCTCATCGATTTGGTTCCTGTGTCACATGACTGGTCACTCTCCCGAAACGGTCCTAAAAATAGCATAGTATCGTACTCATGCGTGCGCAATACTACCAATGAGTCCACATTTCATGGAGTCGGATATTCATGGTACACCTGTCCTAAATTCATCGATGATGTTGGACATGTGTCCTCGATTTATACCATAAACAAACACACCATAAAAAAACACACCCTATAAAAATCTGGATGTTTTTGTGTTATTCTTGCAAAAACAAATTTCAGGGGCCTCAAAAATTTTACTGTTGGGTGCTAGTCGTAATTCCTGTCGTACATATTATCATTGCATTGGATTCAGCGGATGTGCGTGAAACAACATTTGCGTACGTGTTCTACATAACCCCCGAGGACACACAAAGGGAGAACAACAGATCCTTTCAGTCCTCAGGTGTTGGGTCTTTTGTTCAAACAGTCCTCTGTGGTAGGTTTGTGTGCTTAGTCTATGGGCAGTGGCGTCGCCAAGGGGGGGGCCGGGGGGGGCACGTGCCCCCCCTGGAAAACCTAGTGCCCCCCGAGTGCCCCCCCATCTGAGATTTGGGTTGGTAAAAAAATATATATATATTCACCTAAGTGCCCCCCCATCAAATGCTGGTGCCCCCCCTGTGCCCCCCCCCCCCCAGACTGAAAAGTCTGGTGACGCCACTGTCTATGGGAGTGTGTTATATTACAGGGACAAAGGAAAACACAAAGCATCGTCCACGGGAGTATAGTAAAACAAGAGAGGGTGTTTATTACATGTATGTGCCAACATACACATAACTCGTTCAATCGTGAAGACGTACTCACTTGATGTACGTCTGGCCTTGCGGACTGGCCATGAAAGTCAGCGCCCACGTCCATCCTTCCTTGCTCTGGATGACCAGTTGCTCAATGCAGCCCCACCACTCGCCTATATCAGACCTGCGTTGGTTATTACAGCGGAAATTAGAACTTTGGAGTTACTATTTGTAAAATATATTATGATTTGCCAATTAGTTACCAGAAAAAAATTCACACGCTTACTCCAGGGGGACTCGACCCAACAACCTCCCACTTACACAACTGGTTACGATCGAGTGCAGATGTCTATTCAATCATCCAACGAGCTTGCCTGGGTCGGCTGGCTGGTTTAAAACTGATATGGTCCGAAGTGAATACGTCACGCGAACAAAATGTGTGTCAAAGACATGAGCGCGTGATTCAGCCAGAAAACCAACACGCGCCCGTACTCCATTCGTTTGTAACTACACTTTCTGGTTCTAAATGACGTTACACTTCATTACTCCATAGCAGCAGGTACCACAACCAATCACTATTTATATGTTGGCCTTTTTTCTTTGTTTTTTGAAAGTTTTGTTTTAACTGACATATCAAACTGATAAGATTTTTTTTGCTTCCTACTGCATGTGAAAAACGTTGCTTCGCTCACCAAATTTGAGTAGTTAGCAACAGGTCTATCAAAAATTGGCCTACTGCCATTGAAACCAATACCCAATTTTCGCAGCCATGTCTATTATGGCTGCGAAGCCATAATCAAGTTATTTACTTTATCATGAGGAGACGTCATTATAAATGGAATCAAAGTATGATGGTGCAGTTATAAATGCATGGTTTCAAGCTGGTTAGGGGCCTGGCCGATAATAATGTTCGGCTCAGGCTATCTATCTTTTTCACGAGGAAGCCATTCTTGATCGTGTTCCCTGAATGTATTTCATAAATTGCCAACTGTTGAATGGGATGGTGCCAGACTATTTATGCCTTCCAAGCCTCACTTTCAATTTTTTTTGAATGCTCATTGGATTGCTCATTGGTTTACTGCCATGTACTTACACAACAACAAATCACCAAAGAAAAGAAAATTTAAGACAGCAAATATCCAAAATTATGGGAATTTTTTGTGCTGAAATAGCTGTAACATTGAGGTTTCTGCCCAGAATGACATCACAGGTTTGCTCATGAATACAGTAATTTGAATTAGCATAGAAACCAAAAAGACATCAAAATACCCTTGGATATGGCAATATGAAATTTAAAATAAGGTTAAATGGGACACAAAGATGCATTTTCAAGGATAGCATTAAATAAATGCTATCAACACTACATGGGCCATTTAAGAGTCAAATGGAATGCTGGCCTCAGAACTCACCTGAGCTTCTTTTTGGTTCGGAAGTAATTGTTGAATAGAAACTGGAAGGCTAGTTGCAGGCTGGTGACGGCTCAGGAATCGTAGTAACTGCTCAGTGTGAAGGACTGCAGATTGACAAGAAGAGCAATATTTTTGAAGAGGAGTTTTTTTTATTAAAGTATTCTCGATCAGGGTAATGATTTAGGGGTACACTTTATAAGCAAATACCAAAAGTTGCAAATTTAAAGATTACGCGAGGAGAAATTGCTCAGCGCAAACCACGCGCCCGTAATTGGCGCCTATCAACTGCACATGTAGTGCCCGAACAAAGTGCGGGTAATTCAATTCCTCGTGCTCCCATGCATATACAAGCACTGTGCAATCGATATTCCCTGCCGTCCGTTTTGGGCACTGTAACATTGTCACGCAGCAACTTCCATTCACCTTCTCACTTATAATTTGCAACTTTTCCAGCTGCATCATTTTTCATACCATTGTCAATGTTGGACAGTTTACAGTCTTTGGTAGCAAACTGGGTATCAAAATGTAGCTAACAAAATTCCCCTATGGTCTATATCAATGACGTTATCATAAGACGATCAGATTCAAAATTATGACCCTAAAATGAGAGTGGACTTTTTACTTTTTTTCGCAGTGTTTATTTGAAAATCTAGTAATAGCAGAAAATCCCATGCTGACGTTGGGCGTATTTCACATGAAACCAAAGAAGTTGGCTTGTGTGTATGATGAAGTGTACTCCAACGACTTGATTTTTGAGGAGCAAAGTTTTGTGCCCTGAAATTTCTTTCGTGCAGTAATGTCAGCAAATTTGAAAGGTATAGTTGTGTTGAGCATTTGTATCTTAACTTACATTTTAATGATCTGCCCAACTATTATCATTGTGTGATTCGTGTGGTAAACACGTTTTCGCGCCCGAATGGGTAACTTTTTTGTAAACAAAAAAAGTCCCTGAAGATGTTTTTGGACTCACCACAATGCAGGATGCAAGACTCCGGACAAAGGTGAAGTAATCGGTGTCATAGATGGCGCGGTTCCGCAGGTCGCGTATGACGCGCTGGATCCCCGGCGGTATGGGGTCCATGAACATCCCCCGGTGCTCCCCCTTGCGCACCAGAGCAGTCAGCTCACGGAGACGATCGCCGTCATGGTGCGGGGACAGCTCGGGGGAACTGACTGGTTCCAAACTGGCGGAAAAACACAAGAAAGAGCTTTACTCGTCGATATGTAAACGATTTTGACAACATGGGCTAAAGGACTCGATCTGTGAGTGAAACTTGCGCAATCCCCCTGGCATGCTGGCAGATTTTATAGTCAGTTAGTACGGATACTTCTCAGAGTCCCTAAGCAAAATGGAAGATTTCTATTGTTTTAGCAAAAGTGACCTTGACCTTTGACCTGTCGGCCCCAAAAGCAACGGGCTTGATAAGGCTACCAAGAGCAACCCACAAACCAAATTTGAAGACTACAGAAACATTATTGTTTTTTTGTTTTTTTTCCAGCATCTACCAACATAAAACTTCAAACAAGTCGGTGTAACAATATTTGCTATAAAATAACCCCCAAAATCCATCATTTCTGCAAATTACAAGCATAAAGATACCAGAAATCTGAAATCTCTTAGATTTTTCAGCCCAACATTCTGGAGAAAACGTGTTAAAAGCTGTGGAAAAGAGTACTGTTTACAACAACTTACACGTGAATCTCGCCTTCGCTGTCTTGCTTGAGAAGTGTGATAATGTTGGGTAAAGATAAACAACGAAATCCTTGTATGGAGAAAGCCCTGTTCTTTAAAGGCAAAATCACCTCATGCCAACAACGTTATTAAAGTATCTTTTCATGGAATTTGAATGATACAATCCATTCCTTACTCTATGGAAAAACATATACATGTATACAATTAAATTTAACAAAAAACAAATCTGACAAAATACAGAAAATATACAACTGGGTAAAATTGAGAATTCTTTATTCAAATCTTGCACTTCTCTGTCTCACAAAGTTGATCATGAAAGAAATTTTTTATTTAAAATACCAGGAATTTGTAATCAATATTTAAAATATATTTACATATATGTACACACATGTACATTAATGTCACTGACCAGTGTAAACTTCAGTGTAAACTCTGCAGAAACCGTACACTCAGATGTGTGTATGCATATGCCTCTTTAATAAGAGCCAGTTTAAACTAGTAGAGACTGGTTTGAACTGGTTCAAACCAGATTTGAACCAGTATTTCATATACCTATACAATACACCAAGTTTACTGTCTGATCTACTAACCATGTCTTGCATTGTATCAAACAGTACTACATTACTTTAAAATGCAACTTTTTTTATTCCTACGATTTTAGTGAATCAAAGTAGATTTTCACCCGATGGTTTTAAACTTTTTAAGGTCTCTAAATATGTACAGTATTTTGCATTAAGGCAGACATTTTTTTCTTGTGCAATTTTTTTATTTTGTCTGGTTATCAAGAAATCCTTTGACTGAGATTCGTTTTTGTTTGTGTGCATGTGTGTAATTTCATGACGGATCTTTGCATATCAATCCTCCCTAAAGATAGATATATAACATTGGATGGCTTTGAGAGGGATATAAGAATATATTGCATGAGCTATGATGAGGGCACTATTGTTATAGCTAGTGCAATATATTCTTGTATTCCCCGGGGAAAAAAGCCATCCAATACTATCATTATTATTTATATCAAGCTGACTTGATCAGCAAGAAATACATTTCAGGACACTGTCTTTATTTCTGAAATTTCACCGAATATTCTTTGCTTACTGAAGCAAATTTTGCGCTGCTCGAAGCTGCCATTGTTGCTGTTGACTGTGCGCGTATATCATGATGGGCGTATGTCATGCTGCGCGCTGTGTCCGTGCCCGCGTTCGATGGTACCGCACTACGCTGTGCTGACCGGTTGACAACTGTGAGGTTCTACGCTCTTGATTGTGTGGGAACCAGCGAATTGTTAAAATGCCCGGATAAGGAAAATATCCAAAATAATATTGTCCTCATCTGGGTACTTTGACTGATATAATATTGCATTCATCCGGGCACTTTTTACGAAAGCATACAACACGCTCAATTATTTTTATCACTGGAAGCCTGATATAAATAATAATATAGTTCAACTCTTTGGATACAAACCAAATTGCCTCAATTTTAACGAAAATGAAACAATGTGTACTATATGATCTTTGAACAGATATATAAAATGTTCGTATCTGGCGGGTGCAATTTTGGAATAATCTGCTCATTGCACACATAACCTATACAAAATTAAAACTAAAAAAGGCTAAAGTTTTTCTGCTTATCAAGGTTGCTTCACTGACTGCAGAAAATGAAAATAATTCAGGTGGAAACCTTTGCTGCAAGGTCTACTTTTCTGTAGCATAAAAAGCGTAGTTTGTAATGTCACGTCAGTATTTAAAGCACAGTGAACATTACAAACAATTCAACAGACGAACAAAAATGCAACTTTACAACTTATGCTACAAGCATTAAAGCACACATCCTATGAACTTCAAATTAAATATAATTTCAGATATTTCCTATGGAATTTGACAACAGGTTAAAAAAAAATGGAATTACTGAACCAATTGAAAAAGTAAACCTCATTACTCTTGAAACAAAATTGGAAAGCAACAGAAAAATTGTGCAGATGTTAATGATGTTAAAGTGTGCAAGAACTCAGCCCCCTACATAAATTTCCATATGACCTTAACATTGGCCAGGTATTTTCGTCTTCTCAATTGAAAAAAATCCCACATACAACTGAACAACAAGAATTGTTTTTCCCAACTTATCTCAATGGTCTCTTAATCTCTTTTTGAAATGAAAAATTGACATTTTGAATTTTTAACAAAAACCTACGTTGTATTTTTCTTATGTACAAAGTATTTACATATGAAATAGTGAGGCATGATATTTACAGTGATGAAGATGTTATTAAATTTACACAGAAAGGGATCTTCAATAGTTAACGTATCGAGCAAAACACCCCCCCCCCAAAAAAAATGAAAATTCAAATTTCATTTAATGCTACTTGAAAAATAACTTGCATTGGTGTGTGTAACTATAAGTTATTCATTTTTACTTAAAACACACCGCTACTAAACTATCTACATGGAAGATACTGAAAATGCATATTAATTAGGTATTGCCATAGCAATACCACATGCAGTTGCGATTGGATGAAAGAGTGAAGGTAGTCGCCTGGTATTGGATGCTTTCCTTTTTATGAATATTCATGCCATTCCTGGTACAATCTGATTGGTTCTCGTGAAACACATCACGGTCAAAGGTTAATGATATACATGTTATCTATCTGGTTGAAACCAGTCGCAGCTAGTTTCAAATCTAGATCCAAAAATACTATCAAATTCTCTTTTAGCTGAGGCAGTTTTGAAAAGTTGTTAGATAGAGTACTCATGCTGTGTGAACATTTGAAAAATACAACCCGTTTTGTTGTCGTTGTTTTTAAAACTATGTACAGCAGACAATAATGATGACAAAATGTATGTCATAGTCATTTATCCAGCAATCGTGAGTGGAACACAAAAAAAGCAGTGAGTTTGAGTACCAAATGCCACAAGCAAAAGGCCACCAAATGTTCTGCTTTCCAAGCCAACTTGACGCACAGTAAAGATGGAACACGAATGTTGTGCATGAACTTTTCAGCGGTAATCCTATAACATGTGAGGGCAGTAGGTACAGTGCCCATCTAAGAATAGCGCGATACCCAGACTGCGATATGGACCGTGGCATATGTCATAATATCACACTGTTGTTGCCATGGATCAACCAATCAGGATGGAGGATTCAAGTTTGCTTGAAGATGCCAGAATTCAGTATTTTTACTGCGAAGAATTTACTCTATGCACAGATTTCAGATTCAAAAATCCTTGTAGAGTTATTTGATCTAAAGTTATTTCAATGCATAAACTATTTGGCAACTTGATTTAATCAAGTGGGGTAATCAATAAACAGAAACAAAAAAGAAATTCACTGTAAATCCCGCAGCACTTTTGATAGAAAATTCCTGAATCCTACAAAGTCGAACACGGTGCACAAAACAAATGGTCATTTTTGAAACTTCATAGGTGCATCAATCCCTGTGCCAAAAAAAAAATAGCTAGGCCCAACTTTCCTCAATTCTATAAATCCTTCAAAAAATTCTGATAGATTTTGTAGGACCAGGGAGTGGTAACAGTTAGAAATCGACCAAGTTACTATGCAAAACATCCAATAAAAGTATCAGTGTGACAAAAGGTTTAAATTCGGGTTTGTATAAATTTTTGTCACTTTTGAATCCCTTCCTAAACTGGCTGTGAGACTTAACGGTAAAACGACACACATACCATGCTACCAATTTTGTCCGTATAAAATTATTGCTTCTACAAACTATATTCAAGTCCAAACTTAAAAAACAAACACAAAAATTGTCCTACATTTGCTAAGAAAATAGAAGAATTTGTGCGACTCACAAAATTATGGCTTACAGTGAATAGAGTGAACGATTGAACAGGAACAGCGGCCAACAGAAATCTGGTAAGCATGGAAATATCTGCTCAGTAAAAACAGGTTTCTCGAGGTACAAAGCATGCGAATTATCATAACTTCTGACTTGCTTGGGCAAAAAAAATATTGCTATTAAGCATTCATTGTCTGCTTTGAACACCCTATGCAAACAGACTTTCTGTGCCAAGTTGTCCTTTCAGTCAAGTGGCTGTCTTCAACAATTGAGAGCTCCCAGCCTAGGTAAAGCAGGATGACCTATCTAGTGGATAGTGAAGTGAACCATGGATCGCAAGATGGTTTGAACCCTTGTCCAATTTTATGAAATATTTTTGTTGGTTGGCATAAGTTAATTACAGGGAAAACACTACGAAAACCTATTGTGTGTCTTCCATCCACACAGCGTGATAAATATTCATGTTAGGGTGCGTAATGTGATTGGTTAAAATATGATGTGTCAGCAAAAAAAAAATACGCAACCTGGCCCTTGGTTTCCTACGACCTGACCTGTGATGACCTCTGACTTATGACCCCAGGAGTAAGGAACCATCTTCTATTGGCTACAAATTCTGAAACAGAAAAAAAAAACGCTGTTATGTATCAATGTCGTCCAAGTCGCCTACGTCGTCCTGTACCAACGTCTTGGAAGACTCTGAGCTGTCTTCATTCCCGTTGACCTCTGACCCCTCCGACGACCCGTTGACCTCCATCTTGGTGTTGGAGTCGCCCTCGACGTACTCCTCCTCCTCTTCGTCGTTCTCGATGTGTTCACCGTCGTCGTCACGCGTGTTGAGCTCATCCAACAGCGCGGTGGCTTCGGCCAGCGTGTCCTGAGCACTCATGGTGCGTTGGAAGGACCGGCCCGTGCTGGATTCGTTGGAGACATTCTGAGGCGTCCAGTAGTGCTCACTCATCTATGCAAAACAGCAACATAAACAAAATAAGCACATTAATTGTCTAGTCTTGATAGAAAGTTGCTATAGATTTCTTGTATAGCATAAACAATCAGTCAATTGACAGATCGTTGGAAATCACATACATTTCTTAATTTCTTCAAAATGACGGCAAGCTAGACAGAATTTCACTAGGCGTTTAATACATAAGATTTTTGATAACAATCAGCTAGATTACTTCTAGGAGAAATGCAAATGATCCTATGTGCCTTCAAGTCAGCTTGCTTACAAGTAACCATGGATGAACTACAGTTCATAATAATTAGCTTGTCTTTTGACTTGGTTAACTTGGAAAATTAAACCTTTTGACTCGGAGATGTTATACCCGGTTAACTGACCTTTAAAAAAACTACATGTTGATGAGAAGTTCTTACCTTTTTCTTGAGCCAGTTGACCGCCCACTGCCACCGGACCGAGATGGTCATTAAATACTCTTTGGCCATGGAGCATTTGTTGGACAGATGGACCAGGAATTTGATGCACTGGTAGGACCGACGGCTGTCCGTGGACGTACATTTACGGATGATCTCTGTGAGACAATAGCACAGAAATATTGAGATTAATTTTATATAACGATGAAAAAGTCAATTTGCAAGGAATGTAGTTCGCAAAAGTTTTTCAGCTTGTATGTAACTATACATTTTTGGTCCAAAGTGTGACAATTCTTGCCCCTGTTACCTTGGTACTTTGTAATTTTCCATTCAGAAATACCTAAGATAGTTTACTCATTTCTATTGGTCGAGAGCCTGTCACATGGCCGGTGTTCAACGGTTGATAAAACACTGGCTGGCTGGTCTCAAACACTTTTCTGGTGTCACATGAAATTTGGACTCCTATGAAATCTTGTTCGGTTACCCTTTTATTGGTTAAACGTTCACAATCCTCACTTGGAAATGTGCAACACTACCAATGAGTCCGTATTTTCCTACTCTTAATTCACACTGCACCGGCACAGCTGCGCTCTGCACCACATCCTGCAGTATGCGACACACGCAGGCCAATCTCCATATAAGGAGTTGTCTACAACTACTTGCTAGAGGCATATACCATAACATAGACAGAGGGGTGTTTTAAAAGAATATGAAGTAAAATTATTGGAAAAATCATTGGAAATTAATATTATTTTGACTGGTGATGACTCTTTGACTGAAATGGTATTTGTGAAAGGGTATAAATCTGTGCTTGGCCGGTATTAAACAAGCCTGTTTAAGACTGGCTGGGAGCCTTGTCGCTACTAATATCCCTCACCTTTGGCTCGGGCTACAATCAGTGTCCATTCCCCCAGCCAGTCTTAAACGGACTTGTTTAAAACCAGCCAAGCACATATTCATTCCCTTATTCAAGCAGCATTAAGAATGACTTTAAACATTTTATTTGTTGGGTAGGTAGTTTGCAATTCATAATCACTCTTGGAGGATGACTGCATCAAGGAGTGCATAAGAATTATATAATCACAGATATCAGATGTAACAGGCACATGAAAAAAGTGGACCCCACATTGATACAATAACCCATATGTCTTGGCCTCCCAAGATGGCGTCCAAGTGGCTTCACCTTACCCAGTCAGTCTATACAGAGATGAGTGCTCCTTACCCAAGAGGCCATTGTTGTTGTTGCCTTCCACGGCTAGCTTGAGGCGCTTGCCCTGCAGGGGGTCCTCCATCATCAACAGCTCCAGGAGGAGAATCAAGATGTGCTTCAGCTCATTGGTGGGCGCCGAGGATACCTGACCCTGTATCGACCAATCAGGGCGGAGAGACAATAAATGGAAAAAAAATTAATTACAAAGAGAAAAAATCTGGCACATAATGTAGCGTTTAAAATTTCGATCTCCCTTGTTATATTTAAAAGGTCCATAGGATCATTTACTTTTTGTGCATTTGTTTTTCTCTTCACATTGAGCAAGGCTTTTGACGTTAAATACGTTTCTGGGTCATTGTCAACATTCCTACATATACATGCCTTTATTATTATTATTATTATTATTATTATTTATTCGACCAAAATTTGCAACAAACATATACAGAGAATATGACAATGTAACTCCAGAGGAGACAAGATTACAAGTATAAGAAGTCATGAAACAATACAAATAAGTGTAAACAAAAGCAAGGAGCTATGAATAAAGGTAGCAATGATAAAAGGCAAGGTTGTTACAGAATAAGACAAAACAAGAACAGAACAAATCCCAAATTAAGATGGCCAGGATTAATAAAAGTGAACTTAAACACTATGACTCGAAAGCCTATCAATCCAATCCTAAAAGGGAACACGGAATAAACATTATGAAATCTGTGAACAGAGCAATATGTAATAAAAACAACACACATTCATAAAAACATAAAAATACAAAACTAACACATTTAGGGCAAGTTTGGCAGTGGCAAAATTAACCACTTAAAAGCATGGAATAAAAAGCTCAAAAAAAAACCCCCAAAACAAACATACATGGATGCCAACAAAAGAATTAAAATAAAAAAACCCTGATGGATTAAATGAAATACTGAGGACATAAATAATCAACAAATGGCAAATTTAGTAGTGGCGAAAATCAACCACTAAACAGCATTAAACAAAAAACAAAACAAAACAAAACAAACAAACAAACACCCCAGCACCCCCAAACATAAATACAAAACAAAACATAAAACAAGCAAACAACCAAACAGCACAACAAACAAACGAGCAAACACCCCACCCAACAAACAAACAAAATAAATAAATAACCAAAAGAAAACAAAACAAAAACAATTAGCATGAATGATAACACATGGGGAATGATAACACACAAAAACCAAAACTGATGAATATATTAAAAACAGAAGATATAAAAACTGACAACTACAAAAGCATAAGAATATCTGCAACAAGTAAACCTAAATTAGGCGAGCAAAAACCGATTGACTGCAAACAATGGGGGAGGCGATCGACAGACATTATGCTGGCAAAAACTGGCAATATCAAGCACTTGGAGTTCTAGTCATCTAGAAAGTGATTGCACAGATAAACGTTAAAACACTTAAACGAATCAGATTAATAACATTAAAATACTGCAGACTGTAATTAGAAATTATCGCTTGGCACAGTAAAATCGAACGAGATATTTTTAACAAACCGTCTGCACAAACCATCTGCACAAAGCATTTGCTTGACACAAATTAAACACAAATGGCACCCATTCACAGATTCACCGAATTACAAACCAACTACTGATGGAAATTTCCAAAAATGTCTCACTTGACGCATCTTTGGAAACGGCCTCCTTCTATTGTTTGCTTCAAAATGACGGCATGCCAGAAAGAATAATTTCACAGGGAGTTTAGTGTCATTACTATCTTTAAACCAAGTAAGCTTTTCAACAATAACTTTGTCAGTTGCTTCTTGTAAAGCTGCAAATGATCTACCGTAATTTTCGGAATATAAGCCGCGCGGCGTATAAGCTGCAGCACGCAAAAATCTGCAAATTAAGATTTGAAGTCGGCGTATAAGCCGCACCGGCATATAAGCCGCACCGACCGCTGCGGTTTCAATTTTGTAAGGCCTCCAAATTCTAGTCAAAATGCTCTGAACCAGTTCCATTTACACTACAGAAGCTATTACAGAGATGAAACTGGCATATGGCAAAAAAATCGGAAAATATGCCGAAGAAAAATACGTGTCCGAAATCTGGGCCGCGCTGCATTACACACATGTACATGCATGTACAATACACTTCATGCCCAATTTCCGGACACCTACTCCTGCTTTATTTTCGATTCAAACAAAATTTTACGATGAAAAAAATGGTCAGTGTTTTCATTGCATAAAATGCCCGAATTATGGTTAGAGTAACATAGTCATCAATAAAGAAGTTCACTTCTTACTTGAGAAAGTCTAAGGAAAAGTCCGAAAGACAAGGCACCGTTCACGGTGCTTCAATCATGTCCATTCAACCACACAACTCCACTACTCCACTTGCATTCATACGTGGGGAAAAATCAGGTATTATCGTCTTTCTCTTCTAACAAATGCCAGTGAAATATTTCGCTAATGCTCTCTTCGCTATCCTCGAGATAATCATCACGATTTTTAAGGCATTGTATTTTGCATAACTAAATTTGAAACCTCCGAAAATCGCACAACATAATGATTTTATCCACCGGATCGTTCACAAGGCTACCCGTTCGGGGCCGTTCCCGATCCCGGCCCCCGACCGGCCATGTGCTAGCGCAGACGGTACGGTGCGGTACGTACGCTGGTACTCATTGCGTGCAGTACATGCACGCACGTGCGACACAGTGGTTTTTCCATGTCGCCTGTCAATGTTTAACCTTTTGTCCAGCCGGAGAAGGCTCCGATCAGTGTTATGCCCTGTGTTTCTACCGTTGAAATACTCCAATAACGACTGGTGAAAGAGATTAAAACTACGTTCGCGATGATTTTAACGTGCCATTTCCATCGACTTTTCTTCGAAATTATGATTGAAATAAAATGACATTTTGTGAGAAAAATCCTTACTAAATCAAATTTTGTGGGACACACTGTAAAAAAATCGGAAATTTCGTTGGAAAATTCAAAAAGTCGGTTTTCCGATTAAAATCGGAAAAGTTTCATCTCTGCTATTAAAAGGGCCACAACAGTTATATCAAATCATTTACAATCGATACTTTTACAAACAAATATGGGAATTGATGAGAAATAAACACCGGGAACTGCTGCCGGCTGCCCCGTCATAGCACGGCAGCCTGCGCCACGCACGCCGGTGAATGACAACATTTTCCCACAGCACGTGAGAGAGTATGAAACCCACCGTGTGTTGTCTGACCTGAGCGCTACAAATCTCGCTTTGTGGCAACAGATGCTGATTTGTTTTGTCCTAAGAATAAACAGGTCTGTTTTTACCATGGAGCTATCAAAACTTATCCACTTATTCAAGTTTCGATCGTAACTTTCTTCGGAAATAGTCAAAATGAAGCGGACATTTTAATGGACGAATCCATTAATTTTGTAAGGGGTGATTTAGTCCCTCTTTTGAGTTTTACATCGTTTCTTGAATACATTTCAAGAAAACAAAATATATTGCAACGTTGAACAACTGATTATGTAATAGAAAAATGTTTCGAACGCCATACAAATTTTAGTCGTCTTTTTTCTTATTTTTTAAACAGCGGAAATATTGGTAATTATTGTTCCCAAGAAAGAACACCCCTTTGCTACCGCAAATGGTGTGGTCCGCTGGGGGGAAAACATGCTGCATATCGCTGCTGCACTGTACCAGTATCACGTACGTATGGCTGGTCGCAAGTGTCAAAGACAGCTTTCCTCACCGTACTTATTACCGCTCGGTACCTTTACGTGAGACGTGGTTTCGGTTTGTTAATGACTTTCTTAATTTATAATTCATTTCAGCAACACATCTCTTCTTGTACCAGTACATTAAATACACATGTGAATCTTATTTTTATTCTTCAAGGCTCGGCGTATAAGCCGCCCTGTGTATAAGCCGCAGTAAACATTTTCATGGGCAAATTCAACGTATAAGCCGCGGCTTATATTCCGAAAATTACGGTACTCTACCTTTAAAACAATGTTCATAAATATGAATGAGACATAGAATGAAAAATCTGCCCATCTTAACAAATTTTGAATTACTTGCTGAACGACAATCTCGAAGGTTGCAGATGTCCTCAACCCTCCCCCACCCCGGCAAAAAATGTTGGTCTTTAGGGGGATTAAAATAAAAACATACAGTACAAATTCAACATTTGTTGGATCAACTTGAATTGTAAGGAATTGTACTTACGTGGATCATCATCATGACGGACAAGGTGAACGTGTCGTTGCAGTAGCAGCAATGCAGCAGCATGTCCAGCAGTGCAGTGGTTGCATTGGGTACTTCACGGAACATCAGTATGACCTGTGGGGGGACACATTGGAACTTAATGTCATGTACATTACTTGATTCAAATTAGGTTTTGCCCTTCAACGACGTTTTAAACACTGAATACTCAGTGTGTTACCGGTATCCCGAGTGAAAGTTGGAAAAAATCACTCGGGTGGGACTCAAACCCACGACCTCCTGCTAAATTTCTACTGCAGATGTCTTTCGACCACCGAGCTAACGGGAACGGTTGGCCTGTTCGAATCTGATGTACATAGCAGTGGGTACCGCATAAACTATTATAAGATGGAATTTTGACGCCGGGGTGATATAAATCAAATTAGATTTTGCCCTTCACCGACGTTTTAAACACCGTATACTCAGTGTGTTACCTCCCGAGTGAAAGTTGGAAAAAATCACTCGGGTGGGACTCGAACCCACGACCTCCTGCTTTCTAGTGCAGATGTCTTACCACTCGACCACCGAGCTAACGGGATTGGTTGGCCGGTTCCAATAGCCAAAACAAGTCAACAATAACAAAATTCCTACAATTTTGTTCAACAATCCAGCTCGGGATTAAGTCGTACACAGCTCCTTTGTTCGATGTTGCGAAGAATGCAGCTGTGATGGTGAATTTAGGACAATGAAATACTGACTCCCTGGTTGGACTGTGAACGTTCAAGCAATAAACAGTTAGAGGCAATGGATTTCATAGGAGTCCGGATTTCACAGGAGTCGGGATTTCATAGGAGTCCAAATTTCATGTGACACTGGACCAGTATTTGAGACCAGCCGGCCAGTCTTTATCATTAGTTTAAGGTCGGCCACCCGACAGGCTCTCAACCAATAGGAATGGGTAAACCGCCTTAGGTATGGTAGTTTCTGTTGTATGACCTGGTTATAAAAAGTGTTTTTATCATACTTTTTGCTCATATTTTTGGCAAAATACATTCAAATGATTTAAAACTTTCTGCAGTAGTGAAACACCCAACAACAAATATAGGTTTTCCCGGCCAATTTCCTAAAAGGGAGGGGTTTCATTTTCATTTACCATCAATCAAATTAGCTGTACTAGAATCAATTCAGAAAAGGTACGCTTGCATAAATGAATGCACAGGTAACGTAATTGGTCGTCTGTTTCTCAAATCCGTATGCACGGACAATGATAACGATTGAACTTTCAGTAAGATTTGAGGCTTTGCATGGTGGAGATACTAAATAATGAAAGGTTTGGGGAAACACCATGTGCGAATAATTTCTTAACTAAGAGAATGGTTCTGAAAAGAACCAGAGGTATAAACTTGACGTTGAACTTTTGTTGAGTTCAAATGGGATTAAAGATCATGCATTCAAATTCAGATGAAACTGAATGACCGATTTTCGGAAGTGAATGGAGATTTTAGCAACTGCAAGCAAGGCATTCATACTTTACATAATATGGTCATATATGTCACACATTGTTTCCCAACCCGGTGGAATAACCCATAAAGGTTATCCTCATAAACTTTTTCTATACATCGATCCATCTGCCTACATGCACAAGAGCAGCCGGGTACAATGTACAAGTACTGAACACCTTGCCACAACCAACAACAATAGGCTTGAGGTCAAGAGGTGTCTCATAATTAAAGCTCTTCATAAAAACCTGGGAATTTTGCATATGAGACATTGTGTTCATCAGGAAACAGTTCAAAGTTTACATCACAACAGCCGTTGCTGTGCACTTGACTGTGGTAGCGAGGCACTATTCACTATTGGACAATCCGTGCACACAATATACAGTCGTGCTGTTGTAGTAATAGTAGGGTGTGGCTGATACTGCTGACAGACTGCATGCAGGAAACGACTTCAAACTGTACCCATAAACAGGCCTGTTGAACTTGTAGGTAGGTGGACATTGTAATGGGAATATACAACATTTGCCTTTGCTGTAATTTTCAGAAATAGATGGATTTTGGGGGTTAGGCCCTAGTATTTTACAGCAAATATTGTTACACTGATTTGTTTGACGTTTTGGGTTCGTAGATGCTAGAAAAACCAAAAAACACAATGTTCTTGTAGTCTGGTTCCCTGATGCCACTTAAATTGAAATGGAACAATTAATAGACGTCAGGGAGTTGTAAAGTCAGAGAACCAGTCTAGAAGGCTTGTAACAGTTGCAAACAATATTCAGATTAACTAAATATGGTAAATGGGGGGGGGGGGCCCTATTTGAAGAAAAAAAAAACAGCCAGCAATTTCCAATGTTGGTTGGCCCACCAGTGTTTGAAATTGATATAAAAATACCACTTTCTTGAAAATGTCAGCACACCAGGTGCCATGATTTTACAGGATGCTTTGGACTGTCATTCACTAACAGTCCAGTAAGGTATTTCATAATAATTTGGTAGTTTTGTTTTTGATGTTGGCAAATGTTGTATATTCCCTTTGATGCAGCCACACAGGGGAATATAATAAATAGCACCATGACAGACTGCATTATGCTCTCATGTATCAAAGAAGAAGAAATATTGACTGTAATGATGTTCTTTGATTATTCACCTTCGTATTGTTATGTGCATGTATGTTTTTGATTTCATCTGCATGAACTTTTTTATTGAAGTGATTTAAATACATATTTACATCTACAAGTATGCAGACTGTTAGGGAACTACAGTGGAACGCCACTATACCAAACACCGCTATACCGAACATTCCGCTATACGTACGAGCATCATCCTTGGCTCCCCGGGTTTTAATGTACAAAACGTAACAAACATTGTTGTTGAAAACAGCCAACAGATTAACAAAAAAAATTACCGATTGTTCATGTATTAAACACTATTTGGCCACTTTTAATTCCCGAACATCGAACAACCCATAGTTACATGGTGTGTGAATGTTGACAAGCGATAGATGGCTATTATTTCCCCAAGGAATAAAATTAAGGGAAAACCACCCGGCCCAAAGAATAAAAGGGAAAACCACCCGTTGCTAAAGTTTCGAGACGACTCTTCGTACGGCCGCGGGATGTGAGAAATGCCAGTTCACTATTGGTCAAAAGAGGGTACCAGCAGTTCAAAATCACTATACCGAATGATCGTTACTATGAATACTTTCTGTGGATCCAACGATGTTCATTATAGCGGCGTTCTACTGTATACTGAACATGAGTCAGTCTATATTTATACAGTATCTTATAGTATGCATATTAGTTGAAAGTTCGTTTTTTTTCCCACTCTTATATGGTACATTATAATAGAGTACAACTAAGCAAGATGGCAGAGGGAGGTGTGACCGATCTAGTCTTGCATGAGACTCAGAAGGAACTTCAAGAATGTCCTATCTGTTACACTGAGTACAAGGATCCCAGGATGCTAGACTGCTCACACAGCTTCTGCCTGAAATGTCTGCAAGAACTCAGACTGACACAAAATAAGGACGACAAGAATATTGTCTGTCCGTTGTGTCGCAAGAAAACTGCCCTGACTGAAGCTGGCGTGGACATGCTACCTGGAGGATCAAAGGATGTCAATCAACAGGAGCAGACTGAAGGTCAGGGGTTACAAGTCATGTGTCAGGCATGCGATGAGGAAAATGAAGCCATTTCTCGATGCATGGATTGCAAGCATTATCTCTGTCAAGAATGCCTAAAGGCACATCAACGTTGGGCTGCCATGAGGGCTCACAAGATTGTGGCTTTGACAGAGCTACCTGTTGAGTCCCAAGAAATAACTGAGGACACTGAACTCAAGAAAGTTCCCAAGTGTCTCAAGCATCCAGATCAAGATCTCTGTCTGTATTGTAACTCATGTGAAGTCCTCATATGCAATGAATGCACAAACATTGATCACAAAGAATCCATGCATTCTCACGTCAGCATTGACCAGGCGGTCAGCAGATGTAAACAAGAAGTACATGAATCCGTATCTAAAACAGAAGAGTGCATTCAAAATTTCATTTCTGCAAACCCCTCTTCAGGTCATTCACGTTTCAGACTTGACAAGATGCTGGTAAAAACCTACTCTCAAATTTCACAGAAAGCAGAAAAGGAAATTGCCAAAATCAGAGAGAAAGAAAAACAACTCAAAGTGGAGGCCAGGGACATTGCCATTAAACGAGATACAGAATTTGCATATGCAGAAACGTCTGAGCAGATTGTGGGTAAAGTGAATGAAGTGATGACTACAGCAACGTGCTATGAGATCCTGGAGTCCAAGAAGAAAATGCTGCGGGATTTGAATGAGCAGGTGGAGGTGCATAAGAGTTTGGATATCAAGCATGGGAAGTCATTCCTTGGCTTTAAGGAGAGTGAAAAGGATGGTCAGCTTGGGACTCTGCTCTTGGAGGAGAAATGGGAGAGAGATGAAACCTTTCCAGAAGTTGAATTTGAAATATTTTGCTCAGTATATATAGCAGCATACTCCACAAGTGAATTGGTTGTGGCAGACACTGATGAACTGGTTACACTGGATCCAGAGGGGAAGGTGATTTCTACAAAGACCTACAACCCTGACCCTGATAAACCAAACGAACCCCATGACCCTAATGACATACAGAAACCAACAGCTCTAGCCATCAACAAGGATGATCAACTTCTGATCCTAGACAATCCTGCAGTCAAGACCTTCAACAAGGAATACCAGCTCCTTCATCAGTTCCTACCGGGTAAAGAGGCCGGCGTCGATTGCACGCCGACATGCCTGGCAGTGGACGGCAGCAATCTGATAGCAGTGGGTTACAAGGACAAGGAACAGATATCTCTACACAACCCAGATGGTTCCCTCGTCAGAACACTGCCTGCTCCAAAGATTGATACGCATTTGATCTTCAGCAACAAGCGGCTCATTTACACCAACAGCAAAGAGGGTTTGCTGATGGCTGTTGACTTACATGGCAACAAACTGTTTAATCAAAGTTGTAGTTATCCTCGTGGGCTGTGTTGTGATGATGCAGGTGATATTTACCTTCGTGCCTCAAATCAAATCTGCCATTTCAGTGCAGATGGCAAGTGCATTGCTTCATGGTACTGTCAGGGTGGTTCTGATATCACATACACACCTGCACATAAATTAGCAGTTACAGAAGAAGGGTGGAACACGTACATGTACCACTTGGTTTAGAGATATCAACCAACATATAATTGTTCAAACGATCAAAACAAAAGGCAGGGAATAAAAAAGAAAAACAAAAACAGGAAATGGTATGAAGACATTTCATATCTTCAAAACATCCATGAAAATTATTGATGCTCCATGCATCCATGGACATGTGCAATGTACAGAAACTTTCTGATTGCAACTTCACAAACAGGACAGACTTCAAACACTCTGAGCAGGATATGGGATTGTATACATGTACATAGAAAGTTTACATGTGTTATATTACATTTAGTATCTTACACATGTACATCAACTGTAGTCATATGTGCAAACTTATTTGGAGCTTGTACAGTTGTACATACGTCCATGTGTTTAAAATGGAAACGCTAGTTTGATTTTTTTTCTAAAACTTCCCATTTCCCAAAATGACAAAATTTGTCCCAAACTCATAACATCGTCTCAGAAATATAACTATCTATGTTTTACATGAGGTGTTCTGTGTACATTGGAGGTTAAAAAAAACTTAATATTTCCAATCAGTCTTGAAAAAAAAAACATGTCGCAAGTTCTTCTCTACTTCTACATGTATTGCTTAAAGATACGGTACAAGTGTAAATACTGATCATGCAACATTCATTTATATTTCCAGCTACCAGTACATGTAGCATACTCCACCATTTGTCATGAAAACAGGTGGGCAATTATAGACAAATCCACACGCCCCGCTCCAGGAAGTTTTGACCAATCACAGCCATGATTTATGCCCAACATAGGTGTGTACAAATTTGTAATGTGCATGCATTCGCATGTATGACATGTGCACATCTGGCACATGTATACCGGTATTTATTAAGAAATGAGAGGTGAACGATTTGTTGCCTACATACATGGTGGGCGGTGCCAAATAGGATGGTCTATTCATCAAGGGCTATCTCCATGAGACAAAGTATGTACTCCATGTTCTTTTCAATAGATCCCTTTTGTTTGTTTAAACAAATGAGACCAGCTTTATTCTTATTGGACAATTCAGAAACACAAACTTCAGCAAGTCAAACTTCCCAATCAAGCCTTCTTTGTAACTTGGTTCACTGCAGTTTCTGTGCACTTTTCTTAAATATTGAGACTGTTTTGTATTACGCGTCAAAAACGGGTTTTGCGTTTTCACGAAGTAACACAAATGTCACGTGATACGCGCGACTCACTTCTGGCGTCATCATGAAATAGCGCTAACCCATTAGCTAATACACATGGTTAGCGTCACTTCGTGAAAACTCGAACAGCGCGTATTCTGATTTTAGAGTTTTTACGAAGTGACCTTAAGGTTAATTAGTTGATAACTCATTAATATTATTTGTTTTCAATAAAAATCATACATAAACGTGACATTCAAGATCCCAGCTTTCAGACAATGTAAAAAAATATGAGTTTTAAGGCTAATACGATGTTCAGATCACCGTTCCAAAACATCACCAACTTAAATCACTTGTATCTCGAAACACATGCACATTTTCCACTTCGCGGGGGTTAAGGTCACTTTGTGGTGTCGGTGACGATATGTTTGCTGTATCTGCCCTCGTATGCATTTCACACACAATTAATAATACTAAAGGACACCTTTAAACCATTTTATTTACAAAGCAAAAGACAGTCCATTATGAATAGTCTTCTTTGTAGATCAGTGTCGATGCTGCCCTTCGTTTGCTGTGCACCATAATTATTTAATGTATATTCTTGTAACTAACATGCTTGAGTGCAAACACTGGTGCAGGTGGCATGCAGCCTGTGTGACGTGGCTAAAGATTTAAACGTTTAAATTGGGCTGAAATAGATTTGCTAAACGTTTCCAAAATAAACGCAAATCATCGAGGGCCAGCTCCATAAGAATGTATCGTTATACCTTGGAATGTTCTATACAAACGATTAAATTTCTTTTGAGACTACAATGTAGATCAACTTCATTCTTATTGGAGATTCGGAAACACTAACTTTAACTTCCCAACCAAGCCTTGTTTGTATCTTGGTTTTGCCCAACATTTTAAATTAAACACCCTTTTTATAGTTTTATACTGCTTTGTAGTATGAGCACATGTATGCATTGGAGCCTTTGGTTTTAGTAGTTTGGTCTTGGGTAATTGATCAAGCATTCAACTTGATCAGGCATTTGTAGCCTCAGAATAAAAATGATGGTTCTCCATTTATTTACCCAAACAGTTTGACTAGTTCTCTCCTTCTTGCTGTGGTTTATTTATTTAACCTACATTTCAACGACTGTATAACATTAATTTGCACCACTGAAAACAAACCTTTCATTGACGATGATTACCAAAAACATTGGTTATTGCAGATGAGTTGTGTTTCATCTTGAGTTTTAACCACTATGGATGGTTACCCAGACCAGAGCTGTGGGCCCATGTAACAGACTGCCTATAACATGCCTGGGCCTCTCTGCCGCCCACAAAAAAAAAATGTGTGGAAAATCTGATTGGCTTTTTGATCTGCAAGCAAATGCTTGCAGAAAAGCCTTTGTTTCTGTACTTTCCTTGTTTTCTGTTTTTGTTTCTTCTTCATGTTTTTCTATCCCAAATCCCATAGTTTTTCTACACGTTTTTTTTCTTGCCGACATCGCCGCTATGTATTTATTCCGTTACTTAATTTTCTTCCCTTGGAGTAACTATTTCCCTTATTAAAAGCCCTTATTTACATAATTTGCAAGTCTAATCTAGTCAGTCCCCGACCAACCCTACTTAGGAATCTATGGTATGCCATGAGGTAATGTTTTTGCTTGCGCCACCCCGGCGTGCGGGAAATTCAAATCAGTTGCGTTCACGCTCCGGACCAACTCACTTCACTTTTCGGTAGCCAACAATTTGTAAGTATTTTTTACTTTAATTTATTTTTTACTTTGATTAATATCATGTTTATTTCTGAACATTTAATTCCCCATAAGCATTTATCCGTATACTATATTACTATCGCCTGGCTGGATAATCATGGATACGTGTGTTTTAGTTCATGCCGAAATAACGCAGATTCCTTAGAGCCAACGCCCTTATTTTATAGGCCTTCACCCCGGTACATGGAAATAAAAAGTATAGATTTCTGGGGATACCAATTTATTATATAATTTATATCTGTGAATTATATTTCATTGTTGTACGGTTATTTATTTGCTATTCACATTATTTTGTACAGCACCCCAGAATGCCGCCGTAAATCCCTGAACACCCAACAACTGTTTAACCCATATACCTCACTGTGTGCCGATGGTTCCTTACCCGGGGAACGATTGTAAGTTTAATATCAGTGGGTTTCTTTATTCAAATAATTTATTGGATTAATTGCATTTCATTAAAATGAATTGTTGACTCCTCCGCAACCGAGTATATTGTCGATAAGGTGCTGCCCGTTCACAATTGGTCTTATATTTTCTCTAAACCTATTGATGTAATTGTTTAATCGTGTATTTTGATGTTCATGTGATTGTATTGTTTAATATAAATGTTTGTATTTTCCTTTAGTTTTCACCTGATTCAGTGGTATATGCAAATAAAAGGGGTAGAGAATTCAAAACAGACCGCCAGTCTCGTTCTTCAGCAGGTGCATACATGAGTGACAATTAAATGCTATGCCGAATGACATTTTTGCTCATATTTTTGGCACATTCAATGATTTAAAACTTTATGGAGTTAGTCACCCAACAACAAATATTATGTAGAGCAACTGCTTGCACGGCATTCATACTTTTCATAATATGGTCACATGTCACACATTGTTCCCAACCCGGTGGAATAACCCATAAAGGTTATCCTCATCAACTTTTTATAAGTTGTAATGCACCGATCCCTCTGCCTACAGTACATGCACAAGAGAAGCCGGGTATTATGTACAAGTACAGGACAGCTAAGGGCCCAATTACATAGAGCTGCTTAAGCATGCTTAAGCACAAAAAACTTAATATAATCATGTTACCGGCCAAAACTCCATGCAATGTACATTACTTATGACCAGTATTTAAGTGTTGTTTACTTAGCATAACAATCGCATAGAGTTTCAGTGGGTAACGTGATTATATTAAGCAACATTTTTTTGTGCTTAAGCAAATTTTGGGCTTAAGCGGCTCTATGAAATTGGGCCTATAGCCACAACAAACAACAATAGGCCTATATGCTTGAGGTCAGAGGTGTCTCATGAAAAGCTATTCATAAAAACCTGGGAATTGTGTTCATGAGGAAATAGTTCAACATTTACATGTATCACAACGACAGCCGTTGCTGTGCACTTGACTGTGGTAGCGAGGCACTATTCAGTCATATTGGACAATGCGTGAACAAAACATACAGTCGTGCTGTTGTAGTATACATGGGCCTACCTGTACAAGAAGGGTGTGGTTGATTCTGCTGACAGACTGTATGCAGGAAAAAACTTCAAACTGTACCCATAAAACAACTACATTGTAGGTAAGTGGAGGATAAGAAATAATGTTCATGAGGAAACAGTTCAATTAATGACGTTGCCATGAAAGCTGTTACAACTCAGTAAAGTGAACTTGACTGTGGTAGTGAGGCACTATACAACGTGAACAACACGTACAGTACAGCAGTGAGCACTGTTGTAGTCCATGTAGCAGTACATGTAGGGTGTGGCTGATTCTGCTGACAGACTGTATACATAAAGGGGGAAAAGTTTTGAACTCAACCTATACAACGGCTACATTGTAGGTAAGTGGAGGATGATAATCAAGCTAGCACAGGAGAAGTACAGCACCATGGGACCCTAATGGAATAAGCCAATGTAATTAGCTTTTGGGGCCCTGTATCCCATGCAGACAAAATGGATTGTCCTTTGATTCTTTCTGACTGTCCTATCTCTATCTTCAGGCAAACTTAAATTCTTGATCCACAACACTATACAGTATTGGACAATCCGTGTACACAACATACAGTCATGCTGTTGTAGTAATAGTAGGGTGTGGCTGATACTGCTGACAGACTGCATGCAGGAAACGACTTCAAACTGTACCCATAAACAGGTCTGTTGAACTTGTGGGTGGGTGGACGATGTTAAAGGGAATATACAACATTTGCCTTTGCTGTCATTTTCAGAAATGGATGGATTTTGGGGGTTAGTATTTTATAGCAAATATTGTTATACTGATTTGTTTGACGTTTTGGGTTCGTGGATGCTAGAAAACCAAGAAAAGCAATCATGTTCTAGTAGTCTGGTTCCCTGACGCCAATTGAAATGGAGCAAGACGTCGGCGAATTTTAAGGTCAGGGAACCAGTCTAGAAGGCTTGTGCCCATTCATAGATGTGTGATCGGTTGCAAACAATATTCAGAATAAGTAAATAAGTAACTAAATATGGTAAATTGGGGGCAGAATTTGAAAAAGACAAGATTTTTCCAATGCTCATCAACCAACCAGAGTTTGAAATTGATATAAAAATACCACTTTCTTGAAAATGTCAGCACACCAGGTGCCATGATTTTACGCTGCTTTAGACTGTCATTCACTAACAGTCCAGTAAAGTATTTCATAATAATTTGGTAGTTTTGTTTTTTGACGTTGGCAAATGTTGTCCCTTTGATGCAGCAACACAGGGGAATACAATAAATAGCACCGTGACAGACTGCATTATGCTCTCATGTATCAAAGAAGAAGAAATATTGACTGTAATGATGTTCTTTGATTATTCACCTTCGTATTGTTATGTGCATATGTATGTTTTTGATTTCATCTGCATGAACTTTGTTATTAAAGTGATTTAAATACATATTTACATCTACAAGTATGCAAACTGTTAAGGAACTACAGTGGAATGCCGCTATACCGAACATTCGGCTATACCAAACATCATCCTTGGCTCCCGGTTTTAATGTACAAAACATACTGAACATTGTTGTTGAAAACAGTCAACGGATTAACAAAAAATATACCAGTAGTACATGTATTAAACACTATTTGGGCCACTTTTAATTCCCGAACATCGAATTGTTACATCGTGTTTAATGTCGAAGAGCGATAGATGGCCATTATTTTCCCAAGGAACGAAAGGGAGAACCGACCGTCGCTAAAGTTTCGTGAGGACTCCTCGTGCGGCCGCGGGATGTGAGAAATGCCAGTTCACTATTGGTGGAAAAAGGGTACCGGCTGTTCAAAATCACTATACCGAACGATCGTTATTATATCTGTGGATCCAACGGTGTTCGTTATAGTGGCGTTTCACTGTATACTGAACATGAGTCAGTCTATATTTATACAGTATTTAATAGTATGCATAAGTTGAAAGTTCGTTTTTCTTTCCACTCTTATATGGTACATGTAGAGTACACACTGAGCAAGATGGCAGAGGGAGGTGTGACTGATCTAGTATTGGATGAGACTCAGAAGGAACTTCAAGAATGTCCCATCTGTCACACTGAGTACAAGGATCCTAGGATGCTAGACTGCTCACACAGCTTCTGCCTGAAATGTCTGCAAGAACTCAAACTGACACAAAATAAGGATGACAAAAGCATTGTCTGTCCGTTGTGTCGAAAGGAAACTGCCCTGACTGAAGCTGGCGTGGACATGCTACCTGGAGATTCAAAGGATGTCAATCAACAGGAGCAAACTGAAGGTCAGGGGTTAAAAGTCATGTGTCAGGCATGTGATGAGAAGGATGAAGCGATTTCTCGATGCATGGATTGCAAGCATTATCTCTGTCAAGACTGCCTAAAGGCACATCAACGTTGGGCTGCCATGAGGGCTCACAAGATTGTGGCTTTGACAGAGCTATCTGTTGAGTCCGAAGAAATAACTGAGGATACTGAACTCAAGAAAGTTCCCAAATGTCGCGAGCATCCAGATCAAGATCTCTGTTTGTATTGTAACACATGTGAAGTCCTCATATGCAATGAATGCACAACCTTTGCCCATAAGGAATCCATGCATTCTTATGAAGGTATCAATGAGGCATTCAATAAATGTAAACAAGAAGTAAAAGAATCCATATCTAAAACAGAAGAATGCATTAAAAAATTTGTTTCTGCCAACCCCTCTTCAGGTCATTCACGTAACAGACTTGACAAGATGCTGGCAAAAACGTACTCTCAAATTTCACAGAAAGCAGAAAAGGAAATTGCCAAAATCAGAGAGAAAGAAAAACAACTCAAAATGGAGGCCAGGGCCATTGCCACTAAACGAGATAAACAATTTGCATATGCGGTAGCGTCTGAGAAGATTCTGGGTGAAGTGAATGAAGTGATGACTACAGCAACGTGCTATGAGATCCTGAAGTCCAAGAGGAAAATGCTGCGGGATTTGAATGAGCAGGTGGAGGTGCATAACAGTTTGGATATCAGGCATGGGAAGTCATTCCTTGGCTTTAAGGAGAGTGAAGAGGATGGTCAGCTTGGGACTCTGCTCCTGGAGGAGAAATGGGAGAGGGATGAGAACTTTCCAAAAGTTGAACTTGGTGTTTGGCTCTTAATATATATATGTACATGTATAGCAGCATACTCCACAAGTGAAATTGCTGTGGCATGCATTGATAACCTGATAACATTTGATACAACGGGGAAGGTGATTTCTACAAAGACCTACAAACGTGACCCTGAACAAAACGAACCCCATGACCCTAATGACATACAGCAAGCAACAGCTCTAGCCATCAACAAGGATGATCAACTTCTGATCCTAGACAATTCTGCAGTCAAGATCTTCAACAAGGAATACCAGCTCCTTCATCAGTTCCTACCGGGTAAAGAGGCCGGCGTGGATTGCAGGCCGACGTGCCTGGCAGTAAACAGCTGCAATCTGATAGCAGTGGGTTACAAGGACAAGGAACAGATATCTCTACACAACCCAGATGGTTCCCTCGTCAGAACTCTGCCTGCTCCAAAGATTGATACACGCTTGATCTTCAGCAACAAGCGGCTTATTTACACCAACAGCAAAGAGGGTTTGCTGATGGCTGTTGACTTACATGGCAACAAACTGTTTAATCAAAGTTGTAGTTATCCTTCTGGGCTGTGTTGTGATGATGCAGGTGATATTTACCTTTTGGCCTCAAATCAAATCTGCCATTTCACTGCAGATGGCAAGTGCATTGCTTCATGGGGCCGTGTGGGTGGTTCTGATATCACATACACACCTGCACATAAATTAGCAGTTACAGAAAGGCAGAACATGTCTAATTACAGGTACATGTACATGTATCATTTGGTTTAGAGATATCAACCAACACATAATTGTTCAAACGATCAAAACAAAAGGCAGGGAATAAAAAAGAAAAAAATATACGAAAATGGTATCAAGACATTATATATCTACAAAACATCCATGAAAATTATTGATGCTCCATGCATCCATGGACATGTGCAATGTACAGAAACTTTCTGATTGCAACTTCATAAATAGTACAGACGTGAAACACTGTGAGCAGGATATGGGATTGTATACATGTACATAGAAAGTTTTTATGTGTTATGTTACATTTAGTATCTTACACATGTACATCAACCAAAGTCATTATGTGCAAACTTATTTGGAGCTTGTACAGTTGTACATACGTCCATGTTTTTAAAATGGAAGCGCTAGTTTGATTTTTTTTCTAAAACTTCCCATTTCCCAAAATGAATTTTTTTTTTCCCGAACTGATAACATCGCCTCAGAATTATAACAATAAATTTTTTACATGAGGTGTTCAATGTACATTGTAAGTTGAAAAATAAACTTAATATTTCTAATCAATTTTGAAAAAAACAAACGCATATGTTGCAAGTTCTTCTCTACTTCTACACGTATTGCTTAAAGATATGGTACAAGTGTAAATACTGATCGTGCAACATTCATTTAGTATCCATATTTCCAGCTACCAGTACATGTACCGTACTCTCCACCATTTGTCATGAAAACAGATGGGAAATTATAGATAAATCCACACGCCCCACTCCATGAAGTTTTAACCAATCACAGCCATGATTTATGCACGACATAGGTGTGTACACATTTGTAATGTGCATGCATTCGCATGTATGACATGTGCACGTCTGGCACATGTTATGCCGGTATATAGAATGGTCTATTCATCGAGGGTCATCTCCATGAGACAAAGTATGTACTCCATGTTCTTTTCAATAGATTTTTTTTGTTTAAACAAATGAGACCAGCTTTATTCTTATTGAACATTCAGAAACACAAACTTCAGCAAGATAAACTTCACAACCAAGCCTTCGTTGTAACTTGCTTCACTGCAGTTTCTATGCACTTTTCTCAAATATTGAGACTGTTTTGTATTATGAATATGAGTAGAGCAGCTAGGACATGAGAGGCACACATGCTGTTGCCCTTGTGCGTGGTTGGTGGTAAAGGGTGCCGTTTAAACATTGAAACGATAAACATTCTTAATCCATTAACAATTAATTGAACAAACTGTTTAAACCAAACCCGCATTGTATATGTTTGCTGTATCTGCCCTTGCATGCATTTCACACACAATAAATAATACTAAAGGACACCTTTAAACCATTTTATTTACAAAGCAAAAGACAGTCCATTATGAATGATCTTCTTTGTAGATCAGTGTCGATGCTGCCCTTCGTTTGCTGTGCACCATAATTATTTAATGTATAGTCTTGTAACTAACATGCTTGAGTGCAAACACTGGTGCAGGTGGCATGCAGCCTGTGTGACGTGGCTAAAGGTTTTAATGTTTAAATTGGGCTGAAATAGATTTGCCAAACGTTTCCAAAATAAACGCAAATCATCGAGGGCCATCTCCATAAGAATGTAATGTTATACCTTGGAATGTTCTATGCAACGATTACATTTCTTTTGAGACTACAATGTAGATCAGCTTCATTCTTATTGGAGATTCGGAAACACTAACTTTAACTTCCCAACCAAGCCCTCTTTGTATCTTGGTTTTGCCCAACATTTTAAATTAAATGCCCCTTTTATCCTATACTGCTTTGTATTATGAGCACATGTATGCATTGGAGCCTTTGGTTTTAGTAGTTTGGTCTTGCGTATTTGATCAAGCATTCAACTTGATCAGGCATTTGAAGCCTCAGAATAAATGATGGTTCTCCATTTATTTACCCAAACAGTTTGACTAGTTCTCTCCTTCTTGCTGTGGTTTATTTATTGAACCTGCATTTCAATGATTGTGTTACATTGTTTTGCACCACTGAAAACAAACCTTTCAGTGACAATGATTACCAAAAACATTGGTTATTGCAGATGAGTTCTGTTTCATCTTGAGTTTTAACCACTATGGATGGTTACCCAGACCAGTGCTATGGGCCCATGTAACAGACTGCCTATAACATGCACTGGGTCTCGTTGCCGCCCACAAAAAAATGTGTGGAAAATCTGATTGCCTTTTGCGCAAAACCTTACGGAAAAAGCCTTTGTTTCTGTACTTTTATAAAACTTTTTTCTTTTTCTTCATGTTTTTCTACCCCAAATCCCATAGACTTACTACACAATTTTTTTCACGCCGGCATTGACATTGACACTGTGTAAATGTTACGTCTGAATGACATTCTTTGCTCATATTTTTTGGCAAGATATATTCAAATGACACCCACCTACAAATATAATGTAGAGCAAAAGCACGGCATTCATACTTTTCATAATATGGTTATTTGCCACACATTGTTTCCCAACCCGGTGGAATAACCCATAAAGGTTATCCTCATAAACGTTTTCTATACACCGATCCCTCTGCCTACATGCACAAGAGCAGCCGGGTACAATGTACAAGTACTGAACACCTAGCCACTATCAACAACAATAGGCTTGAGGTCAAGAGGTGTCTCATAATTAAAGCTCTTCATAAAAACCTGGGAATTTTGCATATGAGACATTGTGTTCATCAGGAAACAGTTCAAAGTTTACATCACAACAGCCGTTGCTGTGCACTTGACTGTGGTAGCGAGGCACTATTCAGTATAGGACAATCCGTGTACACAACATACAGTCGTGCTGTTGTAGTAATAGTAGGGTGTGGCTGATACTGCTGACAGACTGCATGCAGGAAACGACTTCAAACTGTACCCATAAACAGGTCTGTTGAACTTGTAGGTAGGTGGACAATGTTATGGGAATATACATTTGCCTTTGCTGTAATTTTCAAAAATGGATGGATTTTGGGGGTTAGTATTTTACAGCAATAATTGTTACACTGACTTGTTTGATGTTTTGGGTTCGTAGATGCTAGAAAAACCAAGAAAAACAATCATGTTCTTGCGACCCATAGTTACAATGTCGACGAGCGACAGATGGCTATTATAATCTCCCCAAGGAATAAAATTAAGGGAAAACCACCCGGCCCAAAGAATAAAAGGGAAAACCACCTGTAGCTAAAGTTTCGTGATGACTCCTCGTGCGGCGCGGGATGTGAGAAATGCCAGTTCACTATTGGTCAAAAGAGGGTACCAGCAGTTCAAAATCACTTTACCGAACGATCATTTTTAGTATTACGAACACTTCTGTGGATCCAGCGGTGTTCGTTATAGTGGCGTTTCACTGTATACTGAACATGAGTCAGTCTATATTTATACAGTATCTTATAGTATGCCTAGGTTGAAAGTTCGTTTTTCTTTCCACTATTATATGGTTCATATAGAGTCCAACTGAGCAAGATGGCAGAAGGAGGAGTGACCGATCTAGTCTTGGATGAAGCTCAGAAGGAACTTCAAGAATGTCCCATCTGTCACACTGAGTACAAGGATCCTAGGATGCTAGACTGCTCACACAGCTTCTGCCTGAAATGTCTCCAAGAACTCAGACTGACACAAAATAAGGACGACAAGAAAATTGTCTGTCCGTTGTGTCGCAAGGAAACCGGCCTGACTGAAGCTGGCGTGGACATGCTACCTGGAGGATCAAAGGATGTCAATCAACAGGAGCAGACTGAAGGTCAGGGGTTAAAAGTCATGTGTCAGGCATGTGATGAGGAGAACGAAGCTATTTCTCGATGCGTAGATTGCAAGCATTATCTCTGTCAAGAATGCCTGATGGCACACAATCGCATGGCAGCACTGATGAAGGATCACAAGATTGTGGCTTTGACAGAGCTACCTGTTGAGTCCCAAGAAATAACTGAAGACACTGAACTCAAGAAAGTTCCCAAGTGTTTCAAGCATCCAGATCAAGATCTCTGTCTGTATTGTAACTCATGTGAAGTCCTCATATGCAGTGAATGCACAAACATTGATCACAAAGAATCCATACATTCTCACGTCCGCATCGACCAGGCGGTCAGCAGATGTAAACAAGTAGTACATGAATCCGTAGCTAAAACAGAAGAGTGCATTCAAAAATTCATTTCTGCAAACCCCTCTTCAGGTCATTTACGTTACCGACTCGACAAGATGCTGGTAAAAACGTACTCTCAAATTTCACAGAAAGCAGAAAAGGAAATTGCCAAAATCAGAGAGAAAGAAAAACAACTGAAAACCGAGGCCAGGGCCATTGCCATTAAACGAGATACAGAATTTGCATATGCAGAAACATCTGAGCAGATTCTTGGTGAAGTGAATGAAGTGATGACTACAGCAACGTGCTATGAGATCCTGAAGTCCAAGAAGAAAATGCTGCGGGATTTGAATGAGCAGGTGGAGGTGCATAAGAGTTTGGATATCAAGCATGGGAAGTCATTCCTTGGCTTTAAGGAGAGTAAAGAGGATGGTCAGCTTGGGACTCTACTCTTGGAGGAGAAATGGGAGACGTATAAGGCCTTAACAGCCATAAATGATGCATACCATCCTGCAGCATACTCCACAAGTGAATTGGTTGTGGCATGCAGTAATAAACTGGTTACATCGGATCCAGAGGGGAAGGTGATTTCTACAAAGACCTACAAACCTGATAAACCGAACGAGCCCCATGACCCTAATGACATACAGAAAGCAACAGCTCTAGCCATCAACAAGGATGATCAACTTCTGATCCTAGACAATCCTGCAGTCAAGATCTTCAACAAGGAATACCAGCTCCTTCATCAGTTCCTACCAGGTAAAGAGGCCGGCGTGGACGGCACGCCGACATGCCTGGCAGTGGACAGCAGCAATCTGATAGCAGTGGGTTACAGGAACAAGGAACAGATATCTCTACACAACCCAGATGGTTCCCTCGTCAGAACACTACCTGCTCCAAAGATTGATACGCATTTGATCTTGATCAGCAACAAGCGACTTATTTACACCAGCAGCTATGAGGATTTGCTAATGGCTGTTGACTTACATGGCAACAAACTGTTTAATCAAAGTTGTAGTTATCCTTGTGGGCTGTGTTGTGATGATGCAGGTGATATTTACCTTTTGGCTGCAGATCAAATCTGTCATTTCAGTGCAGATGGCAAGTGCATTGCTTCATGGGACTGTCAGGGTGGTTCTGATATCACATACACACATGCACATAAATTAGCAGTTACATGTTCAGGAGGGTGGGGTAAGGACGGTTGGCTTGTGGACATCTACATCTATCACTTGGTTTAGAGATATCAACCAACATGTAATTGTTCAAGCGATCAAAACAAAAGGCAGGGAATAAAAAAAGAAAAATAATATACAAAAATGGTATCAAGATATTTTATATCTTCAAAACACCCATGAAAATTATTGATGCTCCATGTATCCTTGGACATGTGCAATGTACAGAAACTTTCTGATTGCAACATCACAAACAGGACAGACTTCAAACATTTTGAGTTTGAGCAGGATATGGGATTGAATACAATTATGTAAATAGAAAGTTTAAATGTGTTATATTACATTTAGCATCTTACACATGTACATCAACCGTAGTCATATGTGCAAACTTATTTGGAGCTTGTACAGTTGGACATACTTCCATGTGTTTGAATGGATGAGCTAGTTTGATGTAATTTTTTAAACTTCCTATTTTAAATGACAAAATTTGTCCCAAACTCATAACATCGCCTCAGAAATATAACTATAAATGTTTTACAAGAGCTGTTCTATGTACATTGTAGGTTGAAAAAAAACACATTAATATTTCCAATTAGTCTAGAAAAAAAAAGGTTTAAACGTTTAAATTGGGCGGAAAAAGATTTGCTAAACATTTTCAAAATTAATGCAAATCATCGAAAGCCAGCTCCATAAGAATGTAACAACCTTTGAATGTTCTATACAAATGATTAAATTTCTTTGGGGATTAGATCAGCTTCATTCCTATTGGAGATTAAAAAACAACACTAACTTTCAAGTTAAATTCCCAACCGAGCCCTCTTTGTATCTTGGTTTTGCCCAACATTTGAAATTTAATTCCCCCTTTTATCTTAACTTTTATACTGCTTTGCATTATGAGCACATGTATGCATAGGAGCCTTTCAGTTTAGTAGTTTGGTCTTGGGTAATTGATCAGGCATTCAACTTGGCATGTGTAGCCTCAGAATAAATGATGTTTCTCCATTTATTTACCCAAACAGTTTGACTATTTCTCTCCTTCTTGCTGCAGTTTATTATCTTTTGAACCTGCATTTCAATGAAAGCGCAACATTATTTCCACCACTGAAAACAAACCTTTTATTGCCAATGATTGCCATTGAAAAAAAATACCACTTTATCTTGAGTTTCAACCACTACTTATGGTTACCCAGGCCAAGCACTGCAAATGGGGTCCAGATACTAGACTGCCTCTTTAAACTGCACTGGGCCTCATTGCCGCCCATGGAAAAATGTGTGGACAATTTGATCTCTTCTGGCTTTGATACACACGTTCTCATGCATTATAACTTAATGGGTTTCAAAAACACGCTTAAATACCAGTGTTGTAGGACTCGGGACTCGGACTCGAGTCCGGACTCGAGTCCTTTTTTCAAGGACTCGGACTTGGACTCGAGTCCTTTGCTCAAGGACTCGGACTCGGACTCGGACTTGGACCCCAAGGACTCGAGGACTCGGCTTCGAGTCCGGCTCGAGTCCGGCAAAATCGGGTCTTTTTTAGGTGTTTTATTTCAATTATTTAATGTCTTTCACCTTGATTTGATTTTGCTGTGGAACCGAATTCCGCCGTTCTGCCGCTCGCAAAAATAACTTGCCGATTGATCAATGATCAATTGATTCATTCCAACCTAACCTAGCCAATTGCCCACCAAATAAATCGATTCATCAGTTATTCAGTTGCTTGCCGATGTGTTGGACTTTTTGTTCAATATTACTAACATGGTTGACACAACGACAAGGAGCTATCTCAGCCGCATGGAATCAACGCCATACAATTGGGCTCGAATTCATACCCATTTAGCGCATGTGGGTGCTTTTACACGCCCAATATGATCAATATCGCCCAACGTGCCGCGTATTGCATGTACGATACAACTTCCGGGTTTGGGGTGTTTGGGCGAAAAAAACACCCACAATCTCAATGATCTGCGTCGCTCGCTTCACTTTACACACAATCAATAATATTAATCACGTTCGCGTGTGTTGTTTACCGTGTTGAACTGCATGACTGTTAAACATAATGAATGCATTGCATAGTGCATACAGCCAAAACCATTACCCCTTCTCTATCACCTGACATTTGATAGTGACATTTTGAAAACGTTAATATAGTATTTGTGAACCGCGACTTGAATTTGATACATAAGGACTCGGACTCGGACTCGAGTCCTTTTTTCAAGGACTCGGACTCGGACTCGGACATCAAAAATTGACAAGGACTCGGACTCGGACTCGAGTCCTTTGCTCAAGGACTCGGACTCGGACTCGGACTCGGATGAAGAGGACTCGACTACAACACTGTTAAATACACAAACTGTTAAAAAAAAAACCAATGAAAATTAAAGGTGAAGGCCTACACCTTATTTCCAGAAGAAAGGTTGGAAAGTGTGAACTTTTCACTAATTTAAAGTTATGATACTGATTGGTTTTTGGTGTCTAAACTGTTGCTTGACTAAATCTGGTTCAGTAGCTTTTACACTAGCTGGGTGCCGTGTGAAGAGTTGGGTAGAGTCTTGGCACCCACTATCTGGATGGAATCCTAAAGTGAAAACTTGACAGATTTATCAATGAGCATGATGGATTTATCATTGTATAACGTTGCTGTGAATCTTACAAAGGATCAGTGCGCCTTCAATAGTGACGTATTTTTCAGAAGGGTTCATTATACATGTACAGTCAGGTTTTGAATATTCATATTGTACGAATTCTAATGATCAATGGTAAAAGGGTTATGTACTAATTTGTATTACTTGACCTCAATTTACATGTTGACCCCAAGTGGGCGTGGTAAACCTTGGTGAAGCAATGTTGTCAAATTTTTCATCATCAACGTTAGGTTTTGAATAATAGCGATACATTTTAAAGTGTTTTCATAGAGATAATGTTGTAAACTGTAACTATAGAAAACCCACTTGGTTGAAAGTCCAGAGTACTGAATAAAAGCATACTACATGTACATGTACATGTGAAGAAACGTGCTTCCACCACAGTAATATGTTTTATTCTGATCATATTGACCATCATCAAGTTGCCGCCATCGTGATTTTTCCCCATTCAAATCAACGTAACCAAAGCGAGGCTGGAAGGAAAAATAATCAGGATACGACATGAGCAGGTATCACTTGGTTTAGAGACATATCAACCAACAAGAATTGCAAATTCAAATGATCACAATACTATTTCATACATACTTCTATATGTACTAATTTGTATTACTTTGACCTCAATTTGCATGTTGACCCCGAGTGGGCAAGGTTAACCTTGGTGAAGCAATGTTGCCACATTTTTTATCATCAATGTTATGTTTTGATTAATAGCGATACATTTTAAAGTGTTTTCATAGAGATAATGTTGTAAACTTTAAGTATAGAAAACCCACTTGGTTGGAGTACGTACTGAATGCATGCATACTACATGTACATGTACCTGTGAAGAAACGTGCTTCCACCTCAGTAATATGGTTTATTCTGGTCATATTGACCATTAATTATCATGTTGCCGCCATCGTGATTTTTTCACATTCAAATCAACGTAACCAAAGCGAGGCTGGAAGGAAAAATAGTCTGGTTCCTTTTTGCACAAAAACATTATCATTCAGTACTGTTATTGGACACAGGGAACATGACTGAAATGGTGGCAGCATGATAAAGATCTATAGCATAAGTCTGTAGGGCGATTTTTTCTCCAATTTTGAAAAGAACTATTTTCAAATCTTTTTTTGGGTAACTGAATGGGTTTTGACCACTGGATGATGAATGCAAGTGAATTTTAATTGTGGAAGAGGGATATTACACTGAACAATGAAATTACTATTTAATATGTACTGTATTTAACGTTGAAGGGTTTTTGATAGATGAACAGCTTTCTATTACATGTACGTTTAAATGGCATCAAATGGAATTTGCAATTTAATGCAATCACTGTTTTGGTGTCCCATTTAACTTTACTTTTTAATCCTCATATTGCCATTTTTAGTGCAGTTTGGCGACTTTTTGGTTTTTATGCTCCGGCCAATTTCATGAGCAAAACTTTGATGTACCTCATTCAAGGCTGAACATTCTGTGTCACATCTGCGACAGCATCAACAGTCACCAGAAGTATGGGGGTTGGCTGGGGTTACTATTCTGCTTTCAGTGATTCATTTGTTATTTTAGTACATGACAGCAAGACTTTGAGAAAGCTTTACATTGTAATTAGCACAAATGTTTACAATAAGCAGAATTTTGGGTTTAAAATTTGAAGAAAACTCTGATCTGAAGGGTGTGGGCCTAAAGTGACATCACAACATCTGCGCCCAAGCCTGCCAACTCTCATGCATAACGGTGAGACTCCCGCATTTCAGGTGATTCACACTCTCTCACGCCCTCGCAGAATTTCTCACGCTAAAACAAAAAACCTGGAAAATGATGTTTAAATGATGATCTATTGCTAACATAAATTGGTTAAAGTGGTCGGAAATTGCCTCAGATCGCACCACAGATTGTCTACAATTGAATGTTTTTAGGGGGCCCTTCAGCGGGCCCCATACCCACGCCGTTAGGGCTTCACACTTCCCGCTTGCATTAGTTCTGATCAAGCTCCATCGCCAAATTCTCACTCTCAGCTCTTACTCAAAGTTGGCAGCCCTGTGCGCCCTCTTATAGTCAGCTAAACTGGAATTCTAACACCACAAAAGTTTACAAAAAGGCCAATCAACGGTTACACTTCGTAAAGAAACTGAAATCTTTTCATGTAAATACCAGGGTTTTAAAACTGTTTTACCAGAGTACAATCCAATCAGTTCTTACTTTCTGTGCTATCGCTTGGTTTAACTCTCTCACTGTTAATAACCGTAAGAAACTAGAACGTATTGTGAAACATGCTGGCAGGATTATTGGTGATGATACTGAAGGACTTCAGAAGTTGGTACAAAATAGTCTCATGAGTAAGTTCAATTGTATTTTGTCTGACAATACTCACCCTCTTAACCCATTGATTGTCACTAATAAATCGGGTAGAATTCGTCAACTAAGCCTTAAAACGAATAGGTTTAAACATTCTTTTTTACCCCATGCCATATACAATTTTAACTGTACATTTAGTAGATAATTGGGTTTTATGCCCTGTACGGCACCTGGTTTTCTGTTTCCACCTAGTTTTTAGCCATGGTCGCTCAGTTTAGTGTACTGTTTAGTTGATGGGGGAATGCTACTGTTCCAAGTAGCATGTAGCTCTGGGCTGTTTTTCTGATTTGTGCAAATATTTTTAAATGCATTTTTAAATGTATACGAATCTATTGTTTTTATTTATTTTTTGTATACCTTGTCAATTATTACAAGTTATACTATTTTATCCGTTTAACTTTTGATTTAATAACAAATTGTTTGTTGTTTGGTCTGCCCTGTATGTCATCTGGATTGTGTTTCTTCCATTTCGTCAAGGTTTTAGATGAAAGGGGGGGTTCAACATGTTGTCCATAGGCTGTTTTTCATTTGATATTTTGTATTTGTTTTGTTTTCTTACTGTGTAATTTCTATTGTTGGTTCTTAGTATCACATTTTTGTAATGAGTGTATTTTTAAATATTTTACTGCTGTACAATAGGAAAACAAATTTCATGTGTCTCACATGATGAATAAATAAATTGAATTGAATTGAATTGAATTGAAAAGCATGAAACATTTTAAATGATTCAAAAAGTGCACTTTGCAAAATCGATCACCAAAAAAAAGATGTCTCATAGCTTTTATACATTTAAGAAGAATGGACAATTTCCTCAAATATGCTCCAGAGTAGAAATCATTTCATGGACCCTTCAATGTTTTTATATTTCTTGAAACATTAAATATGAGGTGGGCCTTTATTCATCATTTGCTAGAAATGTTACCATCATAAAGTCTTGTTTCAATTTTTTTTTTTAGAACTGTAATACACATACCAATATACCATGCACAAGAGCAGCTGGGTACAGTGAACAAGAATGGGCATACATGTGCGTATACACAACTGACAACAACATACAAGTACCGTACATGTATGTATGCTTGAGGTCAGAGGTACGAGTCCTATGAAAAGCTTTTCATACAAATCGGGGAATTCCCAAGATGAGAAATTGTGTTCATGAGGAAAACAGTTCAACTGTGACGTCACAACGGAAGCTTTAACAGGAAGTGATGGTGCATGTTAGTACATGTACATAGTACGTGTGCAGAAACCTACAGTAGTGCTGTACAAGTAGGGTGTGGCTGATAATCTGCTGAAAGCTAGAGTGCAAACAGGAAAAGACTTTCAAACTGTACCTAGAAAACAACTACAATACGTTGTACAGGTAAGTGGATGATGTCATACAAATATAACATGGTTTGAGGGTGGACAGTCGATATTCGTTCCCCTAGGTATTGGAAGTTTTGCCTCGGGAACTAGTTTGTCAACTTCCAATACCGAGGGAAGCGAATATCGACTGTCCACCCGAAATAAACCATGTTATATTTGTTTTACTATACTTCATACATATTCAGTTGCCAAATATTCACGCAGTGCACCTCGCAGGCCAAAAAATCTTCGAAAAAAACTTGTCCAGCTCACCAGAAAAATAATGCTCAACCTCCGTAAAGTTCAGTTCGTTTGCAATACAGTAACTACGGTTGTAAATACAATTGTTTGTGGACAACTTTTCTGGGTTTTTTTAGTACAGGAGGCATCTTTATTGTTCACGATATATTCTCCAATTCGGCATCATTGAGCTCTGGAAAACACTAATTATCATTTACATGTGCAACCATCTTTTCATGTGTAGCTATAGGTTCGCTCGTACCCCCTGCCTGGCCTGCAAACAGGGTGCTGGGACACGCTGATGAGCTTCACAGAATCTTGTGAAGGAAGTGGGGACGGCATTCTAGGTAACTTATCATGACCTACCGGTATGTAAAAAGCATCTGGCTGCAGCTGTTAAAGGAAGCAGTTAGCCAATGTGCGCAAATGCTATCTGAAAACTTTCTGTGATTTATATTTCATTGCAGACCATGTGGACAAACTTTGAGCGTCGCATTATATGCAATTTGACCCATTGTGAATTCAAAACGGAGCCTGAGCAAGTGACGAGAATGGAAAATTTACAAAACAGATACGTTTCACAAATTTTCCTACATTATTACGCTTTTCAATGAAATAAAGCATTTATGAATGGGAATAAAAGAGTGATGACTCAGTCTTAGCGGCCGTTTAAAGTTCCTTGAAGGGTTGTGGCCCTGAAGACTTGCAGGTCACAGGTCATGCAAAATCTATCCAATCAGAGCGTAAATTCATCAGCATGTCCCAGCGTTCTGTGCGTATTTAGCCTGTGCGTGAATACTCGCACGCACATTTGGTAAACAGCACAAATAGCACCTGGCACGTGCTGTTGCATGTACCAGTGATAATTCGGCTTGCGGTCATGAATATGTATTAGGTATAGTAATACAGTATGCAGTAAAAAAAAAACAGCACCATGGAATCCCCATGGAAACGGGCTCTGTATCCATGAAAACATTAACAAACTCTCCTTTGATTCGTTATCTTTACCAGTACTGTTACGTGTTTGTACGTGATGTTGATTTCATCAGCATAAAATAGTTCTTGCATACATATTTACTGTTAGTGGACTACGTCACTGAACATCATCAGCGACTCTAGGCCAAGTTAACATACATTTAAAGATTTGTTGTCATTCTTATAGAGTACAACTGAGCACTTGAGATGGCAGAGGGGGGTGTGGCCAATCAAGTCTTGGATAAGACTCCAAAGGAACTTCAAGAATGTCCTATCTGTTACACTGAGTACAAGGATCCTAGGAAGCTAGACTGCTCACACAGCTTCTGCCTGAAATGTCTGCAAGAACTCAGACTGACACAAAATAAGGACGACAAGAATATTGTCTGTCCGTTGTGTCGAAAGGAAACTGGCCTGACTGAAGCTGGCGTGGACATGCTACCTGGAGGATCAAAGGATGTCAATCAACAGGAGCTGACTGAAGGTCAGGGGTTAAAGGTCATGTGTCAGGCATGTGATGAGGAGAATGAAGCCATTTCTCGATGCATGGATTGCAAGCATTATCTCTGTCAAGAATGCCAGAAGGCGCACAATCGATTGGCATCACTGAGGGCTCACAAGATTGTGGCTTTGACAGAGCTACCTGTTGAGTCCCAAGAAATAACTGAGCACACTGAACTCAAGAAAGTTCCCAAGTGTTTCAAGCATCCAGATCAAGATCTCTGTCTGTATTGTAACTCATGTGAAGTCCTCATATGCAGTGAATGCACAAACATTGATCACAAAGAATCCATGCATTCTCACGTCAGCATTGACCAGGCGGTCAGCAGATGTAAACAAGAAGTACATGAATCCGTATCTAAAACAGAAGAGTGCATTCAAAAATTCATTTCTGCAAACCCCTCTTCAGGTCATTCACGTTTCAGGCTTGACAAGATGCTGGTAAAAACGTACTCTCAAATTTCACAGAAAGCAGAAAAGGAAATTGCCAAAATCAGAGATAAAGAAAAACAACTGAAAACGGAGGCCAGGGCAATTGCCATTAAACGAGATACAAAACTTGCATATGCAGAAACGTCTGAGCAGATTGTGGGTAAAGTGAATGAAGTGATGACTACAGCAACATGCTATGAGATCCTCGAGTCCAAGAAGAAAATGCTGCGGGATTTGAATGAGCAGGTGGAGGTGCATAAGAGTTTGGATATCAAGCATGGGAAGTCATTCCTTGGCTTTAAGGAGAGTGAAGAAGTTGGTCAGCTTGGGACTCTGCTCTTGGAGGAGAAATGGGAGATGTGTAAGACCTTAACAGCCATAACTATTACAGACCGTCTTGCAGCATACTCCACAAGTGAAATAGTTGTGACGTGCTTCTTTTCTAAAAAACTGCTTACATTGGATCCAGAGGGGAATGTGATTTCTACAAAGACCTACAAACCTGTCCCAGATAAACCAAACGAACCCCATGACCCTAATGACATACAGAAAGCAACAGCTATAGCCATCAACAAGGATGATCAACTTCTGATCCTAGACAATCCTGCAGTCAAGATCTTCAACAAGGAATACCAGCTCCTTCATCAGTTCCTACCGGGTAAAGAGGCCGGCGTCGACGGCACACCGACGTGCCTGGCAGTGGACAGCAGCAATCTGATAGCAGTGGGTTACGAGGACAAGGAACAGATATCTCTACACAACCCAGATGGTTCCCTGGTCAGAACACTGCCTGCTCCAAAGGTCGATACATATTTGAAGTTCAGCAACAAGGGACTCATATACACCAACAACAAAGAGGGTTTGCTGATGGCTGTTGACTTACATGGCAACAAACTGTTTACTCAAAGTTGTAGGCATCCTTGTGGGCTGTGTTGTGATGATGCAGGTGATATTTACTGTCTTGCCTTACAGAAAATACGAAATACCAGTACTTATAGCAGAAAACTTCTCCATTTCAGTGTAGATGGAGAGTACATTGGCTCATGGCAATCTGAGTATCATAGTGATATCACATACACACCTGCACATAAATTAGCATGTGCAGGGTGGTGCACATACATGTATCACTTGGTTTAGAGACATCAACCAACAGGAATTGCAAATTCAAACAATCAAAATAAGCAAGGAATGAAAAAAAAAAAATCAAGACTACATGGCAACAAACTGTTTCAACGAAAATGCACTTCTGCTTGTGGGCTGTGTTGTGATGATGCAGGTGACATTTACATTATTTCCCCATCAAAAATTTTCCATTGCACTACGGGTGGTAATCATGTTGATACAATAATACAGGAGAGTCAGTTGATCGATATCATATACACACCTGCATTTAAATTAGTTACAACAGGAATTTGGCGGATGTACACGTACAACTTGGTTTGAAGACATCAACCTATATGAAATTGAAAATTCAAGCAATCAAACGAAAAGGCTGGGAATGAAAAAATAAATTGAGGTCTACAGAATATAGGGCTTCCCGCATTTCAAGTTTTAAAAACTTTATGCTTTGTTTCTACGTGTGCAAACATGATGATGTGTTGTGATGATGCAGGTGACATTTATATTCTTGCCCCATCTAAAATTTTCCATTGCACTACGTGTGGCAATTACGTTGATACAATAATATAATACAGGAGAGAAACTTGATCGATATCATATACACACCTGCATTTAAATTATATAGTTACAATGGGAGGGTTGTGGATGTACACGTACAACTTAGTTTAAAGACATCAACCTATATTAAATTGAAAATTGAAGCGATCAAACTAAAAGGACAGGAATGAACAAAAGACAGAGGTCTACAGAATATAGGGCTTCCCGCATTTCACGTTTTAAAAACTTTATGCTTTGTTTGTACGTGTACAAACATGTTACATAATGTTAAATTTTATGCACGAACACAGTTCTGTGATTAACATGCTGCATATATCGATATTTTTGAAATCCATAAAATGATCAAGCCTTGAAAGCACAATTGAGTGAAGTTCCACTGCTCAGTGGTTTGTTATTACTTTATCAACACCCTTCCCCTAAAAAAAAACCAGCAACGTTGCCCAATAAAAAGAGTCCTTATCAAATGATCATGAAGCTCCATGAAAACGAGCAATGTAATTTATGGAAAAGCAACATATTTAATACCAGGCTGCTAAGCCCATACCATTAAACTTGAAACCAAGTCGCCATTGTGTTTTGTCTGACGAGGCCCCCAATATTTACTAGCACGGCACTCGCTAGCACCATGTATTGTGCTTAAAAATCCAGAGCACATCCGGAATGCATTTCTTTTTAATAATTAGAACTTCGACATTTGGCCTATGGGGTCCGAAAGCGACTGGCAATCCTAAGAACTACCCACGTAGCTGTGGGCACAAATGCACTTAGTCTCAACTTGATATGCCAAGTTTTTCCTGAGTTACATGTGTATGAAAAAAATATTCCTGTCTTTAATAATCATAACAATCCTAATCTTTGGCCAAAGGGGTCCCAAAAAGTGACAGGTTTCTGAGAAGATCGCCAGTTTAAATAAAATAACAAGTCTTCTTTGTGCTATGGTGGGAAAACTATTGCTATTGTTTTAATCATAATGACCTTTGCCTTTTATTAATAGGGTCTAAACTCATTAAGCTTCATTAAGCTATGTTCAGGCCATGACTTTGCTTAAGTTACGCTGTGTAATGCTGATGCGCGCAGCCATACAAGTGAATGTACTGTGCGATGCTGACACTAGCTTGCATGGGAAAAATGTAATCAGGTACATTACTTACATTGGCATGTATTATTTACATTGGCATGTATTGTTTATTTTGGCGTACATGTATTTTTTACATTGCTGTACATTACTTACATTGGCGCGCATTGTCTACATTGGCGTACATGTATTGTTTACTTTGCTGTACATTACTTACATTGGCGCGCATTGTTTACATTGGCGTACATGTATTGTTTACATTGCTGTACATTACTTACATTGGCGTGCGTTGTTTACATTTGAGTGTACTACTTACAACATTGTGTATTGCTTACATTATTGTACATTGTTGATGTTTTGCGTGTTGCTGCTTATATGAGTAGTGGGTTGTCTCCCAACTGCATGAATAATTAACTGACCCTGGTAAAAGAACAGCCCAATTAGATCCCAACTACTACTGTATATTTCTTGATTATTTTGTAATAAATTGCGACCATACTTGTTGTGCCGACAGTCCTGTTGTTAAGGTGTATTTCTTGCAGGCTTATTGTACAATTAACAGAGAGTAATCACAATCATCATAATCGGCGGTAAATTTCCTCCAAAACGGACCTGCTCCCTCATCGCTCTGAGTGGTCTCTCGTCTTGGGAAAACTTGGGCTCGGGAAGATCAGCTACACTCCAATATGTGTCAGACTTGGTCCCTATCAACTTCGCTTTGGCCGGGGGAGATCCCGGGCATGCCGTCACAATATTATGGGTACCAAAGAGGCTATGGGGACAGCAGAAAGTTTTTTTCAACGACTTGGTCGTAAGTTTCCCAACAAACAAAAAAACTTCCCCACAACGTGGTCAACGATAACGTGACATACTTAGGAAATCATCCAATAGTATACCAACGGTTCTTGATAAAACTTTTGGGGTGTGTTTGAGCATGTTACTCGTGTTAACACGGGTATACTCCTGAGCGCACGAACGGCAGGAGTACGACCCGCGGGTTAGCAAGAGTATGCTCTCCGTCATACCGGGAATATACTCCAGCACCGAGAGTGATACGCACGCAGCATTTTCCTGCACTCAGGAGTAGCAAGAGTAACACGCTGAAACCCACCCTTGAAGGGTTTTTGTAAGATGAATGGTCACCTCGGCGACCTATAAACTCACCTCCCGGATGTACTTGATGCCTTCCGTGGCAAAGAGGATCTGCTGCATGTCGCTGGGCATGGCTAGCGGCTTACTGGTGGGGATGATCAATGTCCGCTGCCTCGGTGGATAATCCCCTTGATCTGGGGATTAACAGTAATCCACAATAAGTCCAATTCAATCATTGCTATTCTGATAATGAAATTTAACTCTAACTCGCCTCAATCCTCCAAAATCCTCATGGCAGTTTAGAAGGATTTTGGAAGATTGAGGCTGAATGTCAAAAAGTGTCCGTTCATTTTGGACCCTGCATTGTTTATGTTGCAGCCATGCATTACTGAGCCTTGCATTGTGCTCGATATCATCCGCACTGCTTCTGAATGTCATCAGCACTGCCTCAACCCATTAACAGTGAATTTTAAAGGATTGAGTCAATGGTCACTCCTCCATTGATTTTGGAGGATTGAGGATGGTTCCTAGCCAAAATTGTGATGCTTATATAGCGCTTTCCATTATAACAACTATCTCAAAATGCTTTACAAATATTCTCCGTTCATCAGGGCCGTGAGACCACATAGCAGCCGATATCAGCGTACATTCGGTCCTCTATCCTCACAGCTACCCGTTCAAACTTCTGGGAGGAGAGGCAATTGTAGTTAAGTGTCTTGCCCAAGGGCACAAACACCATGTTCCTGGCAGTAGAGTAGTACAGTACTTATGCACAAAGTCCATACAACAGACAGCCAGACTTACCGATTGTTCTGAACTTGGAGACGTCACAGTACAGGATCATGACAGCCAGCATCGTGTGGAGATAAGTGAACTCTTTGGTTTGCAGGGACGTCCATCGCCTCGTTTGAACATCCTACGCAGGCAAAAAAGTCAATAAAAGTCTTAAGAAAAGAACTGCCTAATACAGGGTGAAACAAAATGAAACCCAAATGTTGGGACTGTTGTTTAAGTGAAGTTCTGCATGTAGCACTTTCAAACTCTAAAATGCGAAAGCCCAAATTCATAAGCTTTCTTTTAGTATAAGAATCATTCAAATCACTCATGTACTTTTTAAGTTACGGAATTTCAAACACGACCACTGTACATTCTGTCCACGGATCACAAAAAAAGGTGTACTTTCTCTTAGCAAAATGAAAACAATTCACACACCTATGTGAATTGTTTTCATTTTGTTGAAAGAATACTTACCTTTTTGTAATCCGTGGACAGAATTTTAAAACAGTGGTTGTGTTTAAAATTCCTTGAAAATTACATGAGGGATTTGAATGATTCTTGTACTAAAAGAAAGCTTATGAATTGGACTTTTATGTCCTAGATTTTTAAAATGCTACATGCAGAACTTCACTAAAACAATGGTCCCGACATTCAGGTTTCACATTTTTTTTACTCATCGTGTATTAGACACAGGTTAAAAATCCTGAGAATTATGGCTCAATTAGGTGATCATTTTGTGAGACTATATTTGAACCATGATTAACTTTTGATATCACAACTAGATCTATATGTGCTCGAAGTGAGTACATGAAGAACCAGCATTTCATTGGGTGACTGTCACCCAATTTCATTTGATGCACCGTTATTTTACTCGTGAAACTATCTCACATACCTCCTCGTTCTGTGCAGTGTGTGGGCCCAAGAGGAACGTTACGATCCGCCGCACGGCAGACTTAGTGAACAGATGTTTGCAGCATACAATATCCTATGAGTGGAAAAGACAACATATTTTTAAATGATACTTTTTTTTAAACCTCTAGTAGCAATTTAAACACCATAAAGGCCTTTTAACACAAATCTCGGGGTTCGGTTGACACAAGGTTGACGGACGGTCAAAAATATGCAGCATTTCACTTCTGAAAATGTTCAACCCTGCGTCAACCCAGTGATTGATATTGCCCCAGGTTAAACTCAACCCAGCTCCAGACCAACTCCAAAACTTATAGAACATACACAGTATCACAACTGTTTCTGAACTACAGATTTTGCTTTGTTGTATTCTTGAATTGTGTGTAACGCTCCTATGCAAACATACATTCTGTGCAAAGTTGTCCTTTCAGTCAAAATCAATCAAGTGACTGTTTTCCACAGTTAAGCGTTCCCAGCCTACATAACACAGGATTGACTGGTTGTGACTGTTTATGTAGCTTGATATGGCTATGCTTTGACTGCCAGTGATTAATATGCCAGCTGTGCCAATCACTTGTCTGTATTTGTCTGTTGACTCAATTTCACTAGTCGCAGTGCTTGCTTGATTTATGCTCTGACTGTTGGTGACTAGCCTGTGTAAAAGGCTTGACAGGGAAGAGGATTGATTTTTTTGACTGTCTGTGACTGTTCAGACAGAAGGAGGGTTCAGTATTTAACAGCCATTGAAACAAATGTCTGGGCAGAGGGCAGGATTCTAGGAGGTAAAGAAGTGGCGCTTAATGCATTTTGGAAGCAACCCCTTCATTTATTGAACTCACCGCATACAAGTAGGAGCTGAGAAGCCAAAAGTACTGCTGGCACGTCTTGCAGTGGTCTGGCACCTCCTTGTCCAGCAGCAACAGCAGGTACTCGATGAGGCTATTGACGAGTATTTTATTTCCTTCCTACTGCATGTGAAAAACTAATCAGTGAAATGTTGTCTGTTACCTTAACCTTCCTCGATCCTCCAACATCGATCCCAAGGGGCGGATCCAGGGGGGGGGGGCCAAAGGGGGCCCATTTTTTTTTTCGAAACCATTTTTTTTTCATGTGACATTGCACTAAAGGCAGGCAATGAATACACCACCATCTTTTCCTCAAAAAAAAATTGGTTAAAGTGGTCAGAAATTGCCTTAGATCGCACCACAGAGCATCTAGAATCCAAATTTTTTGGGGGGCCCTTAAGCAGGTCCTGAACCCCACGCCGTAATTTTTTTGACCCACTTTTTTGGGGGACCACAAATTTTTTTGGTCCCCCAAAAAATTGTGTTCTGGATCCACCCTTGCAACATCCACGTGGTTTTGGAGGACTGAGGAATTGAATGCAACATACACATTTTGGAGGATTGTGGAGGATTGAGGGCACATGGATGTTCAGTACGTATCGGTTGATTTTGGAGGATTAAGGAGAATGGTGTTTAAGGAAGAGGAAGATTGAGGCTGAATGCATTTTGAGAGGCAGGGCTTTTGGACATGTTGGAGGATTTTGAAGGATTGAGGCAGTGGGTATCCTTCATTTGAACAAAAGTGCAAAATTTTGAAGGATTTTGGAGGATTGGGGATGGTTCCTAGCAAAAAGGGACTAGGGGGTTAGGGTTAAGACATGTCTGGTGAGATACAATCACATATTTTCCCCCCAGAAATCAGCCAGTAACTTGTGATAGGACTTTGCTTTGCTCACCAAATTTGAGAAGTTAGCAACAGGTCTATCAAAAATTGGCCTACTGCCATTAAAAAAATGAAACCAATAATCAATTTTTGCAGCCATGTGGTGCATAAAGTTATTTACTTTATCATGAGGAGACGTCATAATAAATGGGATCAAAGTATGATGGTGCAGTTATAAATGCATGGTTTCAAGCTGGTTAGGGGCCTGGCCGATAATAATGTTCGGCTCCGGCTATACATCTTTTTCATGAGGAAGCCATTCTTCATCGTGTTCCCTGAACGTATTTTAATTGTCAACTGTTGAATGGGATGGTGCCAGACTAATTATGCCTTCCAAGCCTCACTTTCAATTTTTCTGAATGCTCATTGGTTTACTGCCATGTACTTACACAACAACAAATCACCAAAGAAAAGAAAATTTATGACAGCAAAATATCCAAAATTATAGGAACTTTTTGTGCTGAAACAGCTGTAACATTGAGGTTTCTGCCCAGAATGACATCACAGGTTTGCTCATGAATACGGTAATTTGAATTAGCATAAAAAACAAAATACCCTTGGATATGGCAATATGAAATTTAAAATAAGGTTAAATGGGACACAAAGATGCATTTTCAAGGATAGCAATACAAATAAATGCTATTTACACTGCATGGGCTCTTTAGGAGTCAAATGGAATGCTGCCCTCAGAACTCACCTGAGCTTGTTTTTGGTTCGGAAGTAATTGTTGAATAGAAACTGGAAGGCTAGTTGCAGGCTGGTGATGGCTCAGGAATCGTAGTAACTGCTCAGTGTGAAGGACTGCAGATTGACAAGAAGAGGAATACATTTGAAGAGGAATTTTTATTAAATAATTCTCGATCAGGGTAATGATTTAGGGGTACACTTTATAAGCAAATACCAAAAGTTGCAAATTTCAAGATTACCCGAGGAGAAATTGCTCAGCGCAAACCACACGCCCGTAATTGGCACCTATCAACTGCGCAGTGCCTGAACAAAGCGCGGGGAATTCAATTCCTCGTGCTCCCATGCATATACAAGCACTGTGCAATCGAAATTCCCTGCCGTTCGTTTTGGGCATTGTAACATTGTCACGCAGCAACTTCCATTCACCTTCTCTTATAATTTGCAACTTTACCAACTGCATCATTTTTCATGAACCATTGTCAATGATGGAGGATTTACAGTCTTTGGTAGCAAACTGGGCATCAAAATGTAGCTAACCACATTCCCCAAAGGTCTATATCAATGACGTTATCATAAGACGATCAGATTCAAAATTATGACCCTAAAATGAGTGTGGACTTTTTTTCTTTTTTTTGCGGTGTTTATTTGAAAATCTAGTAATAGCAGAAAATCCCATGCTGACGGTGGGCGTATTTCACATGAAACCAAAGAAGTTGGGCTTGTGGGTATGATGAAGTGTACTCCAACGGCTTGATTTTTGAGGAGCAAAGTTTTGTACCCTGAAATTTCTTTCGTGCAGTAATGTCAGCAAATTTTGAAAGGTATAGTTGTGTTGAGCATTTGTATCTTAACTTACATTTTAATGATCTGCCCAACTATTATCATTGTGCGGTAAACACGTTTTCGCGCCCAAATGGGTAACTTTTTTGTAAACAAAAAAAGTCCCTGAAGATGTTTTTGGACTCACCACGTTGCAGGATGCAAGGCTCCGGACAAAGGTGAAGTAATCGGTGTCATAGATGGCGCGGATCCCCGGTGGCAGCGGTCCATGAACATCCCCCGGTGCTCCCCCTTGCGCACCAGAGCAGTCAGCTCGCTGAGACGATTGCCGTCGTGGTGTGGGGACAGCTCGGGGGAACTGACTGGTTCCAAACTGGCGGGAAAACACAAGAAAGAGTTTTACTCATCGATATGTAAATGATTTTGACAACAGGGGCTAAAGGATCTCCGTGAGTGAAACTTGCGCAATCCCCCTGGCATGCTGGCAGATTTTATAGTCAGTTAGTACGGATACTTCTCAGAGTCCCTAACCAAAATGGAAGATTTCTATTGTTTTAGCAAAAGTGACCTTGACCTTTGACCTGTCTGCCACAAAAGCAACAAGCTTGATAAGGCTACCAAGAGCAACCCACAAACCAAATTTGAAGACTACAGGAACATGATTGTTTTTCTCTTTTTTTCCAGCATCTACAAACATAAAACTTCAAACAAGTCGGTGTAACAATAGCTCCATGAAAATACTAACCCCCACAATCCATCCATTTCTGCAAATTACGGAAAAAGCATAAAGATACAAAAAGCTGAAATCTCTTAGATTTTTCAACCCAACATTTTGGAAGAAAACGTGTTAAAAGCTGTGGAAAAGAGTACTGTTTACGACAACTTACACATGAATCTCGCCTTCGCTGTCTTGCTTGAGAAGTGTGATAATGTTGGGTAAAGATAAACAACGAAATCCTTGTATGGAGAAAGCCCTGGTTCTTAAAAGGCAAAATCGCCTCATGCCAACAACGTTATTAAAGTATCTTTTCATGGAATTTGAATGATACAATCCATTCCTTACTCAATGGAAAAACATATACATGTATACAATTAAATTTAACAAAAACAAATCTGACAAAATACAGAAAATATACAACTGGGTAAAATTGAGAATTTTTTATTCAAATCTTGCACTTCTCTGTCTCACGAAGTTGATCATGAAAGAAAATTTTTATTTAAAATACCAGGAATTTGTAATCAATATTTAAAATATATTTACATATATGTACACACATGTACATTAATGTCACTGACCAGCCCTTCAGTGTAAACTCTGCCGAAACTGTACGCTCAAATGTGTGTATGCATATACATCTTTAATTAGAGCCAGTATCAACAGGTAGAGACTGGTTTGAACTGGTTCAAACCAGATTTGAACCAGTATTTCATATACCTATACAATACACTAAGTTTACTGTCTGATCTACTAACCATGTCTTGCATTGTATCAAACAGTACTACATTACTTAAAAATGCAACTTTTTTTATTCCTACTATTTTAGTGAATCAAAGCAGATTTCACCCGATGGTTTTAAGCTGTTTAAGGTCTCTAAATATGTACAGTATTTTGCATTAAGGCAGACATTTTTTTCTTGTGCATTTTTATGTTAATTTTTTTTTCTTTTCTGGTTATCAAGAAATCCTTTGACTGAGATTCGTTTTTTTGTTTGTGTTCATGTGTGTAATTTCATGACAGATCTTTGCATATCAATCCCCCCTAAAGATAGATATATATTGGATGGCTTTGAGAGGGATATAAGAACATATTGCATGAGCTATGACGAGGGCACTATTGTTATAGCTAGTGCAATATATTCTAGTATCCCCGGGGTAAAAAGCCATCCAATACTATCATTATTATTTATATCAAGCTGACTTGATCAGCAAGAAATATCTTTCAAGACACTGTCTTTATTTCTGAAATTTCACCGAATATTCTTTGCCTTATACCGAAGCAAATTTTGCACTGCTCGAAGCTGCCATTGTTGCTGTTGACAACAGTGCGTGTATATCATGATGCGCGTATGTCATGCTGCGCGCTGCGTCCGTGCCCGCGTTCGATGGTACCGCGCTACGCTCTGTTGACCGGTTGACAACTGTGAGGTTCTACGCTCTTGATTGTGTGGGAATCAGCAAAAATTATTAAAATGCCCGGATGAGGAAAATATCAAAAAATAATATTGTCCTCATCTGGGTACTTTGACTGACATAATATAGCAGTCGTCTGTGAACTTTTCATGACAGCATACAATACAGTGATTCATTTTTTATCACTGGAAGCCTGATAAAAATAATAATAATATGGTTTAACTCCTTGGATACAAACCAAATTGCCTCAATATTAACGGAAATAAAACAATGTGTACTATATGATCTTTGAAAAGATATATCAAGTGTTCGTATCTGGCGGGTGCAATTTTGGAATAATCTGCTCATTGCACACATAACCTATACAAAATTAAAACTAAAAAAGGCTAAAGTTTTTCTGCTTATCAAGGTTGCTTCACTGACTGCAGAAAATGAAAATAATTCAGGTGGAAACCTTTGCTGCTAGGTCTACTTTTCTGTGGCATAAAAAGCGTAGTTTGTAATGTCATGTCAGTATTTAAAGCACAGTTAACATTACAAACAATTCAACAGACGAACAAAAATGCAACTTTTCAACTTATGCTACAAGCACTAAAGCACCACATCCTATGAACTTCAAATTAAATATAATTTCAGATTTTTTCTTATGGAATTTGACAACGGGTTAAAAAAAATGGAATTACTGAACCAATTGAAAAAGTAAAACTTCATAACTACTTGAAACAAAATTTGGAAAGCAACAGAAAAATTGTGCAGATGTTAATTATGTTAAAGTGTGCAAGAACTCAGCCCCCTACATAAATTTCCATATGACCTTAACATTGGTCAGGTATTTTCATCTTCTTAATCGAAAAAATCCCACATACAACTGAACAACAAGAATTGTTTTTCCCAACTAATCTCATTGGTCTCTTTATCTCTTTTTAACATGAAAAATTGACGTTTGAATTTTTAACAAAAACCTACGTTTTATCTTTTCTTATGTACAAAGTATTTACATATGAAATAGTGAGGCGTGATATTTACAGTGATGAAGATGTTATTAAATTTTCACAGAAAGGGATCTTCAATAATTAACGTATCGAGCAAAACATCCCCCCCCCCAAAAAAGGAAAATTCAAATTTAATTTTATGCTACTTGAAAAATAACTTGCATTGGTGTGTGTAACTATAAGTTATTCATTTTTACTTAAAACACACCGCTACTAAACTATCTACATGGAAGATACTGAAAATGCATATTAATTAGGTATTGCCATAGCGATACCACATGCAGTTGCGATTGGATGAAAGAGTGAAGGTAGTCGCCTGGTATTGGATGCTTTCCTTTTTATGAATATTCATGCCATTCCTGGTACAATCTGATTGGTTCTCATGAAACACATCACGGTCAAAGGTTAATGATATACATGTTATCTATCTGGTTGAAACCAGTCGCAGCTAGTTTCAAATCTAGATCCAAAAATACTATCAAATTCTCTTTTAGCTGAGGCAGTTTTGAAAAGTTGTTAGATAGAGTACTCATGCTGTGTGAACATTTGAAAAATACAACCCGTTTTGTTGTCGTTGTTTTTAAAACTATGTACAGCAGACACTAATGATGAAACATGTATGTCATAGTCATTTATCCAGCAATCGTGAGTGGAACACAAAAAAAGCAGTGAGTTTGAGTACCAAATGCCACAAGCAAAAGGCCACCAAATGTTCTGCTTTCCAAGCCAACTTGACGCACAGTAAAGATGGAACACGAATGTTGTGCATGAACTTTTCAGCGGTAATCCTATAACATGTGAGGGCAGTAGGTACAGTGCCCATCTAAGAATAGCGCGATACCCAGACTGCGATATGGACCGTGGCATATGTCATAATATCACACTGTTGTTGCCATGGATCAACCAATCAGGATGGAGGATTCAAGTTTGCTTGAAGATGCCAGAATTCAGTATTTTTACTGCGAAGAATTTACTCTATGCACAGATTTCAGATTCAAAAATCCTTGTAGAGTTATTTGATCTAAAGTTATTTCAATGCATAAACTATTTGGCAACTTGATTTAATCAAGTGGGGTAATCAATAAACAGAAACAAAAAAGAAATTCACTGTAAATCCCGCAGCACTTTTGATAGAAAATTCCTGAATCCTACAAAGTCGAACACGGTGCACAAAACAAATGGTCATTTTTGAAACTTCATAGGTGCATCAATCCCTGTGCCAAAAAAAAAATAGCTAGGCCCAACTTTCCTCAATCCTATAAATCCTTCAAAAAATTCTGATAGATTTTGTAGGACCAGGGAGTGGTAACAGTTAGAAATCGACCAAGTTACTATGCAAAACATCCAATAAAAGTATCAGTGTGACAAAAGGTTTAAATTCGGGTTTGTATAAATTTTTGTCACTTTTGCATCCCTTCCTAAACTGGCTGTGAGACTTAACGGTAAAACGACACACATACCATGCTACCAATTTTGTCCGTATAAAATTATTGCTTCTACAAACTATATTCAAGTCCAAACTTAAAAAACAAACACAAAAATTGTCCTACATTTGCTAAGAAAATAGAAGAATTTGTGCGACTCACAAAATTATGGCTTACAGTGAATAGAGTGAACGATTGAACAGGAACAGCGGCCAACAGAAATCTGGTAAGCACGGAAATATCTGCTCAGTAAAAACAGGTTTCTCGAGGTACAAAGCATGCGAATTATCATAACTTCTGACTTGCTTGGGCAAAAAAAATATTGCTATTAAGCATTCATTGTCTGCTTTGAACACCCTATGCAAACAGACTTTCTGTGCCAAGTTGTCCTTTCAGTCAAGTGGCTGTCTTCAACAATTGAGAGCTCCCAGCCTAGGTAAAGCAGGATGACCTATCTAGTGGATAGTGAAGTGAACCATGGATCGCAAGATGGTTTGAACCCTTGTCCAATTTTATGAAATATTTTTGTTGGTTGGCATAAGTTAATTACAGGGAAAACACTACGAAAACCTATTGTGTGTCTTCCATCCACACAGCGTGATAAATATTCATGTTAGGGTGCGTAATGTGATTGGTTAAAATATGATGTGTCAGCAAAAAAAAAATACGCAACCTGGCCCTTGGTTTCCTACGACCTGACCTGTGATGACCTCTGACTTATGACCCCAGGAGTAAGGAACCATCTTCTATTGGCTACAAATTCTGAAACAGAAAAAAAAAACGCTGTTATGTATCAATGTCGTCCAAGTCGCCTACGTCGTCCTGTACCAACGTCTTGGAAGACTCTGAGCTGTCTTCATTCCCGTTGACCTCTGACCCCTCCGACGACCCGTTGACCTCCATCTTGGTGTTGGAGTCCCCCTCGACGTACTCCTCCTCCTCTTCGTCGTTCTCGATGTGTTCACCGTCGTCGTCACGCGTGTTGAGCTCATCCAACAGCGCGGTGGCTTCGGCCAGCGTGTCCTGAGCACTCATGGTGCGTTGGAAGGACCGGCCCGTGCTGGATTCGTTGGAGACATTCTGAGGCGTCCAGTAGTGCTCACTCATCTATGCAAAACAGCAACATAAACAAAATAAGCACATTAATTGTCTAGTCTTGATAGAAAGTTGCTATAGATTTCTTGTATAGCATAAACAATCAGTCAATTGACAGATCGTTGGAAATCACATACATTTCTTAATTTCTTCAAAATGACGGCAAGCTAGACAGAATTTCACTAGGCGTTTAATACATAAGATTTTTGATAACAATCAGCTAGATTACTTCTAGGAGAAATGCAAATGATCCTATGTGCCTTCAAGTCAACTTGCTTACAAGTAACCATAGATGAAATACGGTATACACAATTAGCTTCTCTTTTGACTTGGTTAACTTGGAAAACTAAACCTTTTGACTCAAAGATGTTATACCCGGTTAACTGAATCTACATATTGAACAGAGGTTCTTACCTTTTTCTTGAGCCAATTGACCGCCCACTGCCACCGGACCGAGATGGTCATCAGATACTCTTTGGCCATGGAGCATTTGTTGGACAGATGGACCAGGAATTTGATGCACTGGTACGACCGACGGCTGTCCGTGGACGTACATTTACGGATGATCTCTGTGAGACAATAGCACAGAAATATTGAGATTACTTTTATATAACGATGAAAAGTCAATTTTCAAGGAATGTTGTTTCCAAAAGTTTTTCAGCTTGTATGTAACTATACATTTTGGTCCAAAGTGTGACAATTCTTGCCCTGTTACCTTGGTACTTTGTAATTTTCCATTCAGAAATACCTAAGATAGTTTACTCATTTCTATTGGTCGAGAGCCTGTCACATGGCCGGTGTTCAACGGTTGATAAAACACTGGCTGGCTGGTCTCAAACACTTTTCTGGTGTCACATGAAATTTGGACTCCTATGAAATCTTGTTCGGTTACCCTTTTATTGGTTAAACGTTCACAATCCTCACTTGGAAATGTGCAACACTACCAATGAGTCCGTATTTTCCTACTCTTAATTCACACTGCACCGGCACAGCTGCGCTCTGCACCACATCCTGCAGTATGCGACACACGCAGGCCAATCTCCATATAAGGAGTTGTCTAAAACTACTTGCTAGAGGCATATACCATAACATAGACAGAGGGGTGTTTTAAAAGAATATGAAGTAAAATTATTGGAAAAATCATTGGAAATTAATATTATTTTGACTGGTGATGACTCTTTGACTGAAATGGTATTTGTGAAAGGGTATAAATCTGTGCTTGGCCGGTATTAAACAAGCCTGTTTAAGACTGGCTGGGAGCCTTGTCGCTACTAATATCCCTCACCTTTGGCTCGGGCTACAATCAGTGTCCATTCCCCCAGCCAGTCTTAAACGGACTTGTTTAAAACCAGCCAAGCACATATTCATTCCCTTATTCAAGCAGCATTAAGAATGACTTTAAACATTTTATTTGTTGGGTAGGTAGTTTGCAATTCATAATCACTCTTGGAGGATGACTGCATCAAGGAGTGCATAAGAATTATATAATCACAGATATCAGATGTAACAGGCACATGAAAAAAGTGGACCCCACATTGATACAATAACCCATGTCTTGGCCTCCCAAGATGGCGTCCAAGTGGCTTCACCTTACCTAAGTCAGTCTATACAGAGATGAGTGCTCCTTACCCAAGAGGCCATTGTTGTTGTTGCCTTCCACGGCTAGCTTGAGGCGCTTGCCCTGCAGGGGGTCCTCCATCATCAACAGCTCCAGGAGGAGAATCAAGATGTGCTTCAGCTCATTGGTGGGCGCCGAGGACACCTGACCCTGTATCGACCAATCAGGGCGGAGAGACAATAAATGGAAAAAAAATTAATGACAAAGAGAAAAAATCTGGCACATAATGTAGCGTTTAAAATTTCGATCTCCCTTGTTATATTTAAAAGGTCCATAGGATCATTTACTTTTTGTGCATTTGTTTTTCTCTTCACATTGAGCAAGGCTTTTGACGTTAAATATGTTTCTGGGTCATTGTCAACATTCCTACATATACATGCCTTTATTATTATTATTATTATTATTATTATTTATTCGACCAAAATTTGCAACAAACATATACAGAGAATATGACAATGTAACTCCAGAGGAGACAAGATTACAAGTATAAGAAGTCATGACACAATACAAATAAGTGTAAACAAAAGCAAGGAGCTATGAATAAAGGTAGCAATGATAAAAGGCAAGGTTGTTACAGAATAAGACAAAACGAGAACAGAACAAAACCCAAATTAAGATGGCCAGGATTAATAAAAGTGAACTTAAACACTATGACTCGAAAGCCTATCAATCCAATCCTAAAAGGGAACACGGAATAAATATTATGAAATCTGTGAACAGACCAATATGTAATAAAAACAACACACATTCATAAAAACATAAAAATACAAAACTAACACATTTAGGGCAAGTTTGGCAGTGGCAAAATTAACCACTTAAAAGCATGGAACAAAAAGCTAAAAAAAAAAAAAAAAAAACATACATGGATGCCAACAAAAGAATTAAAATAAAAAAAAACCTGATGGATTAAATGAAATACTGAGGACATAAATAACAAACAAATGGCAAATTTAGTAGTGGCGAAAATCAACCACTAAACAGCATTAAACAAAAAACAAAACAAAACAAAACAAACAAACAAACACCCCAGCACCCCCCAAACATAAATACAAAACAAAACATAAAACAAGCAAACAACCAAACAGCACAACAAACAAACGAGCAAACACCCCACCCAACAAACAAACAAAATAAATAAATAACCAAAAGAAAACAAAACAAAAACAATTAGCATGAATGATAACACATGGGGAATGATAACACACAAAAACCAAAACTGATGAATATATTAAAAACAGAAGATATAAAACTGACAACTACAAAAGCATAAGAATATCTGCAACAAGTAAACCTAAATTAGGTGAGCAAAAACCGAGTGACTGCAAACAATGGGGGAGGCGATCGACAGACATTATGCTGGCAAAAACTGGCAATATCAAGCACTTGGAGTTCAAGTCATCTAGAAAGTGATTGCACAGATAAACGTTAAAACACTTAAACGAATCACAGATTAATAACATTCAAATACTGCAGACTGTAATTAGAAATTATCGCTTGGCACAGTAAAATCGAACGAGATATTTTTAACAAACCGTCTGCACAAACCATCTGCACAAAGCATTTGCTTGACACAAATTAAATACAAATGGCACCCATTCACAGATTCACCGAATTACAAACCAACTACTACGGAAATTTCCAAAAATGCGTCACTTGACACATCTTTGGAAATGGCCTTCTATTTTTTTTTTCTTCAAAATAACGGTGTGCCAGAAGGAATAATTTCACAGGGAGTCTAGTGCCATTACTATCTTTAAACCAAGTAAGCTTTTCAACAATAACTTTGTCAGTTACTTTTTGTAAAGCTGCAAATGATCTACTCTACCTTTAAAACAATGTTCATCAATATGAATAAGACATAGAATGAAAAATCTGCCCATCTTTAACAAATTTTGAATTACTTGCTGAACGACAATCTCGAAGGTTGCAGATGTCCTCAATCCCCCCCCCTTCAAAAAAAATGTTGGTCTTTTGGGGGGTTTAAATAAAAACATACAGTACAAATTAAACATTTGTTGGATCAACTTGAATTGTAAGGAATTGTTCTTACGTGGATCATCATCATGACAGACAAGGTGAACGTGTCGTTGCAGTAGCAGCAATGCAGCAGCATGTCCAGCAGTGCAGTGGTTGCGTTGGGTACTTCACGGAACATCAGTATGACCTGCGGGGACACATTGGAATTGTTAGCCAAAGCAGTGTTATTAATAAAGATATAGTGTCCTACAGTTGTTAAGACAAACATTCAGTCACAACACACGTAACTTTGGACGAACCTGATTTTCTTTGTCTAAATAGTGATAACATTTTAACGTGTAAGGCAATGGAAATAATTATCTCACTTAAAAGTAGTTTAATAAATGGGCTTCCAAGACACAATTAATTTTGGTGCTACGCAGGTTTTTTTTAAGGAAACATACATATATTTCATTGTGTTTCTCTTTGTTCCTATAGACTGAACACATCACAAACTTACATTCAAAGATCATTTTTTAACAAAAGATTGAAGAATAAGACTTGTAGAAATTGACGATCAAGGACAGGTACAAAATCCTTTGTCCCCTTTGTGTGTCTGTCGTCTATCATTAAGCCGTACAAGAACATGCAGTTGTGCATTTCTATACGCCCGAGGACAATGCTTTGTGTTTCCCTTTGTCCCTGTAATATTACGCCCTCCCATAGACTAAGCACATAACCATACGGTGGACTGTTTTCAACAAATCACCCAACGCTTGAGGACTGAAAGGATCTTTTGTTCTCCCTTTATGCGTCTGTCCTCTACTGTAAAGCCACACATGTACACCCGCACAAGTGTGGCCGTTTTTTACATACATGTAAAATATTACCCGAACTGACATTGCATATTTATAACTGGACACCTAATGTACCAGGAAAAGCTTTTGTTTTTGTATAGTCAGGATTCAAATATAGCAGAAACGATATCTTAATGTAGACATAACGGTGTCAAAATCACTCAGTGGAAGAGTGACATTTGGAGTTGACACGGTGTTACGTCCACAACCAAGCTATCATTTCTGCTCCATTTGATACCCAACTATCTTTGCTTTACAGAAATTTCATTGACACAGTGTCAATGTTATGTCCGAATGACATTTTTGCTCATATTTTTGGCAAAATACATGCGAATGATTTAAAACTTTCTGCAGTGGTGAAACGTATGTAGAGCAACTGCTAGCAAGGCATTCATACTTTTCATAATATGGTAATATGTCACACATTGTTTCCCAACCCGGTGGAATGACCCATAAAGGTTATCCTCATAAACTTTTTATAAATTGTAATACACCGATCCCTCTGCCTACATGCACAAGAGCAGCCGGGTGCAATGTACAAGTACTGAACAGCTAGCCACAATCAACAACATTAGGCTTGAGGTCAAGAGGTGTCTCATAATTAAAGCTCTTCATAAAAACCCAGGAATTTTGCATATGAGACATTGTGTTCATCAGGAAACAGTTCAAAGTTTACATCACAACAGCCGTTGCTGTGCACTTGACTGTGGTAGCGAGGCACTATTCAGTATAGGACAATCCGTGTACACAACATACAGTCGTGCTGTTGTAGTAATAGTAGGGTGTGGCTGATACTGCTGACAGACTGCATGCAGGAAACGACTTCAAACTGTACCCATAAACAGGTCTGCTGAACTTGTAGGTAGGTGGACATTGTTATGGGAATATACATTTGCCTTTGCTGTAATTTTCAAAAATGGATGGATTTTGGGGGTTAGTATCTTACAGCAATAATTGTTACACTGACTTGTTTGATGTTTTGGGTTCGTAGATGCTAGAAAAACCAAGAAAAACAATCATGTTCTTGCGACCCATAGTTACAATGTCGACGAGCGACAGATGGCTATTATAATCTCCCCAAGGAATAAAATTAAGGGAAAACCACCCGGCCCAAAGAATAAAAGGGAAAACCACCTGTAGCTAAAGTTTTGTGATGACTCCTCGTGCGGCGCGGGATGTGAGAAATGCCAGTTCACTATTGGTCAAAAGAGGGTACCAGCAGTTCAAAATCACTTTACCGAACGATCATTTTTAGTATTACGAACACTTTCTGTGGATCCAGCGGTGTTCTTTATAGTGGCGTTTCACTGTATACTGAATATGAGTCAGTCTATATTTATACAGTATCTTATAGTATGCATAGGTTGAAAGTTAGTTTTTCTTTCCACTATTATATGGTTTATATAGAGTACAACTGAGCAACATGGCAGAGGGAGGTGTGACCGATCTAGTCTTGGATGAGACTCAGAAGGAACTTCAAGAATGTCCTATCTGTTACTCTGAGTACAAGGATCCTAGGATGCTAGACTGCTCACACAGCTTCTGCCTGAAATGTCTCCAAGAACTCAGACTGACACAAAATAAGGACGACAAGAATATTGTCTGTCCGTTGTGTCGAAAGGAAACTGCCCTGACTGAAGCTGGCGTGGACATGCTACCTGGAGGATCAAAGGATGTCAATCAACAGGAACAGACTGAAGGTCAGGGGTTAAAAGTCATGTGTCAGGCATGTGATGAGGAGAACGAAGCTATTTCTCGATGCATGGATTGCAAGCATTATCTCTGTCAAGAATGCCTGAAGGCACACAATCGAATGGCAGTACTGACAAAGGGTCATAAGATTGTGGCTTTGACAGAGCTACCTGTTGAGTCCCAAGAAATAACTGAGGACACTGAACTCAAGAAAGTTCCCAAGTGTTTCAAGCATCCAGATCAAGATCTCTGTCTGTTTTGTGACTCATGTGAAGTCCTCATATGCCGTGAATGCACAAACATTGATCACAAAGAATCCATGCATTCTCACGTCAGCATTGACCAGGCGGTCAGCAGATGTAAACAAGAAGTACATGAATCCGTATCTGAAACAGAAGAGTGCATTGAAAAATTCATTTCTGCAAACCCTTCTTCAGGTCATTCACGTTACCGACTTGACAAGATGCTGGTAAAAACGTACTCTCAAATTTCACAGAGAGCAGAAAAGGAAATTGCCAAAATCAGGGATAAAGAAAAACAACTCAAAACGGAGGCCAGGGCCATTGCCATTAAACGAGATACAGAATTTGCATATGCAGAAACGTCTGAGCAGATTGTGGGTAAAGTGAATGAAGTTATGACTACAGCAACGTGCTATGAGATCCTGGAGTCCAAGAAGAAAATGCTGCGGGATTTGAATGAGCAGGTGGAGGTGCATAAGAGTTTGGATATCAAGCATGGGAAGTCATTCCTTGGCTTTAAGGAGAGTGGAGAGGATGGTCAGCTTGGGACTCTGCTCTTGGAGGAGAAATGGGAGACCTTTTCAGCAGTTGAACTTCGTGAATATTGCTCAGGACATATAGCAGCATACTCCACAAGTGAAATGGTTGTGACATGCAGTGATAAACTGGTTACACTGGATTCAGAGGGGAAGGTGATTTCTACAAAGACCTACAAACCTGTCCCTGATAAACCAAACGAACCCCATGACCCTAATGACATACAGAGAGCAACAGCTCTAGCCATCAACAAGGATGATCAACTTCTGATCCTAGACAATCCTGCAGTCAAGACCTTCAACAAGGAATACCAGCTCCTTCATCAGTTCCTACCGGGTAAAGAGGCCGGCGTGGACGGCACACCGACGTGCCTGGCAGTGGACAGCAGCAATCTGATAGCAGTGGGTTACAACGACAAGGAACAGATATCTCTACACAACCCAGATAGTTCCCTCATCAGAACACTGCCTGCTCCAAAGATTGATACATATTTGATCTTCAGCAACAAGCGACTTATTTACACCAACCGCAGCAATGAGGGTTGGCTGATGGCTGTTGACTTACATGGCAACAAACTGTTTAATCAAAGTTGTAGTGATCCTCGTGGGCTGTGTTGTGATGATGCAGGTGATATTTACCTTTGGGCCTCAGATCAAATCTGCCATTTCCGTGCAGATGGCAAGTGCATTGCTTCATGGGGCTGTGTGGCTGGTTCTGATATCACATACACACCTGCACATAAATTAGCAGTTGTGACAAGAGCGTGGACGGGGTACCCTTGGTTTGTGTACATCTACAATTGTACATGTAGGCCCTATCACTTAGTTTAGAGATATCAACCAATATGCAATTGTTCGTAAATCAAGCGATCAAAACAAACGGCAGGGAATAAAAAAGAAAAACAAAAAATGGAAATGATGTCAAGACATTTTATATCTTCAAAACATCCATGAAAATTATTGATGCTCCATGCATCCATAGACATGTGCAATGTACAGAAACTTTCTGATTGCAAATTCACAAACAGGACAGACTTCAAACACTCTGAGCAGGATATGGGATTGTATACATGTACATAGAAAGTTTACATGTGTTATATTACATTTAGTATCTTACACATGTACATCAACTGTAGTTATATGTGCAAACTTATTTGGAGCTTGTACAGTTGTACATACGTCCATGTGTTTAAAATGGAAACGCTAGTTTGATTTTTTTTCTAAAACTTCCCATTTCCCAAAATGACAAAATTTGTCCTAAACTGATAACATCGCCTCAAAAATATAACAATAAATGTCTGCATGAGGTGTTCTATGTACATTGAAAGGTTGTAGGTTGAAAAATAAACTTAATATTTCCAATCAGTCTTGGAAAAACCCCGCATATGTTGCAAGTTCTTCTCTACTTCTACACGTATTGCTTAAAGATACGGTACAAGTGTAAATACTGATCGTGCAACATTCATTTAGTATCCATATTTCCAGCTACCAGTACATGTACCGTACTCCACCATTTGTCATGAAAACAGGTGGGCAATTATAGACATATATCCACACGCCCCGCTCCAGGAAGTTTTGACCAATCACAGCCATGATTTATGCCCAACATAGGTGTGTACAAATTTGTATTGCGCATGCATTCGCATGTATGACCTATGCACGTCTGGAACATAATACCGGTATTTAAGAAAGGAGAGGTGAACGATTTGTTGCCCACATACATGGTGGGCGGTGCCAAATAGGATGGTCTATTCATCGAGGGTCATCTCCATGAGATGAAGTATGTACTCCATGTTCTTTTGAATAGATTTTTTTGTTTAAACAAATGAGACCAGCTTTATTCTGATTAGACATTCAGAAACACAAACTTCAGCAAGTTAAACTTCCCAATCAAGCCTTCTTTGTAACTTGGTTCACTGCAGTTTCTGTGCACTTTTCTCAAATATTGAGACTGTTTTGTATTATGAATATGAGTAGAGCAGCTAGGACATGAGAGGCACACATGCTGTTGCCCTTGTGCGTGGTTGGTGGTAAAGGGTGCCGTTTAAACATTGAAATGATAAACATTCTTAATCCATTTACAATTAATTTCCCAAATGCTTAAACCAAACCCGCATTGTATATGTTTGCTGTATCTGCCCTCGTATGCATTTTACACACAATTAATAATACTAAAGGACACCTTTAAACCATTTTATTTACAAAGCAAAAGACAGTCCATTATGAATGATCTTCTTTGTACATCAGTGTCGATGCTGCCCTTCGTTTGCTGTGCACTATAATTATTTAATGTATATTCTTGTAACTAACATGCTTGAGTGCAAACACTGGTGCAGGTGGCATGCAGCCTGTGTGACGTGGCTAAAGGTTTAAACGTTTAAATTGGGCTGAAATTGATTTGCTAAACGTCTCCAAAATAAACGCAAATCATCGAGGGCCAGCTCCATAAGAATGTACCGTTATACCTTGGAATGTTCTATACAAACGATTAAATTTCTTTTGAGACTACAATGTAGATCAACTTCATTCTTATTGGAGATTCGGAAACACTAACTTTAACTTCCCATTCAAGCATGGGCGTCGCGAGGGGGGGGCAAGGGGGGGCACTTGCCCCCCCCTGGAAAAAAAAAAAAAAAAAAAAAAAAAAAAAAAAAAAAAAAAAAAAAAAAAAAAGAAAAAAAAAAGGCGCGAAGACAAAGTGGTGTAAATTTAATGAGTTGGGCATTTTTGGCAAAAAATTTTTTTGCCCCCCTCTAGAAAAAATCCTGGCGACGCCCATGCATTCAAGCCTTGTTTGTATCTTGGTTTTGCCCAACATTTTAAATTAAACACCCTTTTTATAGTTTTATACTGCTTTGTAGTATGAGCACATGTATGCATTGGAGCCTTTGGTTTTAGTAGTTTGGTCTTGGGTAATTGATCAAGCATTCAACTTGATCAGGCATTTGTAGCCTCAGAATAAACGATGGTTCTCCATTTATTTACCCAAACAGTTTGACTAGTTCTCTCTTTGTTGCTGTGGTTTATTTATTTAACCTGCATTTCAACGACTGTATAACAATAATTTGCACCATTGAAAACAAACCTTTCATTGACAATGATTACCAAAAACATTGGTTATTGCAGATGAGTTCTGTTTCGTCTTGAGTTTTAACCACTATGGATGGTTACACAGACCAGTGCTATGGGCCCATGTAACAGACTGCCTATAACCTGCACTGGGCCTCTCTGCTGCCCACGAAAAAATGTGTGAAAAATCTGATTGGCGTTTCCGCAAAACCTTGAGGGAAAGCCTTTGTTTCTGTACTTATTTTCTGGTTTTTTTTCCTTCTTCATGTTTTTCTATCACAAATCCCATAGACTTTCTAAACGTTTTTTTTTTTCTCGCCGGCTTAGACATTGGCACGGTGTAAATGTTGTTATCGTTGCCGCTATGTATTATGTCGCTATTAATTTTCTTAAGTCGAATCTAGTCAGTCCCCGATCAGTTGCGTTCACGCTCCCGACCAACGCACTTCACTTTTCGGTAGCCAACAATTTGTAAGTATTTTTACTCTAATTTATTTTTTACTTTAATTAATATCATATTTATTTATGAACATTTAATTCCCTGTAAGCATTTATCTGTATACTATATTACTAGCGCCTGGCTCGATAATCATGGATACGTGTGTTTTAGTTCATGCCGAAATACTTAAGATTCCTTAGAGCCAACGCCCTTATTTTATAGGCCTTCACCCTGGTACATGGAAACAGAAAGTACAGATTTTTGGGGTTGCCAATTTATTATATAATTTATATCTGTGAATTATATTTCATTGTGGTATGTTTATTTATTTGCTATTCGCATTATTTTGTGCAGCACTCCAGAATGCCGCCGTAAATCCCTGAACACCCAACAACTGTTAAACCCGTATACCTCAGTGTGTGCCGATGGTTCCTTACCCGGGGAACGATTGTAAGTTTAATATCAGTGGGTTTCTTCATTTAAATAATTCATTGGATTAGTTGTATTTCATTAAAATGAATTGTTGACTCCTCTGCAAACGAGCATATTTTTTTTTTTTTTTTTTTTTTTTTCTTACAAATGTTTTTAATGAGCAAATTTGGGACAAAAGTTTACAATTTCAACAGAAAACCTCTAAACTGAATAGTGCCTTCCTGAAATGACGTCACAGCAACAGCGTCCTCATTTGTCAGGAAAAGCATAGGAAATATTTAAATGTTTAAAGAAGTGCACTTTTCAGCAACATTAAAAAAAAAAAGGAATGCCAAGTTGTTTTCATACATTTTTAGAGAAGTAGAAAGTTACACATGAAAATAATGTTCCTAAGTGAAATTCTTGTCATGGTCCCTTTAACCTATCAAAAAGAATAATTACAAATGTTTAGAGTATCAAGTGTTTCTTTTAATTTCAAACCAAATGTTATATAGTAGTAGAAACATTTATTTCAATGTTGCCATTTCCACACAATAAAATGTTACAATAAGGTCGATAAGGTGCTGCCCGTTCACAATTGGTGTAATATTCTCTCTAAACCTATTAAGGTAATTGTTTAATGTATATTGATGTATTTGATTGTAATATTTAATATGAATGTTTGTATTTTCCTTTAGTTTTCACCTGCATCAGCGGTATGTAAATAAAATGGGGTCAAGAATTCAAAACAGACTGCCGGTCTCGTTTTTCAGCGGTGCATACAGTGACAAATGTTACGTCAGAATGACATTTTTGCTCATATTTTTGGCACATTCAATGATTGAAAACTTTCTGCAGTAGTAAATTACCCAACAACAAATATTATGTAGAGCAACTGCTAGCAAGGCATTCATACTTTTCATAATATGGTCATATGTCACACATTGTTTCCCAACCCGATTGAATAACCCATTATCCTCATAAACTTTTTATAAACTGTAATACACTGATCCCTCTGCCTACATGCACAGGAGCAGCCAGGTTCAATGTACAAGTACCACTGAACACCTAGCCACAACCAACAACATATGCTGGAGGTCAGAGGTGTCTCATGAAAAGCTATTCATAAAAACCTGGGAATTTCCCATATGAGAAATTGTGTTCATGAGGAAACAGTTCTACGTTTACGTCACAAAGACAGCCGTTGCTGTGCACTTGACTGTGGTAGCGAGGCACTATTCAGTATTGGACAATCCGTGTACACAACATACAGTCGTGCTGTTGTAGTAATAGTAGGGTGTGGCTGATACTGCTGACAGACTGCATGCAGGAAACGACTTCAAACTGTACCCATAAACAGGCCTGTTGAACTTGTAGGTAGGTGGACATTGTAATGGGAATATACAACATTTGCCTTTGCTGTAATTTTCAGAAATGGATGGATTTTGGGGGTTAGTATTTTACAGCAAATATTGTTACACTGATTTGTTTGACGTTTTGGGTTCGTAGATGCTAGAAAAACCAAAAAACACAATGTTCTTGTAGTCTGGTTCCCTGATGCCACTTAAATTGAAATGGAACAATTAATAGACGTCAGGGAGTTGTAAAGTCAGAGAACCAGTCTAGAAGGCTTGTAACAGTTGCAAACAATATTCAGATTAACTAAATATGGTAAATGGGGGGGGGGGGGCAGTATTTGAAGAAAAAAAAAACAGCCAGCAATTTCCAATGTTGGTTGGCCCACCAGTGTTTGAAATTGATATAAAAATACCACTTTCTTGAAAATGTCAGCACACCAGGTGCCATGATTTTACAGGATGCTTTGGACTGTCATTCACTAACAGTCCAGTAAGGTATTTCATAATAATTTGGTAGTTTTGTTTTTGATGTTGGCAAATGTTGTATATTCCCTTTGATGCAGCCACACAGGGGAATATAATAAATAGCACCATGACAGACTGCACTATGCTCTCATGTATCAAAGAAGAAGAAATATTGACTGTAATGATGTCCTTTGATTATTCACCTTCGTATTGTTATGTGCATGTATGTTTTTGATTTCATCTGCATGAACTTTTTTATTGAAGTGATTTAAATACATATTTACATCTACAAGTATGCAAACTGTTAGGGAACTACAGTGGAACGCCGCTATACCGAACATTCCGCTATACGTACGAGCATCATCCTTGGCTCCCCGGGTTTTAATGTACAAAACGTAACAAACATTGTTGTTGAAAACAGCCAACAGATTAACAAAAAAAATTACCGATTGTTCATGTATTAAACACTATTTGGCCACTTTTAATTCCCGAACATCGAACAACCCATAGTTACATGGTGTGTGAATGTTGACAAGCGATAGATGGCTATTATTTCCCCAAGGAATAAAATCAAGGGAAAACCACCCGGCCCAAGGAATAAAAGGGAAAACCACCCATTGCTAAAGTTTTGTGACAACTCCTCGTGCCGCGACGGGATGTGAGAAATGCCAGTTCATTATTGGTCAAAAGAGGGAACTAGCAGTTCAAAATCACTATACCGAACGATCGTTACTATGAACACTTTCTGTGGATCCAACGATGTTCATTATAGCGGCGTTCCACTGTGTACTGAACATGAATCAGTTTATATTTATACAGTATTTTATAGTATGCATAAGTTGAAAGTTTGTTTTTCTTTCCACTCTTATATGGTACATGTAGAGTACAACTGAGCAAGATGGCAGAGGGAGGTGTGACCGGTCAAGTCTTGGATGAGACTCAGAAGGAACTTCAAGAATGTCCTATCTGTTACACTGAGTACAAGGATCCTAGGATGCTAGACTGCTCACACAGCTTCTGCCTGAAATGTCTGCAAGAACTCAGACTGACACAAAATAAGGACAACGAGAATATTGTCTGTCCGTTGTGTCGAAAGGAAACTGCCCTGACTGAAGCTGGCGTGGACATGCTACCTGGAGGATCAAAGGAGGTCAATCAACAGGAACAGACTGAAGGTCAGGGGTTAAAAGTCATGTGTCAGGCATGCCATGAGGCTGAGAACAAAGCGATATCTCGATGTGTGGATTGCAAGCATTATCTGTGTCAAGAATGCCAGAAGGCACATAATCGATTCGCAGCACTGAAGAGTCACAAGATTGTGGATTTGACAGAGCTACCTGTTGACTCCCAAGAAACAACTGAGGACACTGAACTCAAGAAGGTTCCCAAGTGTTTCAAGCATCCAGATCAAGATCTCTGTCTGTATTGTAACACATGTGACATCCTCATATGCAATGAATGCACAACCTTTGACCACAAAGAATCCATGCATTCTTACGAAGACATAATTGAGGCATTCAGCAAATGTAAACAAGAGGTAAATGAATCAATATCTGAAACACAAGAGTGTATTGAAGTCTTCATTTCTGCAAACCCCTCTTCAGGTCATTCACGTAACAGACTTGACAAGATGCTGGCAAAAACCTACACTCAAATTTCAGAGAAAGCAGAAAAGGAAATTGCCAAAATCAGAGAGAAAGAAAAACACCTCAAAAAACAGGCCAGGGACATTGCCACCAAACGAGATACAGAATTTGCATATGCAGAAATGTCTGAGCTGATTCTGGGTAAAGTGAATGAAGTAATGACTACAGCAACGTGCTATGAGATCCTGGAGTCCAAGAAGAAAATGCTGTGGGAATTGAATGAGCAGGTGGAGGTGCATAAGAGTTTGGATATCAAGCATGGGAAGTCATTCCTTGGCTTCAAGGAGAGTAAAGAGGATGGTCAGCTTGGGACTCTGCTCTTGGAGGAGAAATGGGAGAGAGGTGAGACCTTTTCACTAACTATTTACAATCCCCAACATCTTGCAGCATACTCCACAAGTGAAATTGTTGTGACATGCAGTAATAAACTGCATACATTGGATCCAGAGGGGAACATGATTTCTACAAAGAACTACAAACCTGACCCTGATAAACCAAACGAACCCCATGACCCTAATGACATACAGGAAGCAACAGCCCTAGCCATCAACAAGGATGATCAACTTCTGATCCTAGACAATCCTGCAGTCAAGATCTTCAACAAGGAATGCCAGCTCCTTCATCAGTTCCTACCGGGTAAAGAGGCCGGCGTGGACGGCACGCCGACGTGCCTGGCAGTGGACAGCAGCAATCTGATAGCAGTGGGCTACAAGGACAAGGAACAGATATCTCTACACAACCCAGATGGTTCCCTCGTCAGAACACTGCCTGCTCCAAAGATTGATAAGCATTTGATCTTCAGCAACAAGCATTTTATTTACATCAACAGTAATGAGGATTTGCTGATGGCTGTTGACTTACATGGCAACAAACTGTTTACTCAAAGTCATAGATATCCTCATGGGCTGTGTTGTGATGATGCAGGTGATATTTACCTTTTGGCCTCAGATAAAATCTGCCATTTCAGTGCAGATGGCAAGTGTATTGCTTCATGGGACTGTCAGGGTGGTTCTGGTATCACATACACACATGCACATAAATTAGCAGTTACATGTACACAAAGGTTTGGCTTTGAGGACGACATTTTCATGTATCACTTGGTTTAGAGATATCAACCAACACATAATTGTTGAAACGATCAAAACAAAAGGCAGGGAATAAAAAATAAACGAATATACGAAAATGGTATCCAGACAATCTACAAAACATCCATGAAAATTATTGATGCTCCATGCATCCATGGACATGTGCAATGTACAGAAACTTTCTGATTGCAACTTCATAAATAGTACAGACGTGAAACACTGTGAGCAGGATATGGGATTGTATACATGTACATAGAAAGTTTTTATGTGTTATGTTACATTTAGTATCTTACACATGTACATCAACCAAAGTCATTATGTGCAAACTTATTTGGAGCTTGTACAGTTGTACATTCTTCCACATGTTTAAATTGAAGTGGTAATTTGATATATTTTTTGTTAACTTCCCATTTCCCAAAATGATAAAATTCGTCCCAAGCTGATAACATCGCCTCAGAATTATAACAATAATTTGTTTACCTGAGGTGTTCTATGTACATTGTAGGTTGAAAAATCAACTTAATATTTCCAATCAGTCTTGAAAAAAACTGCATGTGTCGCAAGTTCTTCTCTACTTCTACATGTATTGCTTAAAGATATGGTACAAGTGTAAATAGTGATCGTGCAACATTCATTTATATTTCCAGCCACCAGTACATATGTTCCGTACTTCACCATTTGTCATGAAAACAGGTGGGCAATTATAGACAAATCCACACGCCCCCCCTCCAGGAAGTTTTGACCAATCACAGCCATGATTTATGCCCAACATGGGGTAGGTGTGTACAAATTTGTATTGCGCATGCATTCGCATGTATGACATATGCACGTCTGGAACATAATACCGGTATTTTAGAAAGGAGAGGTGAACGATTTGTTGCCCACATACATGGTGGGCGGTGCCAAATAGGATGGTCTATTCATCGAGGGTCATCTCCATGAGATGAAGTATGTACTCCATGTTCTTTTCAATAATTTTTTTTTGTGTAAACAAATGAGACCAGTTTTATTCTTATTGGACATTCAGAAACACAAACTTCAGCAAGTTAAACTTCCCAACCAAGCCTTCTTTGTAACTTGGTTCACTGCAGTTTCTATGCACTTTTCTCCAATATTGAGACTGTTTTGTATCATGAATATGAGTAGAGCAGCTATGACATGAGAGGCACACATGCTGTTGCCCTTGTGCGTGGTTGGTGGTAAAGGGTGCTGTTTAAACATTGAAATGATAAACATTCTTAATCCATTTACAATTAACTTTCCAATATGTTTAAACCAAACCCACATTGTATATGTTTGCTGTATCTGCCCTCGTATGCATTTCACACACAATTAACAATACTAAAGGACACCTTTAAACCATTTTATTTAAAAGCAAAAGACAGACCATTATGAATGATCTTCTTTGTAGATCAGCGTCGATGCTGCCCTTCGTTTGCTGTGCACCATAATTATTTAATGTATATTCTTGTAACTAACATGCTTGAGTGCAAACACTGGTGCAGGTGGCATGCAGCCTGTGTGACGTGGCTAAAGGTTTAAACGTTTAAATTGGGCTGAAACTGATTAGCTAAATGTTTCCAAAATAAACGCAAATCATCGAGGGCCAGCTCCATAAGAATGTAACGTTATACCTTGGAATGTTCTATTCAAACGATTACATTTCTTTTGAGACTACAATGTAGATCAGTTTCATTTTTATTGGAGATTCGGAAACACTAACTTTAACTTCCCAACCAAGCCTTGTTTGTATCTTGGTTTTGCCCAACATTTTAAATTAAACACCCTTTTTATAGTTTTATACTGCTTTGTAGTATGAGCACATGTATGCATTGGAGCCTTTGGTTTTAGTAGTTTGGTCTTGGGTAATTGATCAAGCATTCAACTTGATCAGGCATTTGTAGCCTCAGAATAAAAATGATGGTTCTCCATTTATTTACCCAAACAGTTTGACTAGTTCTCTCTTTGTTGCTGTGGTTTATTTATTTAACCTACATTTCAACGACTGTATAACATTAATTTGCACCATTGAAAACAAACCTTTCATTGACGATGATTACCAAAAACATTGGTTATTGCAGATAAGTTGTGTTTCATCTTGAGTTTTAACCACTATGGATGGTTACCCAGACCAGAGCTGTGGGCCCATGTAACAGACTGCCTATAACATGCCTGGGCCTCTCTGCTGCCCACAAAAAAAAAATGTGTGGAAAATCTGATTGGCTTTTTCGCAAATGCTTGCAGAAAAGCCTTTGTTTCTGTACTTTCCTTGTTTTCTGTTTTTGTTTCTTCTTCATGTTTTTCTATCCCAAATCCCATAGTTTTTCTACACGTTTTTTTTCTTGCCGACATCGCCGCTATGTATTTATTCCGTTACTTAATTTTCTTCCCCTGGAGTAACTATTTCCCTTATTAAAAGCCCTTATTTACATAATTTGCAAGTCTAATCTAGTCAGTCCCCGACCAACCCTACTTAGGAATCTATGGTATGCCATGAGGTAATGTTTTTGCTTGCGCCACCCCGGCGTGCGGGAAATTCAAATCAGTTGCGTTCACGCTCCGGACCAACTCACTTCACTTTTCGGTAGCCAACAATTTGTAAGTATTTTTTACTTTAATTTATTTTTTACTTTGATTAATATCATGTTTATTTCTGAACATTTAATTCCCCATAAGCATTTATCCGTATACTATATTACTATCGCCTGGCTGGATAATCATGGATACGTGTGTTTTAGTTCATGCCGAAATAACGCAGATTCCTTAGAGCCAACGCCCTTATTTTATAGGCCTTCACCCCGGTACATGGAAATAAAAAGTATAGATTTCTGGGGATACCAATTTATTATATAATTTATATCTGTGAATTATATTTCATTGTTGTACGGTTATTTATTTGCTATTCACATTATTTTGTACAGCACCCCAGAATGCCGCTGTAAATCCCTGAACACCCAACAAATGTTTCACCCGTATACCTCAGTGTGTGCCGATGGTTCCTTACGGCCCGGGGAACGATTGTAAGTTTAATATCAGTGGGTTTCTTTATTTAAATAATTCATTGGATTAATTGTATTTCATTAAAATGAATTGTTGACTCCTCCAAAACCGAGTATATTGTCGATAAGATGCTGCCCGTTCACAATTAGTCTAATATTCTCTCTTAACCTATTGATGTACTTGTTTAATCGTGTATTTTGATGTTTATGTGATTGTAATATTTAATATTAATGTTTGTATTTTCCTTTAGTTTTCACCTGATTCAGTGGTATATGCAAATAAAAGGGGTAGAGAATTCAAAACAGACCGCCAGTCTCGTTCTTCAGCAGGTGCATACATGTACATGAGTGACAATTAAATGCTATGCCGAATGACATTTTTGCTCATATTTTTGGCACATTCAATGATTTAAAACTTTATGGAGTTAGTCACCCAACAACAAATATTATGTAGAGCAACTGCTTGCACGGCATTCATACTTTTCATAATATGGTCACATGTCACACATTGTTCCCAACCCGGTGGAATAACCCATAAAGGTTATCCTCATCAACTTTTTATAAGTTGTAATGCACCGATCCCTCTGCCTACAGTACATGCACAAGAGAAGCCGGGTATTATGTACAAGTACAGGACAGCTAAGGGCCCAATTACATAGAGCTGCTTAAGCATGCTTAAGCACAAAAAAACTTGTTTAATATAATCATGTTACCGGCCAAAACTCCATGCGATGTACATTGCTTGTGACTGGTATTTAGCAGTGTTGTTTACTTAGCATAACAGTCGCATGGAGTTTGGGTAACGTGATTATATTAAGCAACATTTTTTGTGCTTAAGCAAATTTTGTGCTTAAGCGGCTCTATGAAATTGGGCCTATAGCCACAACAAACAACAATAGGCCTATATGCTTGAGGTCAGAGGTGTCTCATGAAAAGCTATTCATAAAAACCTGGGAATTGTGTTCATGAGGAAATAGTTCAACATTCACATGTACGTCACAACGACAGCCGTTGCTGTGCACTTGACTGTGGTAGCGAGGCACTATGCAGTAATATTGGACAATGCATGAACAAAACACACAGTCGTGCTGTTGTAGTAATACATGGGCCTAACTATACAAGAAGGGTGTGGTTGAGTCTGCTGACAGACTGTATGCAAGAAAAAACTTCAAACTGTACCCATAAAACAGCTACATGTACATTGTAGGCAAGTGGAGGATGAGAAATAATGTTCATGAGGAAACACTTCAATTGTGACGTCGCAACGAAAGCTGTTACAACTCAGTAACTGTGAACTTGACTGTGGTAGTCAGGCACTATACAACGTGAACAACACGTACAGTACAGCAGTGAGCACTGTTGTATTACATGTAGCGGTACATGTAGGGTGTGGCTGATTCTGCTGATAGACTGTATACATAAAGGGGGGAAAAGTTTGGAACTCAACCTATACAACGGCTACATTGTAGGTAAGTGGAGGATGATAATCAAGCTAGCACAGGAGAAGTACAGCACCATGGGACCATAATGGAATAAGCCAATGTAATTAGCTTTTGGGGCCCTGTATCCCATGCAGACAAAATGGATTGTCCTTTGATTCTTTCTGACTGTCCTATCTCTATCTTCAGGCAAACTTAAATTCTTGATCCACAACACTATACAGTATTGGACAATCCGTGTACACAACATACAGTCATGCTGTTGTAGTAATAGTAGGGTGTGGCTGATACTGCTGACAGACTGCATGCAGGAAACGACTTCAAACTGTACCCATAAACAGGTCTGTTGAACTTGTGGGTGGGTGGACGATGTTAAAGGGAATATACAACATTTGCCTTTGCTGTCATTTTCAGAAATGGATGGATTTTGGGGGTTAGTATTTTATAGCAAATATTGTTATACTGATTTGTTTGACGTTTTGGGTTCGTGGATGCTAGAAAACCAAGAAAAGCAATCATGTTCTAGTAGTCTGGTTCCCTGACGCCAATTGAAATGGAGCAAGACGTCGGCGAATTTTAAGGTCAGGGAACCAGTCTAGAAGGCTTGTGCCCATTCATAGATGTGTGATCGGTTGCAAACAATATTCAGAATAAGTAAATAAGTAACTAAATATGGTAAATTGGGGGCAGAATTTGAAAAAGACAAGATTTTTCCAATGCTCATCAACCAACCAGAGTTTGAAATTGATATAAAAATACCACTTTCTTGAAAATGTCAGCACACCAGGTGCCATGATTTTACGCTGCTTTAGACTGTCATTCACTAACAGTCCAGTAAAGTATTTCATAATAATTTGGTAGTTTTGTTTTTTGACGTTGGCAAATGTTGTCCCTTTGATGCAGCAACACAGGGGAATACAATAAATAGCACCATGACAGACTGCACTATGCTCTCATGTATCAAAGAAGAAGAAATATTGACTGTAATGATGTTCTTTGATTATTCACCTTCGTATTGTTATGTGCATATGTATGTTTTTGATTTCATCTGCATGAACTTTGTTATTAAAGTGATTTAAATACATATTTACATCTACAAGTATGCAAACTGTTAAGGAACTACAGTGGAATGCCGCTATACCGAACATTCGGCTATACCAAACATCATCCTTGGCTCCCGGTTTTAATGTACAAAACATACTGAACATTGTTGTTGAAAACAGTCAACGGATTAACAAAAAATATACCAGTAGTACATGTATTAAACACTATTTGGGCCACTTTTAATTCCCGAACATCGAATTGTTACATCGTGTTTAATGTCGAAGAGCGATAGATGGCCATTATTTTCCCAAGGAACGAAAGGGAGAACCGACCGTCGCTAAAGTTTCGTGAGGACTCCTCGTGCGGCCGCGGGATGTGAGAAATGCCAGTTCACTATTGGTGGAAAAAGGGTACCGGCTGTTCAAAATCACTATACCGAACGATCGTTATTATATCTGTGGATCCAACGGTGTTCGTTATAGTGGCGTTTCACTGTATACTGAACATGAGTCAGTCTATATTTATACAGTATTTAATAGTAAGTTGAAAGTTCGTTTTTCTTTCCACTCTTATATGGTACATGTAGAGTACACACTGAGCAAGATGGCAGAGGGAGGTGTGACCGATCTAGTCTTGGATGAAGCTCAGAAGGAACTTCAAGAATGTCCAATCTGTTGCACTGAGTACAAGGATCCTAGGATGCTAGACTGCTCACACAGCTTCTGCCTGAAATGTCTGCAAGAACTCAAACTGACACAAAATAAGGATGACAAAAGCATTGTCTGTCCGTTGTGTCGAAAGGAAACTGCCCTGACTGAAGCTGGCGTGGACATGCTACCTGGAGATTCAAAGGATGTCAATCAACAGGAGCAAACTGAAGGTCAGGGGTTAAAAGTCATGTGTCAGGCATGTGATGAGAAGGATGAAGCGATTTCTCGATGCATGGATTGCAAGCATTATCTCTGTCAAGACTGCCTAAAGGCACATCAACGTTGGGCTGCCATGAGGGCTCACAAGATTGTGGCTTTGACAGAGCTATCTGTTGAGTCCGAAGAAATAACTGAGGATACTGAACTCAAGAAAGTTCCCAAATGTCGCGAGCATCCAGATCAAGATCTCTGTTTGTATTGTAACACATGTGAAGTCCTCATATGCAATGAATGCACAACCTTTGCCCATAAGGAATCCATGCATTCTTATGAAGGTATCAATGAGGCATTCAATAAATGTAAACAAGAAGTAAAAGAATCCATATCTAAAACAGAAGAATGCATTCAAAAATTTGTTTCTGCCAACCCCTCTTCAGGTCATTCACGTAACAGACTTGACAAGATGCTGGCAAAAACGTACTCTCAAATTTCACAGAAAGCAGAAAAGGAAATTGCCAAAATCAGAGAGAAAGAAAAACAACTCAAAATGGAGGCCAGGGCCATTGCCACTAAACGAGATAAACAATTTGCATATGCGGTAGCGTCTGAGAAGATTCTGGGTGAAGTGAATGAAGTGATGACTACAGCAACGTGCTATGAGATCCTGAAGTCCAAGAGGAAAATGCTGCGGGATTTGAATGAGCAGGTGGAGGTGCATAAGAGTTTGGATATCAAGCATGGGAAGTCATTCCTTGGCTTCAAGGAGAGTGAAGAGGATGGTCAGCTTGGAACTCTGCTCCTGGAGGAGAAATGGGAGAGGGATGAGAACTTTCCAAAAGTTGAACTTGGTGTTTGGCTCTTAATATATATATGTTCATGTACAGCAGCATACTCCACAAGTGAAATTGCTGTGGCATGCATTGATAACCTGATAACATTTGATACAACGGGGAAGGTGATTTCTACAAAGACCTACAAACGTGACCCTGAACAAAACGAACCCCATGACCCTAATGACATACAGCAAGCAACAGCTCTAGCCATCAACAAGGATGATCAACTTCTGATCCTAGACAATTCTGCAGTCAAGATCTTCAACAAGGAATACCAGCTCCTTCATCAGTTCCTACCGGGTAAAGAGGCCGGCGTGGATTGCAGGCCGACGTGCCTGGCAGTAAACAGCTGCAATCTGATAGCAGTGGGTTACAAGGACAAGGAACAGATATCTCTACACAACCCAGATGGTTCCCTCGTCAGAACTCTGCCTGCTCCAAAGATTGATACACGCTTGATCTTCAGCAACAAGCGGCTTATTTACACCAACAGCAAAGAGGGTTTGCTGATGGCTGTTGACTTACATGGCAACAAACTGTTTAATCAAAGTTGTAGTTATCCTTGTGGGCTGTGTTGTGATGATGCAGGTGATATTTACCTTTTGGCCTCAAATCAAATCTGCCATTTCACTGCAGATGGCAAGTGCATTGCTTCATGGGGCCGTGTGGGTGGTTCTGATATCACATACACACCTGCACATAAATTAGCAGTTACAGAAAGGCAGAACATGTCTAATTACAGGTACATGTACATGTATCATTTGGTTTAGAGATATCAACCAACACATAATTGTTCAAACGATCAAAACAAAAGGCAGGGAATAAAAAGAAAAAAATATACGAAAATGGTATCAAGACATTATATATCTACAAAACATCCATGAAAATTATTGATGCTCCATGCATCCATGGACATGTGCAATGTACAGAAACTTTCTGATTGCAACTTCATAAATAGTACAGACGTGAAACACTGTGAGCAGGATATGGGATTGTATACATGTACATAGAAAGTTTTTATGTGTTATGTTACATTTAGTATCTTACACATGTACATCAACCAAAGTCATTATGTGCAAACTTATTTGGAGCTTGTACAGTTGTACATACGTCCATGTTTTTAAAATGGAAGCGCTAGTTTGATTTTTTTTCTAAAACTTCCCATTTCCCAAAATGAAATTTTTTTCCCGAACTGATAACATCGCCTCAGAATTATAACAATAAATTTTTTACATGAGGTGTTCAATGTACATTGTAAGTTGAAAAATAAACTTAATATTTCTAATCAATTTTGAAAAAAAAAACCGCTTGTGTTGCAAGTTCTTCTCTACTTCTACATGTATTGCTTAAAGATATGGTACAAGTGTAAATACTGATCGTGCAAAATTCATTTAGTATCCATATTTCCAGCTACCAGTACATGTACGGTACTCTCCACCATTTCTCATGAAAACAGGTGGGCAATTATAGACAAATCCACACGCCCCGCTCCATGAAGTTTTAACCAATCACAGCCATGATTTATGCACGACATAGGTGTGTACACATTTGTAATGTGCATGCATTCGCATGTATGACATGTGCACGTCTGGCACATGTTATGCCGGTATATAGAATGGTCTATTCATCGAGGGTCATCTCCATGAGACAAAGTATGTACTCCATGTTCTTTTCAATAGATTTTTTTTGTTTAAACAAATGAGACCAGCTTTATTCTTATTGAACATTCAGAAACACAAACTTCAGCAAGATAAACTTCACAACCAAGCCTTCGTTGTAACTTGCTTCACTGCAGTTTCTATGCACTTTTCTCAAATATTGAGACTGTTTTGTATTATGAATATGAGTAGAGCAGCTAGGACATGAGAGGCACACATGCTGTTGCCCTTGTGCGTGGTTGGTGGTAAAGGGTGCCGTTTAAACATTGAAACGATAAACATTCTTAATCCATTTACAATTAATTTTTCAAAATGTTTAAACCAAACCGCATTGTATATGTTTGCTGTATCTGCCCTTGCATGCATTTCACACACAATTAATAATACTAAAGGACACCTTTAAACCATTTTATTTACAAAGCAAAAGACAGTCCATTATGAATGATCTTCTTTGTAGATCAGTGTCGATGCTGCCCTTCATTTGCTGTGCACCATAATTATTTAATGTATATTCTTGTAACTAACATGCTTGAGTGCAAACACTGGTGCAGGTGGCATGCAGCCTGTGTGACATGGCTAAAGGTTTAAACGTTTAAATTAGGCTGAAATAGATTTGCTAAACGTTTCCAAAATAAACGCTAATCATCGAGGGCCAGCTTTGATTGGAGATTCGGAAACACTAACTTCAACTTCCCAACCAAGCCCTCTTTGTATCTTCGTTTTGCCCAACATTTTAAATTAAATTCCCCTTTATCTTAACTTTTATACTGCTTTGTATTACGAGCATATGTATGCATCATAAGGAGCCTTTCATTTTAGTAGTTTGGTCTTGGGTAATTGACCAGGTATTCAATTTGGCATTTGTACCCTCAGAATTAAAATGATGATTCTCCATTTGTTTACCCAAACAATTTGACTATTTCTATCCTCCTTGCTGTAGTTTATTATCTTTTGAACCTGCATTTCAGTGACAGCGTAACATTGTTTTTCACCAGTAAAAACAAACCTTTCATTGCCAATGATTGCCATTGCATAAAAAATACCACTTTATCTTGAGTTTTAACCACTACTTATGGTTACCCAGGCCAAGCACCACAAATGGGGTCCAGATACTAGACTGCCTCTTTAAACTGCACTGGGCCTCACTGCCGCCCATGAAAAATGTGTGGACAATTTGATCTCTTCTGGCTTTGATACACACTTTCTAATGCATTATAACTTAAAGGGAATGTACATCATTGGCTTTTGCTGTAATTTTCAGTAATGAACAATATGAGGGGTTAGTATAATAGATCAAATATTGTTACACTGACATGTTTGAAGTTTTGTGTTCAAAAATGCTGGAAAAACCAAGAAAAACTAAAATGTTCAAGTAGTCTGGTTCCCTGACTCCACTAAAGATGATATGGATCAATTCATAGATGCCGGAAAACTGTAAGGTAAGGGAACCAGTCTAGCTGGCCTGCACCCGTTCATGAACATGTAACCAATAGCAAGCAAAATTTAGACTGAAAAAATGGTAAATTTGGAGCAGTAGTTGAAAAATAGTTCGGTTTTTCCAACGGTGGTCGGCCGACCACCGTTGAAATTTACAATAAAATACCACTTTTCTTGAAAATGACTTAACACCAGGTGCCATAATTTTACAAGATGCTTAAGACCGTAATTTACCAACATCCTAGTAAGGTATTTCGACAAAATTTGGTATTTTGTTTTTTCGATGTTTGCAAATGTTGTATATTCCCTTTAATGGGTTTCAAAAACACGCTTTAATACACAAACTGTTAAAAAAAAACACAATGAAAATTAAAGGTGAAGGCCTACACCTTATTTCCAGAAGAAAGGTTGGAAAGTGTGAACTTTTCACTAATTTAAAGTTGTGATACTGATGTGTTTTGGTGTTTTAACTGTTTCTTAATTTGGTTCATGAGCTTTTACACTAGCGGGGTGCCGCGCGATGAGCTGGGTAGAGTCGTGGCACCTGCTAGCACTGGGTAGAATCCTTATTGTTAAAACTTGACATATTTATTATCAACGAGCATGATGGCTTTATCATCGTATAACGTTGCTGTGAATCTTACAAAGGATCAGTGCGCCTTCAAAAGTGACGTATTTTTCAGAAGGGTTCATTATACATGTACAGTCAGGTTTTGAATATTCATATTGTACGAATTTTAATGATCAACGGTAAAAGGGTTATGTACTAATTTGTATTACTTGACCTCAATTTACATGTTGACCCCAAGTGGGCGTGGTAAACCTTGGTGAAGCAATGTTGCCACATTTTTCATCATCAACGTTAGGTTTTGAATAATAGCGATACATTTTAAAGTGTTTTCACAGAGATAATGTTGTAAACTTTAACTATAGAAAACCCACTTGGTTGAAAGTCCGGAGTACGTACTGAAAGCACGCATACTACATGTACATGTACCTGAGAAGAAATGTGCTTCCACCTCAGTAATAAGGTTTATCCTGGTCATGTAGACCATTATCATGTTGCCGCCATCGTGATTTTTCCCCATTCAAATCAACGTAACCAAAGCGAGGCTGGAAGGGAAAACAGTCTGTTTTCCTTTTTGCACAAAAAACATTATCATTCAGTACTGTTATTGGACACAGGGAACATGACTGAAATGGTGGCAGCATGATAAAGATCTATAGAATAAGTCTGTAGGGCGATTTTTTCTCCAATTTTGAAAAGAACTATTTTCAAATCTTTTTTTGGGTAACTGAATGGGTTTTGACCACTGGATGATGAATGCAAGTGAATTTTAATTGTGGAAGAGGGATATTACACTGAACGATGAAATTACTATTTAATATGTACTGAATTTAACGTTGAAGGGTTTTTGATAGATGAACAGTTTTCTATTACATGTACGTTTAAATGGCATCAAATGGAATTTGCAATTTAATGCAATCATTGTTTTGACGTCCCATTTAACTTTACTTTCTAATCCTCATATTGCCATTTTTAGTGCAGTTTGGCAACTTTTTGTTTTTTATGCTCCGGCCAATTTCATGAGCAAAACTTTGATGTACCTCATGCAAGGCAGAAAATTCTGTGTCACATCTGCGACAGCATCAACAGTCACCATAAAGTATGGGGGTTGGATGGGGTTACTATTCTGCTTTCAGTGATTCAGTTGTTATTTCAGTACATGACAGCAAGACTTTGAGAAAGCTTTACATTGTAATTAGCACAAATGTTTTCAATAAGCAGATTTTGGGTTTACAATTTGAAGAAAAACTCTGACCTGAAGGGTGTGGGCCTAAAGGTGACATCACAACAACTGCGCCCAAGCCTGCCAACTCTCACACATAACGGTGAGACCCCCGCATTTCAGGTTATTCACACTCTCTCACGCCCTCGCAGAATTTATCACGCTTAAACAAAAAACCTGGAAAATTATGTTTAAATGATGATCTTTTGCTAAAATAAATTGGTTAAAGTGGTCGGAAATTGCCTCAGATTGCACCACAGATTGTCTACAATTGACTGTTTTTTGGGGGGGGGGCCCTTCAGCGGGCCCCATACCCACGCTGTTAGGGCTTCATGCTTCGGGCTTGCATTAGTTATGATCAAGCTCCAACGCCAAATTCTCACTCTCAGCTCTTACTCAAAGTTGGCAGCCCTGTGCGCCCTCTGTTGTCAGGAAAAGCATGAAACATTTTAAATGATTCAAAAAGTGCACTTTGCAAATTTGATCACCAAAAAAAAGATGTCTCATAGCTTTTATACATTTAAGAAGAATGGACAATTTCCTCAAATATGCTCCAGAGTAGAAATCATTTCATGGACCCTTCAATGTTTTTATATTTCTTGAAACATTAAATATGAGGTGGGCCTTATTCATCACCATCTGCTAGAAATGTTACCATCATAAAGTCTTGTTTCAATTTTTGTTTTTAGAACTGTAATACACAGACCCATACACCATGCACAAGAGCAGCTGGGTACAGTGAACAAGAATGGGCATACATGTGCGTACACAACTGACAACAACATACAAGTACCCTACATGTATGTATGCTTGAGGTCAGAGGTACGAGTCCTATGAAAAGCTTTTCATACAAATCGGGGAATTCCCAAGATGAGAAATTGTGTTCATGAGGAAACAGTTCAACTGTGACATCACAACGGAAGCTTTGCAAGGAAGTGATGTTAGTACATGTACATAGTACTTGTGCAGAAACACACAGTAGTGCTGTACAAGTAGGGTGTGGCTGATAATCTGCTGACAGCTATAGAGTGCAAACAGGAAAATACTTTCCAACTGTACCTAGAAAACAACCACAATACGTTGTACAGGTAAGTGGATGATGTCATACAAATATAACATGGTTTGAGGGTGGACAGTTGATATTCGTTCACCTAGGTATTGGAAGTTTCGCCTCGGGAACTAGTTTGTCAACTTCCAAAACCGAGGGGAGCGAAAATCGACTGTCCACCCCAAATAAACCATGTTATATGTGTTTTACTATGCCTCATACATATTCAGTTGCCAAATATTCCCGCAGTGCACCTCGCGGGCAAAAAATCATCGACAAAAACTTGTCTAGCTCACCAGAAAAATAACGCTCAACCTCCGAAACGTTCAGTTCGTTTGCAATACAGTCACTACGGTTGTAAATATACTATTGTTCGTGGACAACTTTTCTTTTTTTTAGTACATGAGGCATCTTTATTGTCGAAAAACATATTCTCCAATTCGACATCATTGAGCTCCAGAAAACACTAATTAGGCCAAAAAAATAAAAATAGTTCTGCTTCCGGTTACCCGACCGACCCTATTTTTAGGCTGCGACCCTAAACATTTTATCGGCAATTCCAAAAAAAAACCAAAAAAAATGATTGAATAAATAAAAACAAAAACCTTATGTCTTGTCTGTCTTCACAAAATACCTCTCAACAACCCTTTTGCATCAACAAATGCTTGTATTTATTGTTTTCTTACTTACATTCGCTATTGTTTCAAAAGAAACCTCCGTTATTTTTACAAATTGCTGCGCGATTCAACTACTTCGCAATTCGATGTCTATAATCACGTGCGTAATAAGCGCAATGCGGCGACGACTGGTTCCCGCTGCGCCGCGCAGGGGCCAATTATGAAAATGCGGTAACTAGTCTGTGCACGGCTATGCGATCGTTAGCGCTAGCATGGCTATGCAGGCGCACGCAGGCACGTGCTCTGTCAACTGGTCGGACTCGACATCGTAAAAATGCTGAGAAAGACATCGTAAAAATGCCAAGAAAACACCGTAAAAATGCCAAGAAAACACCGATGGAGAAAGAACATTTTTGCAAGTTAAATCACAGATTTGATCAGCTTGTCTGTGTATGTATTTTCCATGTTCAAGAGTTCATTTTGAGATCGCACTACTCGTATTTGGAGTGATACAATGCAGCGTGTTTCCTGAAATGTTCGACCCGTTGGCCGCGGGCCACACATGCACATGTACAGTGCATCACACACTTCGGAGTTTTGGCCAGCTCCCCTTCTTGACTAGCGTTGTGCCTATGGTGCGAACGACCTGAATTTCCCACAATTTTTTTTACGAATTATCGAACGTAAATATATTGACAATAATTAAGGTAGGTTTTATTCACTTTTTGTGGCCATTTTTGTGTATAGCTTTTGTAGTGCAATGGAAATAGTTCAGGCTAAAACTTCGCATATAATTGAATACCCCATTCAATCTGCATAAAAAAAATTTCCGACCGACCCTATTTTTGAAAGGCATGTAATCTGAAGCAGAACTATTCTTTTTTTTGGCCTTATCATTCACGTGTGCAACCATCTTTTCATGTGTAGCTATATTTCACTCGTACCCCCCGCCCTGCAAACTGGGCACTGGGACACGCTGATGAGCTTCACAGAATCTTGAGAAGGAAGTGGGGATGGCATTCATCATGTAAAAAGCATCTGGCTGCAGCTGTTAAAAGAGGCAGTTAGCCATATGTGCGCAAATGCTATCTGAAAACTTTCCCACAGAAATGCACACATCCTATTACTGGATGTGATTTATATTTCATTGCGGACCATGTGGACAAATTTTGAGCGTCGCATAATATGCAACTTGACCCATCGTTAATTCGAAATGAATCTTGGGTCGAGCAAGTGACGAGAATGGAAAATTTACAAAACAGATACGTTTTACAAATGTTCCTACATGATTACTCTTTTCAATAAAAAAAAGCATTATGAATGGGAATAAAAGAGTGATGACTCAGTCTTAACGGCCATTTAAATTCCTTGCAGGGTCGTGGCCGTGAAGACTTGCAGGTCACAGGTCACGCAAAATCTATCCAATCAGAGCGTAAATTCATCAGCATGTCCCAGCATTCTGTGCGTATTCAGCCTGTGCGTGAATACTCATGCGTGCGTTTGGTAAACAGCAAAAATAGCACCTGGCACGTGATGTTGAATGCATGGACCAGTAAGATTTCAGCTTTTGGTTATGAATATGTATGAGGTATAGTAATACAGTATGCAGTAAAGAAAATAAAAAAGCACCATGGAACCCCCCTGGCAATGGGCTTTGTATCCAAGAAAACATTGACTCTCCTTCGATTCATGATCTTTACCAGTACTTTTACATATTTGTATGTGCAGTACATGATGTTGATTTCATCAGCATAAAATAGTTCTTGCATACATATTTACTGTTAGTGGAGTATACGTACATCACTAAACATCAGCCACTCTAAGCCAAGTCAACATACATTTAAAGATTTGTGGTCTTTCTTATAGAGTACACCAGAGCACTTGAGATGGCAGAGGGGGGTGTGACCGATCTAGTCTTGGATGAGACTCAGAAGGAACTTCAAGAATGTCCTATCTGTTACACTGAGTACAAGGATCCTAGGATGCTAGACTGCTCACACAGCTTCTGCCTGAAATGTCTGCAAGAACTCAAACTGACACAAAATAAGGACAAGAATATTGTCTGTCCGTTGTGTCGAAAGGAAACTGCCCTGATTGAAGCTGGCGTGGACATGCTACCTGGAGGATCAAAGGATGTCAATCAACAGGAGCAGACTGAAGGTCAGGGGTTACAAGTCATGTGTCAGGCATGCGATGAGGAAAATGAAGCCATTTCTCGATGTATGGATTGCAAGCATTATCTCTGTCAAGAATGCCAGAAGGCGCACAATCGATTAGCATTACTGAGGGTTCACAAGATTGTGGCTTTGACAGAGCTACCTGTTGAGTCCCAAGAACTAACTGAGGACACTGAACTCAAGAAAGTTCCCAAGTGTCTCAAGCATCCAGATCAAGATCTCTGTCTGTATTGTAACTCATGTGAAGTCCTCATATGCAATGAATGCACAAACATTGATCACAAAGAATCCATACATTCTCACGTCAGCATCGACCAGGCGGTTAGCAGATGTAAACAAGAAGTACATGAATCCGTATCTAAAACAGAAGAATGCATTGAAAAATTCATTTCTGCAAACCCCTCTTCAGGTCATTTACGTTACCGACTTGACAAGATGCTGGTAAAAACGTACTCTCAAATTTCACAGAAAGCAGAAAAGGAAATTAGCAAAATCAGAGAGAAAGAAAAACAACTCAAAACGGAGGCCAGGGACATTGCCATTAAACGAGATACAGAATTTGCATATGCAGAAACGTCTGAGCAGATCCTGGGTGAAGTGCATGAAGTGATGACTACAGCAACGTGCTATGAGATCCTAAAATCCAAGAAGAAAATGGTGCGGGATTTGAATGAGCAGGTGGAGGTGCATAAGAGTTTGGATATCAAGCATGGGAAGTCATTCCTTGGCTTTAAGGAGAGTAAAAAGGATGGTCAGCTTGGGACTCTGCTCTTGGAGGAGAAATGGGAGAGGGATAAGACCTTTTCAGAAGTTGAACTTGATGAATGGTACTCAGGGCATATAGCAGCATACTCCACAAGTGAAATGGTTGTGACATGCAGTGATGAACTGGTTACACTGGATCCAGAAGGGAATGAGATTTCTACAAAGACCTACAACCCTGACCCTGATAAACCAAACGAACCCCATGACCCTAATAACATACAGAAAGCAACAGCTCTAGCCATCAACAAGGATGATCAACTTCTGATCCTAGACAATCCTGCAGTCAAGATCTTCACCAAGGAATACCAGCTCCTTCATCAGTTCCTACCGGGTAAAGAGGCCGGCGTGGACGGCACGCCGACGTGCCTGGCAGTGGACAGCAGCAATCTGATAGCAGTGGGTTACAAGAACAAGGAACAGATATCTCTACACACCCCAGATGGTTCCCTCATCAGAACACTGGCTGCTCCAAAGATTGATACGCGTTTGATCTTCAGCAACAAGCGGCTTATTTACACCAACAGCAAAGAGGGTTTGCTGATGGCTGTTGACTTACATGGCAACAAACTGTTTAATCAAAGTTGTAGTTATCCTCGTGGGCTGTGTTGTGATGATGCAGGTGATATTTACCTTTCGGCCTCAAATCAAATCTGCCATTTCAGTGCAGATGGCAAGTGCATTGCTTCATGGGAATGTCAGGGTGATTCTGATATCACATACACACCTGCACATAAATTAGCAGTTGGATGTATTGATTTGGACTATGGGAAAGAGTACATGTTGATGTATGACTTGGTTTAGAGATATCAACCAACACATAATTGTTCAAACGATCAAAACAAAAGGTAGGGAATAAAAAATAAATGAATATACGAAAATGGTATCAAGACAATTTATATCTGCAAAACATCCATAAAAATTGTTGATGCTCCATGCATCCATGGACATGTGCAATGTCCAGAAACTTTCTGATTGCAACTTCACAAACAGGACAGATCTCGACTTCAAACACCTTGAGCAGGATATGGGATTGTATATATGTACATAGAAAGTTTACATGTGTTATATTACATTTAGTATCTTACACATGTACATCAACATAGTCATATGTGCAAACTTATTTGGAGCTTGTACAGTTGTACACAACCTCGTCCCCAGGGTGTCGAGCAGTACGCGCCCACCACTACCTGCTCTCTCACCCTGGTATTGGATCATTTGCATATGCAAGATTTTTGCACACGTATGCAAATGAGGAACAGTCTGGTGCCTGGATATGCATTACACATTAGCGTTTGTTTTTGTATGCGGTGTCTGGGGTAAAAACAGAGTCAATTCGTAGGAGCGCGAGCACGGCGTGAGTTACGAAAACACGATTTTTGAAATCAAACTGTTACGATCTTATCGAGACAACATGCAGTATCATATTTCATATTAATATGAGCAAATTGGAAAGGAAATTAGTATTTTCGAGAAGGCGTGGACGAATGATCGCGAAAACACGTACTGCACGTTGTGAATATATAGCACCAAGTACACGATAAAAATCCATTACTAGCCAATTGCGGTATCCAATCAGGATACAGGAAGAAAGTTTCCTATCCAGGGTTTACTATTGGAAACGCGGTTGGAAACAAAGTAAGCACTGGGGACGAGGTTGAGTTGTACATATGTCCTTGTGTTTAAAATGGAAGCGCTAGTTTGATTTTTTTTCTAAAACTTCCCATTTCCCAAAATGAAAAAATTTGCCCAAACTCATAACATCGCCTCAGAAATATAACTATCTATGTTTTACATGAGGTGTTCTGTGTACATTGGAGGTTAAAAAAAAACTTAATATTTCCAATCAGTCTTGAAAAAAAAAACATGTCGCAAGTTCTTCTCTACTTCTACATGTATTGCTTAAAGATACGGTACAAGTGTAAATACTGATCGTGCAACATTAATTTAGTATCCATATTTTCAGCTACCAGTACATGTACCATACTCCACCATTTGTCATGAAAACAGGTGGGATATAGACTGATCCACACATCCCGCCCATGAAGTTTTGACCAATCACAGCCATGATTTATGCCCGACATAGGTGTGTACAAATTTGTAATGTGCATGCATTCGCATGTATGACATGTGCACATCTGGCACATGTAATACCGGTATTTATTACGAAAGGAGAGGTGAACGATTTGTTGCCTACATACATGGTGGGCGGTGCCAAATAGAATGGTCTATTCATCGAGGGCTATCTCCATGAGACGAAGTATGTACTCCATGTTCTTTTCAATAGATCCCTTTTTTGTTTAAACAAATGAGACCAGCTTTATTCTTATTGGACACTCAGAAACACAAACTTCAGCAAGATAAACTTCCCAACCAGGCCTTCGTTGTAACTTGTCTCACTGCAATTTCTGTGCACTTTTCTTAAATATTTAGACTGTTTTGTATTATGAATATGAGTAGAGCAGCTAGGACATGAGAGGTGCACATGCTGTTGCCCATGTGTGTGGTTGGTGGTAAAGGGTGCCGTTTAAACATTTAAACGATAAACATGCTTAATCCATTTACAATTAATTTTCCAAAATGTTTAAACCAAACTAGCATTGTATATGTTTGCTGTATCTGCCCTCGTATGCATTTCAATACTAAAGGACACCTTTAATGAACCACATAAAATAAGGAGACAAACAGTCAAGCTGTTTTGGGTACATTAATGGAGAACCATTTATTCTAAGGCTACTAGGCCAGACCAAATTGAATTAAGAAATTCTACAAGGCCAAACCACATACACTATAAAGTCTATATTGTAACTACATCTAAGAAATAAAAGAGAAATCCTCATGAATGAGATACAAAATTAGACAGTAAAAAGAAAACTTTTAGGCAAACTGTTACATAATCTAATTAAAGGAGAGGGAGGGTGGGAAGAAAATTGTTGAAGTCAGTGCTGCTGCGGCTTGAATCAGAATGAAGCTGATCGCACTTGCCTTCACCATATAAACCCATTTCATGACACATAGAGACAATACTAATTATTTAACTGGTTGCTATGCAAAACCATCTGTTTCCATGACTCATGAGGGAGAGTACTTGGAAACAGGATGTGGGGGACCTCCCATGTGGGGGCCATTGACCAACACTGACCATGAGTTGTGGTAAGTGTTATTTGTGCATCAAATGTATACTGTCTCCTGTAGTTCAATAAAACAAAAATCATTCTTGATTTTTTCCTTTAATGAACCACATAAAATAAGGAGACAAACAGTCAAGCTGTTTTGGGTACATTAATGGAGAACCATTTATTCTAAGGCTACTAGGCCAGACCAAATTGAATTAAGAAATTCTACAAGGCCAAACCACATACACTATAAAGTCTATATTGTAACTACATCTAAGAAATAAAAGAGAAATCCTCCAAAAAGTGTTTCCCAAACAACTAGATTGTGGGTAGTGGACAATAAATTAAAAATTAAATAAAAAAGAAGTAAATTGCTGGTAGGACGATTTACATTTACATGTAGTACATGTATGGGTACAAATTTTATAGTACTTGAAAACATTTATTAAGTTCTGGGCAAAGCTTTTGAAAATGGCCGTGTCATTTGTAACCTTTGCTCAGGGGAGAGGGTAATATATGCTTGGAATGCCTCAGATTTCCAGTCCCCCATCATTTTGACTATTTCACAAGGAAGGCCAGATTGCAAAGCCCAAGTCGCCCCTCCTCTGCGAAAACTGTGAGTGCCAAACTGTGATGGAGTGAGCTGTAATTTAGTCAGCAGCTTGGTAAGAGTTGCTTGGAACTGGGAGGGAGTCAGAGGCTTGTAACCCGAACTTAGTGGTATCATAAAGGCTGGGCTACTGCAGGGAACATCTGGACATAATGCGAAATATCGAATGAGGGCAGTGACTGGGCATAGTGGATGCTCGTGTAAGAAGGGCAAGGGGACAGACAACTGGCGTTGTTTGAACTGGATGGTTTTGGACCATCGAATATTGAGCAGAACACCCCAAGGATGTACAGAAAAATCTGACCGGGTAAGGTGCCGTTCAACATCAAAAGACCCAGCAGAAGGGGTGAGGAAGTTGGATTTGCGTAACAATCCAAAAAAGGCTACTAAGCATGCTGCCCAAAATGCAGCATCAAAGGGGGAGGACAAATCTAACAAGGATTTGAGGGATAAGAGAATGGTAGGGGTGATGGGCTCTTTGTGCTGAACGATGTGGCCTTTAGTTCTCTTTATTCCTAGCAAGATTGTCTGTAGATGCCAGTTATTTTCTAGCGGGTTAGGGAGCTAGGCCACAGTCACGATGAAGTAGTCTGAGGATATTAATGTACTGCACAATAGAGGAATACTGAAGATGACCTGCTAAATAGGCCACATATCTGCTTAGTATGGTGGGAGTAACTGGGACAGGTGAATAACTCATCATTGAACAAAATTTCAAATAAGTGCGGAGGTGAGAGCGATAGGTGGCTTTGGTGGATGATGCGAATGTGCAGTCTGTGCATCTGGGGAGAAATAGACAGCAGGGAGGGGAGAGACATATGAACAGTCAGGTCACATATGGATGGATCAAACCCCCATGAAAGCCAAGGTTGAAACAGGGATTGTAACCTTAATAACTGGCCCGGCTCATGAAGACGAGAAATACAGTCGGCGAGAGTATTCTGTGAACCAGGGAGGTGGATGGCCCGGAGTGAGAAATTAAAGCTAGCAGAAAGCCAGAACAATTCTCGCACATAGGGCATGATGGTTGGGTTGGTGCATGTGCCTTTGTTAATCACAGAGCGGGCAGTGATATTGTCTGTGTATATGAAAATCTGTGAGTTCCTCCAGAAAGGAGCCCAGCGGCGCGCTGCAATGAGGACAGATAGTAATTCCTTGCAGTTAATATGCAAATCAGCAACTTGTGGCCAATCAATAGCCCAGTGCGTGTACTGCCAATCACCCTGACAAAAGATACCAGAGGCAGTACTAGATGCGTCCATGAGGACTGTGTAGTCTGGGCCATCTAGAAAGAGGGCTTTACCATTAAAGTGTGACAGGAAGTTGCGCCACCATGATAAATCAAGATGAAAATCCTTTGTCAGCTTTACTTTATGGTGTGGTTTGCGTAGTGGGGCGAGTAAGTCAAGTATGCGGCGGAGATAAGTCCTACCCCCGCGAATGACTTGTGATGCCCAATTAAGTTTCCCCGCAAGGGACTGTAATTGACGCAGAGTTGCGCGGCGTCGAGGAGCAAAATCCTCAAGGAGTTGTGCGAATTCCACAAGTTTTTCATGTGGGAGTTCGAGTGTGCGTGCTTGAGTGTCGATCAAAATACCGAGAAAAGTGATAGTGTGGGAGGGGCCATCCACCTTTGACCAGTTAATATAGAAACCCAACTTTCGTAGCAAAGCTAGTAACGTATGAAGTGCAAGTTCACAGGTCTCTCGTGAACTTTCAATGACAAGGAAATCATCTAGATAAGCCACAATACCATGAAATCCACGGCGGTGCATCATGCGGGTTACGGATTGCGTTAATCTGTGGAAAACACCCGGTGCACGCTTAGCCCCAAAAGGGAGCTTTGTGTCATAGAAATAAGTTGGTGAATCACTGTCAGAGAAAGTCCACTTAAGGCCTGTAAACCATTTTATATACAAAGCAAAAGACAGTCCATTATGAATGATCTTCTTTGTAGATCAGCGTCGATGCTGCCCTTCGTTTGCTGTGCGCCATAATTATTTAATGTATATTCTTGTAACCAACATGCTTGAGTGCAAACACTGGTGCAGGTGGCATGCAGCCTGTGTGAGGTGGCTAAAGGTTTAAATGTTTAAATTAGGCTGAAATAGATTTGCTAAACGTTTCCAAAATAAACGCAAATGATCGAGGGCCAGCTCCATAAGAATGTACCGTTATACCTTGGAATGTTCTATACAAATGATTAAATTTCTTTTGGGATTAGATCAGCTTCATTCTTATTGGAGATTCAAAAACAACACTAACTTTCAAGTTAAATTCCCAACCGAGCCCTCTTTGTATCTTGGTTTTGCCCAACATTTGAAATTTAATTCCCCCTTTAATCTTAAGTTTTATACTGTTTTGTATTATGAGCACATGTATGCAAAGGAGCCTTTGGTTTTAGTAGTTTGGTCTTGGGTTTTTGATCAAGCATTCAACTTGATCAGGCATCTGTAGCCTCAGAATAAAACTGATGGTTCTCCATTTATTTATCCCAACAGTTTGACTAATTCTGTCCTTGCTGTGGTTTATTTATTTAACCTACATTTCTATGATTGTGTAACATTGTTTTGCACCACTAGAAACAAACCTTTCATTGACAATGATTACCAAAGACATTGGTTATTGCAGATGAGTTCTGTTTCGTCTTGAGTTTTAACCACTATGGATGGTTACCCAGACCAGTGCTATGGGCCCATGTAACAGACTGCCTATAACATGCACTGGGCCTCTCTGCCACCCACGAAAAAAAATGTGTGGAAAATCTGATTGGCTTTTTTCGCAAAACCTTGCGGAAAAGCCTTTGGTTCTGTACTATATTTTTTTTTTTTGCTTTTTTTTCATCTTTATCTTTTTCTATCCCAAATCCTCTAGACTTTCTACACGTTTTGTTTCTTTCCGGCATTGACACAGTACAACGTTACGTCCGAAATGACATTTTTGCTCATATTTTTGGCAAATTACATTCAAATGATTTAAAACTTTCTGCAGTAGTAAATTACCCAACAACAAATATTATGTAGAGCAACTGCAAGCAAGGCATTCATACTTTTCATAATATGGTCATATGTCACACATTGTTTCCCAACCCGGTGGAATAACCCATAAAGGTTATCCTCATAAACTTTTTATAAATTGTAATACACCGATCCCTCTGCCTACATGCACAAGAGCAGCCAGGTGCAATGTACAAGTACTGAACAGCTAGCCACAATCAACAACATTAGGCTTGAGGTCAAGAGGTGTCTCATAATTAAAGCTCTTCATAAAAACCTGGGAATTTTGCATATGAGACATTGTGTTCATCAGGAAACAGTTCAAAGTTTACATCACAACAGCCGTTGCTGTGTACTTGACTGTGGTAGCGAGGCACTATTCACTATTGGACAATCCATGTACACAACATACAGTCGTGCTGTTGTAGTAATAGTAGGGTGTGGCTGATACTGCTGACAGACTGCATGCAGGAAACGACTTCAAACTGTACCCATAAACAGGTCTGCTGAACTTGTAGGTAGGTGGACATTGTTATGGGAATATACATTTGCCTTTGCTGTAATTTTCAAAAATGGATGGATTTTGGGGGTTAGTATTTTACAGCAATAATTGTTACACTGACTTGTTTGATGTTTTGGGTTCGTAGATGCTAGAAAAACCAAGAAAAACAATCATGTTGACTTGCGACCCATAGTTACAATGTCGACGAGCGACAGATGGCTATTATAATCTCCCCAAGGAATAAAATTAAGGGAAAACCACCCGGCTCAAAGAATAAAAGGGAAAACCACCTGTAGCTAAAGTTTCGTGATGACTCCTCGTGCGGCGCGGGATGTGAGAAATGCCAGTTCACTATTGGTCAAAAGAGGGTACCAGCAGTTCAAAATCACTTTACCGAACGATCATTTTTAGTATTACGAACACTTTCTGTGGATCCAGCGGTGTTCGTTATAGTGGTGTTTCACTGTATACTGAACATGAGTCAGTCTATATTTATACAGTATCTTATAGTATGCCTAGGTTGAAAGTTAGTTTTGTTTCCGCTATTATATGGTTCATATAGAGTACAACTGAGCAAGATGGCAGAAGGAGGAGTGACCGATCTAGTCTTGGATGAGACTCAGAAGGAACTTCAAGAATGTCCCATCTGTTACACTGAGTACAAGGATCCTAGGATGCTAGACTGCTCACACAGCTTCTGCCTGAAATGTCTCCAAGAACTCAGACTGACACAAAATAAGGACGACAAGAAAATTGTCTGTCCGTTGTGTCGCAAGGAAACTGGCCTGACTGAAGCTGGCGTGGACATGCTACCTGGAGGATCAAAGGATGTCAATCAACAGGAGCAGACTGAAGGTCAGGGGTTAAAAGTCATGTGTCAGGCATGTGATGAGGAAAATGAAGCCATTTCTAGATGCATGGATTGCAAGCATTATCTCTGTCAAGAATGCCTGAAGGCGCACAATCGATTGGCATCACTGAGGGCTCACAAGATTGTAGCTTTGACAGAGCTACCTGTTGAGTCCCAAGAAATAACTGAGGACACTGACCTCAAGAAAGTTCCCAAGTGTCGCGAGCATCTAGATGAAGATCTCTGTCTTTATTGTGACTCATGTGAAGTCCTCATATGCAATGAATGCACAAACTTTGACCACAAAGAATCCCTGCATTCTCACATCAGTGTTGATGAGGCATTCACTAAATGTAAACAAGAAGTAAATGAATCTAAATCTAAAATGTAAATGAATCTAAAACAGAAGAGTACATTAAAGCATTCATTGCTGCCAACCCCGTTTCAATAAAGCATTCACGTTACAGACTTGACAAGATGCTGGCAAAAACATACAACCAAATTTCACAGAAAGCAGAAAAAGCAATTGCCAAAATCAGAGAGAAAGAAAAACAACTCAAAAAATTAGCCAGAGATATTGCCATGAAACGAGATAAAGAATTTGCATATGCAGCAACACCACAGCAGACTCTGAGTAAACTGAATGAAGCGATGACTACAGCAACGTGCTATGAGATCCTGGAGTCCAAGAAGAAAATGCTGAGGGATTTGAATGAGCAGGTGGAGGTGCATAAGAGTTTGGATATCAAGCATGGGAAGTCATTCCTTGGCTTTAAGGAGAGTGAAGAGGTTGGTCAGCTTGGGACTCTGCTCTTGGAGGAGAAATGGGAGAGAGTTAAGACCTTTTCACTAACTATTTACGATCCCCAACATCTTGCAGCATACTCCTCAAGTGAAATGGTTTTGGCATGCAGTGATAAACTGGTTACACTGGATCCAGAGGGGAAGGTGATTTCTACAAAGATCTACAAACCTGACACTGATAAACCAAACGAACCCCATGACCCTAATGACATACAGAAAGCAACAGCTCTAGCCATCAACAAGGATGATCAACTTCTGATCCTAGACAATCCTGGAGTCAAGATCTTCACCAAGGAATACCAGCTCCTTCATCAATTCCTACCGGGTAAAGAGGCCGGTGTGGACGGCACGCCGACATGCCTGGCAGTGGACAGCAGCAATCTGATAGCAGTGGGTTACAAGGACAAGGAACAGATATCTCTACACAACCCAGATGGTTCCCTCGTCAGAACACTGCCTGCTCCAAAGATTGATACGCATTTGATCTTCAGCAACAAGCGGCTCATTTACACCAACTACAATGAGGGTTTGCTGATGGCTGTTGACTTACATGGCAACAAACTGTTTACTCAAAGTTGTAGTGATCCTCGTGGGCTGTGTTGTGATGATGCAGGTGATATTTACCTTCGTGCCTCAAATCAAATCTGCCATTTCAGTGCAGATGGCAAGTGCATTGCTTCATGGGACTGTCAGGGTAATTCTGATATCACATACACACATGCACATAAAATAGCTACATGTAAATATATGGTTAAGATTGGCTTGGCTGTTCTCTCCTACATAATATACCACTTGGTTTAGAGACGTCAAGCATCTTGAAATTATAGATGTATTCAAGTGATCAAAATAAAAGGCAAACAATCAGAAAGACATGTATCATATTTTGAAATTGATATCAACATAATCAAGGCCATTATCTACAGAACTTCTCCTCTTGGGCTTATTGATGCAGGTGACATGTACATTCTTGCCCCATCTAAAATTGTCCATTGCACTACGGGTGGCAAAAACGTTGATACAATAATACAGGAGAGTCAGTTGATCGATATCATATACACACCTGCATTGAAATTAGTTACAATGGGAGGGTTGTGGATGTACATGTACAACTTAGTTTAAAGACATCAACCTATATTAAATTAAAAATTGAATCAATCAAACTAAAAGGACAGGAATGAACAAAAAATAGAGGTCTACAGAACACGGGGCTTCCCGCATTTCACATTTTAAAAATTTTATGCTTTGTTTGTACATGTGCAAACATGTTCCATAATGTTTAATTTTATGCACGAACACAGTTCTGTGATTAACATGCTGCTTATATCGATATTTTTGAAATCCATACAATGATCAAGCCTTGAAAGCACAATTGAGTGAAGTTCCACTGCTCAGTGGTTTGTTATTACTTTATCAACACCCTTCCCCTCCAAAAAAAAACAGCAACGTTTCCCAATAAAAAGAGTCCTTATTAAATGATTATGAAGCTCCATGAAAACGAGCAATGTAATTTATGGAAAAGCAACATATTTAATACCAGGCTGCTAAGCCCATACCATTAAACTTGAAACCAAGTCGCCATTGTGTTTTGTCTGACGAGGCCCCCAATATTTACTAGCACGGCACTCCCTAGCGCCATGTATTGTGCTTAAAAATCCAGAGCACATCCGGAATGCATTTCTTTTTAATAATTAGAACTTCGACATTTGGCCTATGGGGTCCGAAAGCGACTGGCAATCCTAAGAACTACCCACGTAGCTGTGGGCACAAATGCACTTAGTCTCAACTTGATATGCCAAGTTTTTCCTGAGTTACATGTGTATGAAAAAAATATTCCTGTCTTTAATAATCATAACAATCCTAATCTTTGGCCTAAGGGGTCCAAAAAAGTGACAGGTTTCTGAGAAGATCGCCAGTTTAAATAAAATAACAAGTCTTCTTTGTGCTATGGTGGGAAAACTATTGCTATTGTTTTAATCATAATGACCTTTGCCTTTTATTAATAGGGTCTAAACTCATTAAGCTTCATTAAGCTATGTTCAGGCCATGACTTTGCTTAAGTTACGCTGTGTAATGCTGATGCGCGCAGCCATACAAGTGAATGTACTGTGCGATGCTGACACTAGCTTGCATGGGAAAAACGTAATCAGGTACATTACTTACATTGGCATGTATTATTTACATTGGCATGTATTGTTTATTTTGGCGTACATGTATTGTTTACATTGCTGTACATTACTTACATTGGCGCGCATTGTCTACATTGGCGTAGATGTATTGTTTACATTGCTGTACATTACTTACATTGGCGCGCATTGTCTACATTGGCGTAGATGTATTGTTTACATTGCTGTACATTACTTACATTGGCGCGCATTGTCTACATTTGAGTGTACTACTTACAACATTGTGTATTGCTTACATTATTGTACATTGTTGATGTTTTGCGTGTTGCTGCTTATATGAGTAGTGGGTTGTCTCCCAACTGCATGTATAATTAACTGACCCTGGTAAAAGAACAGCCCAATTAGATCCCAACTACTACTGTATATTTCTTGATTATTTTATAATAAATTGCGACCATACTTGTTGTGCCGACAGTCCTGTTGTTAAGGTGTATTTCTTGCAGGCTTATTGTACAATTAACAGAGAGTAATCACAATCATCATAATCGGCGGTAAATTTCCTCCAAAACGGACCTGCTCCCTCAGCCTTGACGTCGCTCTGAGTGGTCTCTCGTCTTGGGAAAACTTGGGCTCGGGAAGATCAGCTACACTCCAATATGTGTCAGACTTGGTCCCTATCAACTTCGCTTTGGCCGGGGGAGATCCCGGGCATGCCGTCACAATATTATGGGTACCAAAGAGGCTATGGGGACAGCAGAAAGTTTTTTTCAACGACTTGGTCGTAAGTTTCCCAACAAACAAAAAAACTTCCCCACAACGTGGTCAACGATAACGTGACATACTTAGGAAATCATCCAATAGTATACCAACGGTTCTTGATAAAACTTTTGGGGTGTGTTTGAGCATGTTACTCGTGTTAACACGGGTATACTCCTGAGCGCACGAACGGCAGGAGTACGACCCGCGGGTTAGCAAGAGTATGCTCTCCGTCATACCGGGAGTATACTCCAGCACCGAGAGGGATACGCACGCAGCATTTTCCTGCACTCAGGAGTAGCAAGAGTAACAACACGCTCAAACGCACCCTTGAAGGGTTTTTGTAAGATGAATGGTCACCTCGGCGACCTATAAACTCACCTCCCGGATGTACTTGATGCCTTCCGTGGCGAAGAGGATCTGCTGCATGTCGCTGGGCATGGCTAGCGGCTTACTGGTGGGGATGATCAATGTCCGCTGCCTCGGTGGATAATCCCCTTGATCTGGGGATTAACAGTAATCCACAATAAGTCCAATTCAATCATTGCTATTCTAATAATGAAATTTAACTCTAACCATTCTCAATCCTCAAAAATCCTCATGGCAGTTTAGGAGGATTTTGGAAGATTGAGGCTGCATGGCAAAAAAATGGCGGTTCATTTTGGACCCCGTATTGTTTATGTCGCAGCCATGCATTACTGAGCCCTGGATTATGCTCAATATCATCCGCACTGCTTTTGAATGTCATCAGCACTGCCTCAACCCATTAACAAAGAATTTTAAAGGATTGAGTCAATGGTCACTCCTCCATTGATTTTGGAGGATTGAGGATGCCTCCTAGCCAAAATTGTAATGCTTATATAGCGCTTTCCATTATAACAACGATCTCAAAATGCCGTACAAATATTCTCCGTTCATCAGGCCACGAGACCACATAGCAGCCGATATCAGCGTACATTCGGTCCTCTACCCTCACAGCTACCCGTTCATACTCCTGGGAGGAGAGGCAATTGTAGTTAAGTGTCTTGCCCAAGGGCACAAATACCATGCTCCTGGCAATAGAGTAGCACAGTACTTATGCACAAAGTCCATACAACAGATAGCCAGACTTACCGATTGTTCTGAACTTGGAGACGTCACAGTACAGGATCATGACAGCCAGCATCGTGTGGAGATAAGTGAACTCTTTGGTTTGCAGGGACGTCCATCGCCTCGTTTGAACATCCTACGCAGGCCAAAAAAATCAACAAGTAGTCTTAAGAAAAGAAATGCCTAATACAGGGTGAAACAAAATGAAACCCAAATGTCGGGACTGTTGTTTAAGTGAAGTTCTGCATGTAGCACTTTCAAACTCTAGGATATGAAAGACCCATTCATAGCTTTCTTTTAGTACAAGAATCATTCAAATCACTCATGTACTTTTTAAGTTACGGAATTTTAAACACGACCACAGTTTTAACATTCTGTCCACGGATCACAAAAAAAGGTGTATGTTCTTTTAGCAAAATGAAAACAATTCACACACCTATGTGAATTGTTTTCATTTTGTTGAAAGAAAACTTACGTTTTTGTGATCCGCGGACAGAACTTTAAAACGGTGGTTGTGTTTAAAATTCCGTAACTTGAAAATTACATGAGGGATTTGAATGATTCTTGTACTACACGAAAGCTTATGAATTGGACTTTCATGTCCTAGTTTTTTTAAAATGCTACATGCAGAACTTCACTAAAACAATGGTCCCGACATTCAGGTTTCGCATTTTTCTTACTCATCCCGTATTAGACACAGGTTAAAAGTGCTGAGAATTATGGCTCAATTAGGTGATCATTTTGTGAGACTATATTTGAACCATGATTAACTTTTGATATCACAACTAGATCTATATGTGCTCGAAGTGAGTACATGAAGAACCAGCATTTCATTGGGTAACTGTCACCCAATTTCATTTAATGCACTGTTTTTCACTGCCTTACATACCTCCTCGTTCTGTGCAGTGTGTGGGCCCAAGAGGAACGTTACGATCCGCCGCACGGCAGACTTAGTGAACAGATGTTTGCAGCATACAATATCCTATGAGTGGAAAAGACAACATATTTTTAAATGATACTTTTTTTTTAAACCTCTAGTAGCAATTTAAACACCATAAAGGCCTTTTAACACAAATCTCAGGGTTTGGTTGACACAGGGTTGACGGACGGTCAAAAATATGCAGCATTTCACTTCTGAAAATGTTCAACCCTGCGTCAACCCTGTGATTGATATTGCCCCAGGTTAAACTCAACCCAGCTCCAGACCAACTCCAAAACTTATAGAACATACACAGTATCACAACTGTTTCTGACCTACAGATTTTGCTTTGTTGTAGTCTTGAATTGTGTGTAACGCTCCTATGCAAACATGCATTCTGTGCAAAGTTGTCCTTTCAGTCAAACTTAATCAAGTGACTGTTTTCCACAGTTAAGCGTTCCCAGCCTACATAACACAGGATTGACTGGTTGTGACTGTTTATGTAGCTTGATATGGCTATGCTTTGACTGCGAGTGATTAATATACCAGCTGTGCCAATCACTTGTCTGTTTTTGTCTGTTGACTCAATTTGACTAGTCGCAGTGCTTGCTTGACTTATGATCTGACTGTTGGTGACTAGCCTGTGTAAAAGGCATGGCAGGGGAAGAGGATTGATTTTTTGACTGTCTGTGACTGTTCAGACAGAAGGAGGGTTCAGTATTTAACAGCCGTTGAAACAAATTTCTGGGCAGAGGGCAGGATTCTAGAAGGTAAGGAAGTGGCGCTAAATGCATTTTGGAAGCAACCTCTTCATTTATTGAACTCACCGCATCCAGGTAGGAGCTGAGAAGCCAGAAGTACTGCTGGCACGTCTTGCAGTGGTCTGGCACCTCCTTGTCCAGCAGCGACAGCAGATACTCGATCAGGCTATTGAGAGGTTGGGAACTAGACACCAAGGCCGGACTGAAGTGGACGAAGCTCTGCAGGATGTACTGCATGATGCGGGCAAAGGCGATGCGGACCTCGCGCGTGGGACACTCGAGTAAAAATTGCCTGGAAGAAAGAAAATATGGTAATCGTAGAGGAACGTTACATCCTGGAATGCGCCTAGCCCCATAAATGTGGCCAATTTACTGGACTACATCCGTAAATAAAGGCCACACTTCCACCATGTACAAAAACATGTTGAACTTTGTCAAATTTTTATTTTCACTTTCAGACTTGGTTTGTAGTTTATTTGTGCTTTAGAAGCATACTCACCCTCTTTATAGGCTAATCCGAAAGTGCTGCCTTTTTCAGATGTCTAATTTTGTGAAATTTCATGTTGAAATTTCATGTTGAAATATTTTGATACGCAAACGTGTGCAAACGAATCTGGAAATTTCACGAAAAATTAGACATCTGAAAAAGGTCTGTCCTCGATTCACTGATGATGTTGCACGTGTGTGTCCTTGATTTTACACCATAAACAAACGCACCCTTTAAAATCTGGACGTTTTTGCGTTATTCTTGCAAGAACAAATTTCAGGGGCCTCAAAAATTTAGCTGCTGGGTGCTAGTCGTAATTCCTGCCGTACATATTGTCATTGCATTGGATTCAGCGGATGTGCGAGAAACAACATTTGCGTACGTGTTCTACGTAACCCCCCCCCGAGGACCGACACACAAAGGGAGAACAACAGATCCTTTCAGTCCTCGGGAGTTGGGTCTTTTGTTCAAAATGGTCCTCTGTGGTAGGTTTGTGTGCTTAGTCTATGGTAGTTTGTTGTATTACAGGGACCAAGGAAAACACAAAGCATTGTCCACAGGAGTATAGTAAAACAAGAAAGGGTGTTTATTACATGTATGTGACAACATACACACAACTCGTTCAATCGTGAAGTGTTACTCACTTGATGTACGTCTGGCCTTGCGGACTGGCCATGAAAGTCAGTGCCCACGTCGATCCTTCCTTGCTCTGGATGACCAGTTGCTCAATGCAGCCCCACCACTCGCCTATATCAGACCTAGGTTGGAAAATTAGAACTTAGTAGCTACTATTCTTCTTCTTCTTCATTCATTCTTTTTCATGATGACTTGATGAGTTGGGCCCAACTGTCCCTGTCAAGCATAGTGTTGGAAAGAGATGGACCACTCAAACCAGTTTCTAGCTCGATGGATGTTTTCAGGGTCATGTTGGGACAACCTTTTCGTCGAGGGGCTTCAGGGTTCCAGAGGAGAACTTGACTATTATTAGGATGAAATTTTTTGTGTCGGCAAGATGCAAATTCAATATTAGGTTTTAATACCAAAGGTCTCAAAGTGCTTCACACTAATAATAAAGCGCTTTATACCAAAGGTCTCAAAGTGCTTAACAATAATAATATAGCGCTTTATACCAAAGGTCTCAAAGTGCTTCACAATAATAATATAGCGCTTTATACCAAAGGTCTCAAAGTGCTTCATAATAATAATATAGCGCTTTACACCAGAGGTCTCAAAGTGCTTCACAATAATACTATAACGCTTTATACCAAAGGTCTCAAAGTGCTTCACAATAATAATATAGCGCTTTATACCAAAGGTCTCAAAGTGCTTCACAATAATAATATAGCGCTTTATACCAAAGGTCTCAAAGCGCTTTACAATAATAATATAGCGCTTTATATCAAAGGTCTCAAAGCGCTTCAAAATAATAATATAGCGCTTTATACCAAAGGTCTCAAAGTGCTTCACAATAATAATAAAGCGCTTTATACCAAAGGTCTCAAAGTGCTTCACAATAATAATATAGTGCTTTATACCAAAGGTCTCAAAGTGCTTCACAATAATAATATAGCGCTTTATACCAAAGGTCTCAAAGCGCTTCACAATTATTACCCCTGTTCATCAGGCCATGAGACCAGGTTTTGCAGCAGCTCGAGATCAGCGCATCCTGGTCTCTACCTTCACAGGTACCCATTTATACTCCTGGGTGGAGAGAGGCAGTGTGCGATCGATATTCCCTGCCGTTCGTTTCAGGCTGTGTTACATTGTCACGCAGCAATTTCCACTTAGGTACTCATTAAATTTGCAACTTTTCAAACTGCATCAATTTTCATATACCGTTGTCAATGTTGGAAGATTTGCAGTCTTTGGTAGCAAACAGGGTATCAAAAAGTAGCTAACAACATTCCCAAAGGTCTATATAAATGATGTCATCATAAGACGATCAGATTCAAAATTACGACCCCTCCAATGAGTGTGGACTTTCTTTCTTTTTGCCGTGTTTACAAAACCACAAACAACAAATTACAGGACAATATTAGAGCCATAAGAGGGTTACGAGTCAAATGGAATGCTGCCCTCAGAACTCACCTGAGTTTCTTTTTGGTTCGGAAGTAATTGTTGAATAGAAACTGGAAGGCTAGTTGCAGGCTGGTGACAGCACAGGAATCGTAGTTACTGCTCAGTGTGAAGGACTGCAGATTTACAAGAAGAGCAATATTTTAGGGATTCATAAAGTTTTTTGTGATGAAGTTTTCTTCATGAGGGTAACGATTTAGGAGTACAGTTGAATGTCACTATACCGAACACTGCTATACCAAGTACACTGACTCGTGAATTGAAGGATGATTTGGCTCGAAATAAATTTTGACAATAAGTCCACTTCCATCCTTGGGCCAATTTCAAGCCAATTTGCCCAAAACAGAGAGTTTTACTTAGTTTGAAACAGGTTGCCACATTTCTCAAAGAGTTGACCAATAAAAGGAAGTTTGACACCGTGCAACAATAAATCTCTTTTGTGAGTAAAATGCAGCAGAACCCCTTAAAGCATATGACAGAATTCTTAGCAAAATGGTGTCACCGCGACCTTCCTTTTCATTGGTGACCTTAATCTGTACACTAATGAAGACCTGTGAAAACCAAAGGCCTAGATTGCACAAGTTAGATTTTTCGGAAGTTATAGCCTCCCCAGAATGGGCCTAATTTTTCTTGTTCTGCTTATAGTGGGGTGCTGTGGTCCACTGGTTACGGTGTTCGACTCGTCTGCCGTGGTACATGGGTTCGAATCCTGACTGTTGGAACATGGTGCTTGTGCTCTTGAGCAAGGCACTTTACCATTATTGCTTCGTCCTTCGGATGGAAAGTAAAGCCGTAGGTCCCGTGTATTGTTAAAGAACCCAGTAAAGAGAAGAGGTTTGCCCCGGTGTTTCTGGCAGTGGCTGCAATATGCGCCGCAGCACCTTGTAAACTCTTTATAAAGGTGCTACATAATGGGTCTCATATTTCTCATCAATTTCAGTTACCTGACTTTAAAAATAGACATAATTACCAGCGCCTTGAGCACCTAATTGATGATGCATACGTGCGCTACATGTATATAAGACTCTGGTATTATTATAAGCGAAAATCGTTGGCAACTCTAGAAGAAAATTCTGGGCCAAAGATGGTAAGCATATTTCAGTCGTTATCAGGGAATTTGGCTAGTGCATCAGTGCATCCCATAACATCCCATATGGAATTTTGGCTTCTGCGCATGCGTACATCCGGTAACTAAGGATTTTGTGCAGGATTAGCGCAGAATTTTTCTGATCGCGCGGTTAGCACAAAATGGCGATTACGAGCGCGGAATTCTGTGGTTAGAATTTTTCTGCTCGCGCGGTGAGCACAAAATGGTGATCGTGAGCGCGGAAATCTGTGGTTAGCAGAATTTTTCTGCTCGCGCGGTTAGCACAAAATGGCGATCCTGAGCGCGGAATTCTGTGGTAAGCAGAAATTTTCTGATCGCGCGGTTAGCACAAAATGGCGATCGTGAGCGCGGAATTCTGTGGTTAGCAGAATTTTTCTGCTCGCGCGGTTAGCACAAAATGGCGATCCTGAGCGCGGAATTCTGTGGTAAGCAGAAATTTTCTGATCGCGCGGTTAGCACAAAATGGCGATCGTGAGCGCGGAATTCTGTGGTTAGCAGAATTTTTCTGCTCGCGCGGTTAGCACAAAATGGCGATCCTGAGCGCGGAATTCTGTGGTTAGCAGAATTTTTCTGCTCGCGCGGTTAGCACAAAATGGCGATCGTGAGCGCGGAATTCTGTGGTTAGCAGAATTTTTCTGCTCGCGCGGTTAGCACAAAATGGCGATCGTGAGCGCGGAATTCTGTGGTTAGCAGAATTTTTCTGCTCGCGCGGTTAGCACAAAATGGCGATCCTGAGCGCGGAATTCTGTGGTTAGCAGAAATTTTCTGCTCGCGTGGTTAGCACAAAGTGACGATCGTGAGCGCGGAATTCTGTGGTAAGCAGAATTTTTCTGCTCGCGCGGTTAGCACAAAATGGCGATCGTGAGCGCGGAATTCTGTGGTTAGCAGAATTTTTCTGCTCGCGTGGTTAGCACAAAATGACGATCGTGAGCGCGGAATTCTGTGGTAAGCAGAATTTTTCTGCTCGCGCGGTTAGCACAAAATGGTGATCGTGAGCGCGGAATTCTGTGGTTAGCAGAATTTTTCTGCTCGCGCGGTTAGCACAAAATGGCGATCGTGAGCGCGGAATTCTGTGGTTAGCAGAATTTTTCTGCTCGCGCAGTTAGCACAAAATGGCGATTGTGAGCACGGAATTCTGTGGTTAGCAGAGCCAGGGTATTGAGCCCTGGTCGTCTGAGAATGATGACCAATTAATTTGTCTTTCTAAAGAGTGCAGTTTACAAAACAAAGATGAAATGTTTGATTTACCATGTTGCAGGACGCAAGGCTCCGGACAAAGGTGAAGTAATCGGTGTCATAGATGGCGCGGTTCCGCAGGAACTGTAGGTTGTTGTCGCGTATGACGCGCTGGATCCCCGGCGGCATGCGATCCATGAACATCCCCCGGTGCTCCCCCTTGCGCACCAGAGCAGTCAGTTCGCTGAGACGATCGCCGTCGTGGTGCGGGGACAGCTCGGGGGAACTGACTGGTTCCAAACTGGCGGGAAAATACAAAGAAAAGAGCTTTACCTGACAATATATGAACAACGTTAACACCAGGGGTTGAAAAACTCCAGGAGAGAACAAAACAGGACCTGCATAACCTAAACAAAAACGGAGCAAGTTCCATTTAATACAGCCGCGAAGGATACCCAGAACAGCACATACAGATTTAAAGGTAGAGTAGATCATTTGCAGCCATCCAAAAAGTAACTGAGCAAATTATTGTTGAAAAGCTAACTTGGTTTCAAGATAGTAATGGCACTAAACTCCCTGTGAAATTATTTGTTCTGGCATGCTGTCATTTAAAAAAACAAAAAATTAAAAGAAGGTCATTCCAATGATGTGTCCTGTGACGCATTTTTGGAAAATTCCATTAGTATTTGGTTTGTAATTAACTTATCGCGATAGAATCACGTCGACACAGCTTGTGTGATAATTGTCCAATTATATGATTTATAAATGAAGGCGGAACGTGAAACATCTAAGACAAACAAACCATAACGTACACAGATTGCGCGGCTCAGTGCATGACATCATGTAGCTGTTTTTAACAATCTTTCACATGTTTAACCGAGCAGTATGGAGCTGCGTGATATAAAGTATGGAAAATAGAGTCCGAATTTAAGATCGTCTCATAGATTTCTCAAACCAACATTTTGGAGAAAATTTGTGTTAAAGGGAATATACATCATTGGCTTTTGCTGTAATTTTCAGAAATGAACTATTTGAGGGGTTAGTATAATAGATCAAATATTGTTACACTGACATGTTTGAAGTTTTGTGTTCGAAAATGCTGGAAAAACCAAGAAAAACAAAAATGTGTAAGTAGTCTGGTTCCTTGACTCCAGTAAAGATAAAATGGATCAATTTATAGATGCCGGGAAATTGTAAGGTAAGGGAACCAGTCTAGCTGGCCTGCACCCGTTCATGAACATGTAAATAACAGCAAACAAAATTTGGACTGAAAAAAAGTGTAAAGTTGGAGCAGTAGTTGAAAAATAGTTAGGTTTTTCCAACGGTGGTCGGCCGACCACCGTTGGAAATGTATACAAAAATACAATTTTCTTGAAAATGACTTCACACCGGGTGCCATAATTTTACAGGATGCTTTAGATTGTCATTTACCAACATCCTAGTAAGGTATTTCGTAAAAACTTGGTAGTTTTATTTTTCGATGTTTGCAAATGTTGTATATTCCCTTTAAGTTGCGGAAAAGATTTGCATTTTTTTTGGACAACTTACACGTGAATCTCGCCCTCACTGTCCTGCTTGAGTAGCGTCACTCTGTTGTTGCCGGCTGGTACTTTGCCGGCTGGTCCCACAGGCGTGATGGCACCTTCTAGTCTCTCGTAGAACAGCATGTAGCCGTTCCAGTATCGCAGCCTCATTTCAGAGGAGTAGGAACCTGATAGACAAGAACACTCGTGTTATACACCGATCTGTCTACTCAAAGACATATTTGGCTACAAAAATTTCCAAATATATTAATGAGATTTTGATTCCTTTTTTCTTTCATAATTGGAATAAATTTAACAGTACAATTAATCACCAATATTTTAACCTTAAACTAAAGTTTTTATAAAACTCTGGGGTAGTTTTTCTATTCCTATTGGTTGAGAGTTTGTCACATCGGTGTAGTGTGAATTTAGGACTATGAAATAAGGACGCATTGGTATTGTGCATGCATGCCTAAGTGAAGATTGTGACAATATGTGACCTGTCCGGCAAAATCAGATTTTTCTGGGCATAAGGTCGAAAACGATTTTTTACATTTTGTTAACATATGTTCTTTTTCCTTTTAATAGGTGGTTTAATTTTTGAAACCGGTCATTCCTGGGCAGAGTCATGCTATTTTTAAGTTCATTGTGTTGAAAAGTAGAAAACGGAGAAAATGGCCACGAACGTCACAAAACAGTTATTTCTTTAAGTGATATACCTTATCAAAATCATCAAAAATAGTACATGTAGAGTTCAAATTAGGGTTTCAAACTTAAATAATATATTTTAGACATGTTCAGGATTACAAATATGCAAAAATTTGAAAATCGATAAAAATCACCCCCACAGCGTTTTTTGGCCCTATCTCAATTTCAACCTCTGCCCAGAAGCGTCTGCTTTTGACAGAACAGGTCACATATTTCATAGGAGTCCATATTTCATGTGACACCGGGAAAGTGTTTAAAACCAGCCAGCCGGTGTTTTAGCAACCGCTTAAAACCACCCATGTGACAGGCTCTCGACCAATGGGAATACTCACTTCCGCTGGGTTCATAAATCTTTGGTTTGTAGTTGCCTCCGAAGCACTCTGCCTCCAGCGCAGCCTCAGACATGTCAAACTCGTCCACCACGGTGTCGTTGAACTTGAACCATTTGCCCTTGGAGTTGTTGGTCATGGTTGTGCCCCTGAACAAAGAGTGACAAAACAAGCGATGAAAAACTTTGTCATGGCTGGTGCTTAGCTTGACCCTTCTCCTGGGAAATCAATGTTCCGTGCAACAAGTAAAAACCTGATGTTGTACAGGGCGAGTAAAAAAAACCCGAAACCCAAATGTCGGGACCATTGTTTTAGTGAAGTTCTGCATGTAGCACTTTCAAAATATAGGATAGGAAAGCCCAAATCACAAGCTTTCTTTTAGTACAAGAATCATTCAAATCATTCATGTAATTTTCAAGTTACGGAATTTCAAAGACAACCATCATTTTAAGGTTCTTTCCACGGATCACAAAAAGGTGAGTGTTCTTCGAGCAAAAAGAAAACAAATCACATAAGGATGTGTGTGAATTGAATAGCCCTTAGACTAAACTTCAACCTACCACCGATCTTTGATGAAGGAGTAGTAATGTCCAGCATTAGCCTGGCCGCTGTGGACAATGATGCCCACTAGGTGGTACAAGTCCTCCGACGTGTGTGGCTTGCTATTGTCTGTTGTCCCAGCCGACGACGCCTCGTCTGGTTGCTGACCCTCCTGCCTTGCTATGCCTTTGACTGTGTACGGCTCCATGTCCAGGACCCAGGGGAACTGTGCAAAAAGATTAACGTCATTGTCAAAGGTTTTGTAATTACCTTATGTTAAAGGTACAGTCCATCATTAGTAATTTGTGCATTTTGTTCGTTTGAAGCAACAAAAGTGCTCAAGATCTAAAGAAGGGTGCTGAACAACTAACCTGATGAACTTTCAGCTCAGCTTCTGCTGTATATTTTGAGATAAACAGCATTCTATGATCTCGATTTCAAATCAAAAGTTGTTGAATGTTTTGAAGTGGGCCGGAATTCAGCGTCCGAGACACGTTTCTCACTGAGCCGATTGCAGCTACGTGTTGTCGCACACTGAGCCGAGGAATTATCGCAGCCGCGCGCGCATGTATGTCGTGTCAACGCTTGCGCGCTTTGCAGATAAAAAAATGATCTACTATCGGAAATTTCCAACGATGCGTCTTTAGACGCATCGTTGGAAAGGCCTTCTTTTGTTGATTACTTCAAAATGACAGCGTGCCAGAAAGATAATTTCACAGGGAGTTTAGTTCCCCTACTATCTTACAACTAAGTATGTTTTTCAACAATAATTACGTCAGGTACTTTTTGGATAGCTGTAAATGATGGACTGTAGCTTTAAAGGTAGAGCAGACCATTTGTCATTGGTGCATTCTTTTATTTGAAGCAATAAAAGTAACTGACGGAATTATTGTTCAAAAGCTTGTTTGGTTTAAAGATAGTAACGGCAATAAACTCCCTGTGAAATTATTTTTTTCTGGCATGCTGTCATTCTGAAAAAAATAAAAGGCGGCCATTTCCAAAGATGCGTCAAGTGACGCATTCTATGAAATTTCCTTTAGTAGCACAGTTGTTTGTAATTTGGCAAATCTGTGAATGGGTGCATGCAAGCATTGACACGAAGCACGAGCGCAGTTGCTATTATTCGTCGCTTCAGTGCCTAACATCGCGTTGCTGCAATCAGCTGAATGAGAACGTGTCCCGGATGCTGTTTTCAGGCACAATTCAAAACATGACTCGGTAAGTTTTGAATTGAAATTGAGATCCTAGGAAATTGTTTTCTCGGAATATACAGCATTCACTGAGCTAAAACTTCATCAGGTTAGATGTTAAGCACCTGTCTTTAGATTTTGAGCACTTTTGTTGCTCCAAGCAAAACAAAATTCACAAATGACAAACGATCTACCCTACCTTTAAAGGAATGGAATACTCTAGGGTTTTTTTTCCAACAAGATTTTCTAGGGCTTTTAACCTTCTTACCTTGAAGTAGTCGTCAAATTTCAAGGCCCTCCCCGCCTCCCAGTCGTAGTCGAACCTCTTGAGTTGGATGACCAGCACCGGCGGCAGGGTCTTAATGCACATTCTCTTGATGGTGTTCCTCTATGGTGTAAGAAGACAAGGAACCAGACAAGTAAGCCGTGTCCAAATAAATTGAGAAGTGGCTGCAGCCGCTTCCATAAGGGATTTGCAATGGAAAGCCGCAGCCTAGTAACTTCGGCCGACCAGCATTGGAAAAACTGGCTTTTTTCAAATACTGCTCCAAATATATCATATTTAGTTATTCCACATTTTGTTTGCAATCGATTACACACTTATGAATGGATACAAGCCAGCTACACTGGTTCCCTGACCTTCCAATTCCTCAACGTCTTTAAATTGCTCAGTTTCATCTAAAGGGGGGTCAGGAAACCAGACATTGTTTTTCTTTGGTTTTTTTTCAGCATGTACGGACCTAAAACTTTAATGAAGTCAGTGTAACAATATTTGCTATAAAATATTAACCCCCAAATCCATCTATTTCTGAAAAGTACAGCTTAAGCAAAAGTTGTATAATATTCCCTTTAAGTGCAGGATAGTCAGCTGCCTTCACATAACTGCCAATCAAGGTTTGTTGTTGCATGTGGTGTCTAGGGTTCAGACTGAAGCAAGTCCTCATATATATAGTCCAATGGTTTAAAGTTTTCAACTCATTTGCAATGATACATGGTTTCAAACCTTGACTGGGCAACATGGCACTTGTGTTCTTGGGCAAGGCATTTTACTACAATTGCCTGTCTCCACCCAGGACTATACACCACACAGACCACATTGCGCTGATCTCAAGTTACTGCAGGAAAGTGGTCTCGTGGCCTGATGAACAGGGGTAATAATTGTTTCAGACTTTGGGATGAAAAGTGTTTTCAGACTGTGGGATGAAGCGCTACATCAGCATCACATTATTATGTTTATTATTATTATTATTATTATTATTTATTCGGCATTAAAAACACAAACAACAAACATTCACATATAGAGAAAACCAAAAACCAAGAAAACAAAAACGAACATGACGAAAGCCAGGGGCATATGCCCGGAATTAAAAAAGTTTACCTAAAAACTGTGGCCCGAAGGCCTTCAATTCCAATACCTCTGGCTACACAAAGAATATATATAAATCTATAAAAATCTATAAAAATGTGTTAACAAAAAAGCAAATATTAAAAATGGCAGAGGTATAAATGCTAAAAAGTTATCGTCCCCTAAAATTAACATCAAAATACCACGTTGAGAAAAAACAAGATAAAAAGCAAAAAACAAAACCAAAAAAATAGTCCAACAAAAAGAACATTTTTATTATTATTATTATTAAGCCTACAGTGCTGTGGCCTCATGGTTAAGGGCATTGGATTCGTGGTCTGCGGGTAAAGCTGCAGGCTGTGGGTTCGAGTCCTGGCGGGGTCATGGTGCGTGTGCCCTTGGGCAAGGCACTTTGTCACTCACTGCTTCTCTCCACCCAAGAGTAAATGGGTACCTGTGAGGGCAGAGGTGGTTATTGTGATTGAATTAGCTTCCTTGCATCTAACAGGCAGCATGGAGCTGTATACTACCCAGGGAGCCGAGATGGTATTTGGAATGTTTCATGGGCCCAATGAGCAGGGGTAATAATGATGTAGCGCCTTGAGCACCAGTCCTGGTGGATACGTGCGCTTTATACATACCCACTATTTATTTGTTATTACAACCAAACCAAGTACCTTTTCATTGCACTTTTCACAGAAGTAGGCGTTGTCGCCGTCCAGCAGTTCCCCACGGACAAACTGGTCCAGCGACGACTCCAGATTGTGACTCTTGACTGTTAAATTGAGAGCAAAAAACTCTTCCTCTCTTTCGTATCTGCCGAAAAAAAAATTGAAAAAGAATTTATAAAGCTCACAATAAAGCTATACAAGACATTTTTACCCAGGCAGTGCCCTGTAGTAAATACATCATGTGGCATCAAATTTTTTGGATGGAAACTTCCATTTCATTTTGACATGTAATTTTGTCATCTGTAAGAAAATACAAGGTGGATAAAAAAAAAGAAACCGAGATATTATTGCTAATTGGAACAGAAGTAGGGCACATGTAAATCAAAGGGAGATACCCTCTGTTAGGGTTGAATCTCCTCTTTAAAATGACACCCTGATCATGTCCTTGCATTCACGGTTGACTGAGCAGTGACCAATTTTATGAAAGGGTCTGTTTAGAGACTTGCGCCACTTTTCAATTGTGGTTTTTGTTGTGTCATTTGTCACAGAGTGAAAGGCTATGGTTGCCAATCAAGGCATGTGGGGAATTTACCATGAAAAGAGGCGCAATTCTCTAAATAGACCCTTTCATAAATTGGGCACTGCTCAGTCAACCGTGAATGTAAGGACATGATCAGGGTGTCATTTTTAAGAGGAGATTCAACCCTAACAGAGGATATCTCCCTTTGATTCACATGTGTCCTACTTCTGTTCCAATTAGCAATAATATCTTGGTTTCGTTTTCTTTTATTCACCCTGTATAATGGGGATAAAGACACTAATCAACCAGGGCTTGAATTTTAGGCAAAAATACTCTAGACTTCAGGACTAGGAGCTCTAAAAATGCATTAGACAAGGAGTATTTTTTATAAAACCTGTGCCCCCCCCCAAAAAAAAATATCTGTTTGAGGTGTATTTGGCAACGAGTTTTACCTGTGTGGGCAGTCCTCACAGATCTTCTGATCGGAGAAAATTCCTTGGAATTTGGGCTTGAAGACTTCCTTCTGTTTGTTCTTCTGCGTATCGAAAAAAAGTCACAACGATTTGTTAGACCTCAAATTTCTGGATTTCTCTCCATTTTTTTTAATCAGCAGACACATTTTCTAGTTAAATACTTGGTTTTAACAAATAAAAACACATTTTTTTTCTTTTTGGATGTCTGCAAGGCAATTTTGGCCTGGCAAGTAGATTGGTCCCAGTCCCTGATAAAGAGGCAGAAACCAGTCTACCCTGCGAGAACTGAAGTTATGTCGGGCTTCAAATAAAATTAAAGGAATTGCTTCATCACTCAACGTGGGCGTGTTTTTTCATTCAATGTCTCATACAAAAGTTTTGCAATGCTAAGAAAAAACGTAGTGGTTATCGTTACGGCAGCCATAATGAGATTTTCATCTGCTATCATTACGGCACTGCAAAGACAACATCGCAAATCCGTTATTTAAAACTGCTACCAACCTGGGCCCAATTTCACGATGCTGCTAAGCACACGATTTGCTGCTAACGGAGCCTCCGTCTATTTCATGGAGACAGTAAGCATAAGCACAGCATAAGGCATGCTTACTTAAGAGGAAAAAATGTGCTTAACTTGGTGGCGTAACAATAGAAATCTCCATGCACGCGCGACCGTTAGCACACACACGCCGTGAAATAGTGCTAAGGGTTAGAACATTTTTCTGCTATGCTTAGCACACCTTTTCTGGTAACTGTTAAGCAGCGCCGTGAAATTGGGCCCAGAGTAATTTGGTAGCTTGATTGGTTAAATGCTCGACTACCATGCCAAAGGTCCCTGTATCAAATCCATGCTGTGCCAAACTTTTTTTTCCCTCTTTTTTTCTTTTAATAGTTTCATTTAATTTTATTTTTTAAATAAATCCTACTTTTTATTGAAGTACATTTCATTTCCTTCTTCATAATCCGTTGCTTTGGAGGATTTTTTTCAAAAGGGAAATACAATCTGAGAACCATTCGGTCCATAGTCTGGTTCCATGAGCCAAAGATCCTGATGTTGATTACTATTAGGTCAGGGAACCAGACAGTTGGCTTCTGTAACAATAGCCACTGCGAAGATTTAAAAATCAAATGTATTTTTTTGGGGTGACTCTTGAAAGTGGTACAGGGACAGCAACTTTAAGGGGGAAAAAATGACCTTAAGGAATTCGTCCAGCTGGTCAGTCAGGTTGGTGAAGAACTCAAAGGCGTCTTGCTGCTCTCGGATGTTGACCGGCTGGCCCCAGAGTTTGAAGACACGCCAGAACCGCTCCGGCTCGTAGTACTGTAGACGACTCTCCATCAGGTGACCGAAGACTGTCTGCATCTGGTAGAATACGCTGTCCTCGTCTAGGTCTAGGTTGCTGTCCTTGAGCAGGCCCTAGCACATGGATAAATGGGCGGTTGGGATTTTGTGTGGTATAAAAGTATCTATTGGGCCCTGTCATATGGATAGTGAAGTGTTGGGATTCAGTGCGGTACAAAAGTATCCATCAGGCCCTGTCATATGGATAGTGGGGTGTTGGGATTCAGTGCGGTACAAAGTATCTATCAGGCCCTGTCATATGGATAGTGGAGTGTTGGGATTCAGTGCCATACAAAGTATCTATCAGGCCCTGTCATATGGATAGTGGAGTTGGGATTCAGTGCAGTACAAAAGTATCCATCAGGCACTGCCATAATATTATGGATAAAGGAAGGGTTCGGATGTGTGGCAGAAAAGTAGCCATCAGGCACTGCCATATGGATAAATGGAGGGTTCGGATTATGTGTGGTACAACAGTATCCATCAGGCCCTGTCATATGGATAAATGGAGGATTCGGATTATGTGTATTCATCAGTCACATTTGGCCCAGTGGTATGGATAAATGGGGATTTGAAATTCAGGGTGATAAGAGTATACATCCATTCACTTGGCCCTGTTAGATGGATAAATTTCAGGTTGATATTGAATTTGGAGGTGTATTGAACAGGTAGAATAGGCTGTCCTCAGCTAGGTCTAGGCTGCTGTCCTTGAGCAGGCCCTGTGATATGGATAAAGTGTTGGGATTATGTGTGGTACAAAAGTATCCATCAAGCCCTGTGACATGGATAAATAGGGGGTTGAGATTCAGTATGGCGTTCCCATATATATGGAATAAAAAACCTAGATTGGCAGCGCGTGTATATGTGCAGTCTTGCCTGGAGACTGCACATAGGTCATGAGGCAAATAGGATGGAGGCAAATTATTCAAATGCGCAGGTATACTTGACAAACTCAATGACTTTAATGCGCACATTGTGCAGCACTGCTGGTCAACAAAACGCTTCACATGTTCGAACTGCACTGTACTGAAGCTAGGCCTGGAAAAGCAATGCAAGATAGTCTGTAACTGTGTGTGGTAGTAATTTGCTTGAGCTATAGTAAGGGAAAGCATCCTCGTCCGACACTCAATGTATAGTTTCACGGTATTTACTTATAATAATAATAATATTCGGCATTTAAGAACGCTCTTATTAGTAAACTAAATCACAGTGCTTTCAGTATTATTATCACCCCTGCTCATCTGGCCAATTAAACATTCCAAATACCATCTCAGCTCCCTGGGGAGTGTACAGCTTGATGCAGCCTGTTAGGCGCAAGGAAGCTAATTCAATCACAATAACCAGCTCTGCCCTCACAGGTACCCATTTACTCCTGGGTGGGGAGAAGCAATGAGCGACAAAGTGCCTTGCCCAAGGGCACACACACCATAACCCCAGGCTGGACTCGAACCCACAACCCGCAACCTGCAGTATTACCCGCAGACCACGAGGCACTGAATTCTTGGTCTGCGGGTAATTCTGCGGGTTGTGGGTTCGAGTCCAGTCTGGGGTTATGGTGCGTGTGCCCTTGGGCAAGGCACTTTGTGCCCCAGATCTTGCGCGATCTTATGCGGGATCTTGCACGATCTTGTAAGGAGGTTTCTGTTTCTGCTTGTATACTGTACACAACACCCTGTTGGACTATCTTGGTACAGTGGACGTTATGTCGGTACGTTAAGGCTGCCATAGGTCAATAGGCAAACTGCTGTACTGTAAGATAATGAGGCCTGGAAAAGCAATGCAAGATAGTCTGCAACTGTGAGGCAGTAATTTGCTTGAGCCAAAGTAAGGGAAAGCATCCTTGTCTGACACTCGATGCATAGTTTCAGGGCACTTAATTATACTGAACAACAAACCAAATCGGTGGAGTTGCGCACCTACATGTAGGCTATGAGCTGTGCGTATTGTGCATGCACACCGTGTTCATTATACACTAATAACCTCACGTTAAATAATTTGCCTCTAGCATGTGACCTTTGTGCGTGTCCATGAATGACCAAAAATGGCACACAGTGAATGGCGTGTACGCACACGCTGCCGATCTGGTCTATTTATTTCATATCAATAGGGCATTCCCATTAGGTTCTGTGACACGGATAAATGCGACGTTGGGATAATGCACGGTTAAACAGAGTATACAGGTCTTGGCCCTGTAATATGGATAAAATAGAACGTTGATATACAGTTTGGAAACGCATTCATCTTTATGACCTGTACTATTGATAAATAAATTGTATTAATTTTGACAAGCTTTTTTGGCCCATAAACATGAATAATGAGAGTCTTGAGTGGGGGTGTGGCAGTGTATTCGTAAGGCCCTTGAGTTGAATTACATTAGATGCAGGCAAATGGATACAAATTTAGCCTGTGAAGCTAGGGGAAGTTGGACTATAGTCTGGTTCCCAGACCAAAAGATTCCGACTATTCCTGATGAATCTTAGGTCAGGTAGCCTCCGGTAATACAATGTATTACAATTTACATCACGTGACTAAAACGGGAGGAATTCCTCCTTTTTCCGAAACTGTCCGAAGTTTGCCGAATTCATTTCGTCGACAATCGGATAGTGTCCGAGTATTTCCGAGTATAATATAGGTTTTATTAACTGCTAATTGCTTATTAAAAACTTTAAAAACTGGTTGATAATTAATATCCATTGCTTTTATTTAGAAAACTTGAAATTCAACGACGATTTTGCACTCGGATCGTATACGAGGGGCGAACTTTTTGCTGCGTCATGCACTAGTTTGAATTTGACGACCGTTACCGGCATTTTCCAAAACGCGGCGTGGTCTCAATTCGGCTCCGCCTGCTAACAGTGCTGTTTGGGTGTCCAACTTTGAAGATTCCAGGTTAAAATTAGTCAATATTTTTTTACAGAAGTATTAAACTGTATATCATAACTGTATGATATATGAAGCAAGTGATTTATATTTAAAAAAATTATCGGAACATTAAAAGCTTTATGTGATAAAGCGAATTCGGAAACGAAGTCGAGCTTTGAAAAAGGGCCGTCAATGTCGTCATGTTTATTTTTAGCCACGGAGGCTGCCTGACCTACAATTTAGACGTGTAGGCGTCGGGGGAAATTGTCAGGTCGGGGAACCAGACTAGTTGGACTAGAAAAGTCTATGAATGCATTTGATTGTCATTTCTACCTCTCTGATGCCTGGCGTCATGTACAGCTGTTGGATGACTGAGTTCATGTAGCATGTGGCCCCGCCGTTTCTCAGACCCACATACTTGCTGGGTGACCGGCCGTCAACTGGAGGTAGGTACTGTCACCAAAAAATAAAGACACAAACTGCATATAAGGAGTCGTTTACGACACTCGCGAGACTGGTCATGCCATAATATCGCTCGAGGGGTGTCCCGAACAACACGAGGTAAAATTGTTGAACAAAATCGTTGGCAATTAATAATTTTTGACTTGTTTTGACTTTTAGATTCGAACAGTTGTGATTATTTGACCGAAGTGGTATTTCAGCTCCGGTAATTATCAGCGTCCAGACTGGTCTTAAACGGAGTGCCAAACACACATTTATTCCCTTAATCAATGCTTTGATCTTTGATAATATGTGATGCGATCAAGCTAAATGAGTCGTTCGTCGACCCTGGTCAATTTTTTTTTACAGATTTGAAAAGAGCACAATTTAAGCATTACTGCTGTGAAAACCGCATGCTTGTACCATCTTCCAAAAATTATGGAAGTCGGAACACAAAGAGATGTAATGAAGTGATGTGATGAAGTGGCCCTATTTTGGCCTGTATCTCCAAATGAAAGTTCCAGACAAACGGCTCATTTAGCTTGATCGCATCACCCGTCCGCATTGACAGGAGCGTGGCTATGTATTGACATGCTCACTTCCTGTGTAACATCACCTACCTGATGCACATGCATGGTCTATTCTAGCTATGTTGTACAAAGCAGTAGGGTTGAAAAAATTTTAAAGTCAGTGAGAACAATCAAGGTGATGTGCCCAAACAACATTATAAGTTATCCCGCGAGCGCGAGTGGAACACAGAATAATGTAGTGCATCTGTGTCTCACATACCATGAGGCCGGGTGGTATGTGGAACACAGACGCACTACATTTTCCGTGTTCCATGAGCGCGAGCGTGATAACGAATTTATCTTCAGGCAAACTTGATGCGCAGTAAAGTTGGACCATCGCTTTACACGAAACTTTTAGCGGTTTAGCGCATGCCGGAATGTCACTCGCATCTTGGAATAGCGCAATACGCAGAGTGCGATATATGCCTCATATCACACTGTTGTTGCCATGGATCAACCAATCAGGATCGAGGATACAAGTTTGCTTGAAGATAAGAGGTAATGTCCTCCTCTGAGTCCATCATGTCCTCATGCATGAGCTTTTGCAGTACGTCATGTGAACCGATCTCAACCAATGAAATTTCAGAGTCTAATACCATGGTATAACAAGCCTAATTGAGGCCTGCATTTTATACTGGATATCTTCCGCATTGCTTCTGAATGTTATCGGCACTGCCTCAACCCATTTACAGTGTTTGTTGGAGCATTTTGAAGGGAGAAGGAAGAGGTCATCCCTCCACTGGACAAATTCAAGAAGAAAACTAATGATTTGACAGGATTGAGGATGTATCCTAGCCAAAAAGGGCCTAAGAAAGGTTAGGGTTAAACCATACAGCTATATTGAATTACAAGAGCGCTGACTCATGTACAAAGTGATGCCTGCTGGGCGCATCCATGTTTGTGCACAAACCTATGGAAAGCTAAAAATTTTGTACGGCTTTTAAACGGCTATTTGTATCTGCATTTGTATTCTCTACAGGTGCGTTACCTAAGCCGATACCCCCAAAACAGAAACGCATGATCAGCAAATGAGCGTTTCATTTTGCTCTGCGCAAACAGCGCAACGCGTGCACGTATCCGCTGCAGATGATTTCTGCCGTGACGGTTTTTGAACGTCAATGACGCACTTAAGTCATTTGCGTACATTCTACTTGGGCATTGCATTTAGAGTACACTTTCAAAATTTACTCCATCTAATTTCACAATGTTCCACAAACACGCACATGAATTCAATTTGTCTGCGCCCAGGACGGCTTCAAAGCGTCTCCGCACGCAAGAATGAGGAGTTAGCGCTCTAGTAATTTAATATAGCTCTATGGCTTCAACTCACATCCCACTCTTTGGCGTTGGCGGGATCCTGCTTGTGGTGCATATCGATGAGCTGGCTGCTGACCAGCTGTAGGTTCTCTGGACAATCCTCACACAGTATGATCAAGAGGTCAAACGCTGCCATGCGACTCTCTCTACCTGAGATCCTAGAAAGGGGCAAAATGAAGGAATTCTTGGTAAATCGAAGATAATTTTTTCCCCTGAAATAAACCACATCATGACTTTGGGTGTGATCCCAGGCTACATGGCATATATATAGGTTTTACTAGCGCACCTCGAACAAAGACATCAACTAATTCGGGCGATTCACAATGCAGTGTGCCACCAAATATTAGCCGAGGAGAACTATTTTTCCCAGTGCATTGTAGGAGATGATCAACAAATTTTTGTAAGCGTATGATTGGAGTATGTGTTTGCCCTTTTCTTTTCTTTTCATCAATATGATGTTTTTTTGTGAGGCGGCAGAACTCTATGCCCCAATCTATAACAAATTAGCTCAAGTTGTCAACGGCCACTCATTCAAATGGGCCATGTTTTGTCGACCGTAAACTTGTACCAAAACAAAATTCCTGAGATGAGGACAGTCTCATTTCTCCATCCATAGGTCAACAAAGTTCAAAATTCTCAAAGCATCCCCACTGGTCAAAGTGTCAAATGAAAATTAGAGCAAATCACCAAATTTTTAAATTTTGAAATCTGAACAATTTAAGTTTATTTCAAATTTATTAGTAAGTGTGAATAATAACAAAAATCAAAAGCATTGTTCCACTGGTCCGCAGTGGTGGATATTGGAGGACCAGAAAGTTGTCTAGCCAAAATGTAACCATGGGGGGGGGGGGTAAATTTTTGCTTGGAGTCCATACTGAATGGTATCTTACTTTGGACTGTGCTCTGCTTGTGGGTTCAGCTTGTCCGTGTTGCTGGAACTATCCAGTATCAGTCTGGATGCTGGGAAGAGGAACTCATTCAACAACTTGTCCAGTAGCTGCTTCCCTGGTACCCAGAATTAAAAAAGAAACTCAATTAAGATGCCACAGTATCAAATACAATACACTTAACACATTAGCACATGTACTGCATTGTATTACATTGTATTTATTCACTTATGAATCCCTAAAACTTAGAGTGCTCAGGTGGTTTTGGGCGGCACAGGGTGTAACAGGCAGGGCGATTTAGGGGGGTACAAGGACTAAGGGGTAAAATCATTAAGACAAAGTTCATCTGATAGCATCAAGGGTTCACCTGAAACTATGAGCACAACAAATTCAGTAATTGATGAATTTTGACGGCAAGGGCATATAGTGCAATAACTATTTAAAGGTAGAGTAAATCATTTGTCATTTGTGCATTTTTTTCATTTGAAGCAACAAAAGTGCTCAATACCTAAAAGATGGGTGCTTATTTTAACAACTAACCTGAAAAAGTTTTAGCTCAGTGAATGCTCTGTATTCTGAGAAAACAATATTCTAGGATCTCGATTTGAATTGCGCCCAAAATCAGCATCTGGGACATGTTCTCATTCAGCCGATTGCAGCTGCGTGATGGCCACATACTGAACTAACGAACAAAAGTAACCGCGCGCGCATGTGTCGTGTCAATGCTTGTGCGCACCCATTCACGGATTCGCCCAATAACAAACCAACCACTAATATTTCAGGCTCATTTATATTTACATGGATGCATTTTCCATTTACAAGTTCATACACACTGTCTCAGTATTATCATAGTCTCGTTTAAGTAATTTTTATGGCATAAATCTGGCTGAGAAAAGGACGCTTCATATTTTGCGATGAGCATTAGACACGTAGTAACTCGCGACGTGTTTTAAGTGTTGTCAAGGAACTTATGACGCGTTCAACATATTGAACATTTTGTGAAATGGGTCGTACTACGCATTGTAAGTTGCAACGTGTTGCGCGTCGCAACTCGAGTTGCGACGCGTTGGAGCGCGTCGTGAAAGCATGCGCAGCTTTTCTAGGCTTGCTTTGTATGGTTATTATTTGCAAAGGGAAGGAAAGGGGGGGGGGGTGTTACCAATTTTCTTCTTGTCCATGCCTTCACACGTTAGCAGCGTCTTGGCCAGCTGCAGATGACCAGCGATGATGATGTTATCCGTCTGCTGGAAACTGGCCTCGTCCGAGTCGCACGGCTCAAAGTTATTGAGCCAGTCGATCTCGTCCGTGATCATCGACGTGGGGTTGATGTTTAGAAACTGCTGGTCATCAACTGCATGGAGAAAAGAAGGAAAAAGAGAATTTGTTTTGTTTCACATTTTAATTAACAATAAAACAAAATCTGACTTGACACATTGTCAGGGGTGATATGGGGGGGGGGAATGAAAAACCCACGAACTAATCGGCAGAGCAGAGGGTTAAGAGCTGGTCGTCGAGGGCCACGGAGCAACGCAAGTTCTAAGGTATATGTTTGTATTTGCCTAAAGGTAGCCCTTAAAAGGATTACTTCTTTTGTTCTATATAAACTTTTATAGGAAAAAAAAATCAGGGATACCAGATTTTAAAATGGACTTTTTGAAAATACTGAAATCAGAAAAAAAATTCAGACAAAATTTACACCAGCATATTTTGGTATTGACACTTTGCACTAAACACTACTTTTAATACAGTAACAATGAATGCAAATGTGTTTCCACTTTAAGGGGGGTTTGTGTGTATTTTGAGTTTCAACTTTTTAGTGTCGATGGAGATTACTTTTTTGCAGGGAAGTGCAAACCCCAACCTTGAACCAATTCCAGATCCTTTAAATCAATTTCAGGTGTTGTCCTACCTGTGAGTTGCTCTAGAAGTCGACACCTCAGCTCAAAGTACTGTGAACACTGAGTGATTATCCTGCCAGATGACAAAAACATCAAAGTGAAATATGCTACAGAAATATATCACTGTAATAAACATCTTGAGATCAATACAAATATGTGCGGCGTTCTGGAAAAAAGGAGACAGAACTGGGCACAGGCCTTAGTGGAGGAAACTAAAAAAAAAAACGAATGGGGATGATTTTTTTTGTCGATTTGCAGATTTATTGAAATTAGTGATCTTTGATATGTCTGCCACACATATTTTAAATAGTATAAAAATGGTGAATGAAAGTAGTTTTTAAAGAGGTTGTGGAATGCTCGAAGACATTTCCGTCATTTTTCGGGTATATGTAGCCTAAGGTGTGATGAAATAAAAACGACTATTGTTTCTGTCATAAAATGAGTACAAAAGGTACTTTTGAGAGCTGTTTTTCAAGTCCTGTCATGCCTGTTGCGGGCAGCAAAACAACGACGACTTTTACACAAATTGCACGTTTGGGTCGGAACAGGACATGAAAAACAGCCCTCAAAAGTACCCTTTGTACTCATTTCATGACAGAAACAATAGTCGTTTTTATTTCATCACACCTTAGGCTACATATACCCAAAAAATGACGGAAATATCTTCGAGCATTCCACAACCTCTTTAAGGAAAAACAATTGACATCCCATGGCAATGCCTCACAAACGTTCTGTAAACTCGCTTTTTTTTCACTGTCCAGATAGTGTACTCGTACTTGTGTGTGGATTCCATAGCTCTGTTCACAAGTTACCAACAAAAGTATCAGGGCACGTGCTGTTGAAATTTGTAACCAGCAAGTCGCACATACCTTTGGTTTGTCCCTCTGACTAAGCAGCTGGACGTCCATAGTGGAACCGGTACACTGAGTAACACCTGAAATACAAGATACAAAGAAAATAAAGCAAATATTCTACAGACGTGAAACTGGCCAATAAGGGAAAAACAATCGAAAAATGGGCCGAACAAAAATCTGTATCCGAATTCTGGACTGCACTGCTGCTACACGTGCATATGTACAATAAACTTCATGCCCAATTGCCGGACACCCCCTCCTGTTATTCTTTTTATGTGAAAAATAGTCAGTGTTTCCATAAAACTTTTCCATAAAATTACAAAGTCTGAATTCAGGTGACAGTAACAGACTCGCCAACAAAGTAATTCACTTCTTAAGCCCCGGTCACACATTCACGGTTTTGGAGCTACAAGTATCCACGGTTTACCAAGAATCAATCGATCATGATGAACCCGTCAAAATTCGTGGAGAAATCTACTTTCTAAGAATGCACTACGGTTTCAGGACGGATAGCCACAACTGTCCTACGGTTTTCCTACAAATACAAAGAGGTTAGTAAAGAATATGGACGGATTGGTGAAGAATATCAACGGTTTTACTAAGAATAATGACTTTTACTAACGCCACGATTGCCTGCGATTGGGCCACGGATGACCAAGGTTCTCCTACAAATAAAGTGTGGATATTCATAGTACAACCTTAGCAGAATTCTAAGCATATCCGGGCATATCCATAGGACATGCGTAACAATTCGTAGAGCTTTCTACCATGAATGAGCAACAAATCTCCAAGTACAAATAGCCAAGAGTAACACTATGAATAAATACGATTGTACGGATGTCCCACGGTTGCACTATGGATTGATTTTCATGACGTTTCACCACGGAAGTTTTGAACAATTCAAAACTTCCGTAGCCCCTCCACGAATACACAAGGAAGATGACGGATATTCACGGATGTATCCAGGTTGAATACGGTACTCCCACAGTTTATCACGAGTTTTAAACTGTGGATATTCGTAGCTCCAAACCGTGAACGTGTGACTGGGGCTTAACAGACTCGATAACAAAGAAGTTCACTTATTATTTACAAGAAGTCCAAGACACCGTTTAACCAAACAACTCCACTAACGTACATGAAAAAAAGTTCTTAACTACTTAGAGACTCACCTGGAGTAGGAAGTGCCTAGGATGCAGCGTGCGTATACTCGCAGGGTTGACATTGGTGATGCTTAGGGTGTGGAATTGCTCCATGGCTGCCGTGCGGACCTCATTGTGTGGGCAGGCGAGGAGGATGTCGATGACAAAGTCGCTCATCGCAGGCATGTTGTAGAAAGATGCTGCATGGGAAACAGAGAAGACAATCATTAAAGGTAATATTCAGCATTTGTTTTTACTGTAATTTTAAGAAATGGATTGATTTGGGGTTTGATATTTTAAAGCAAATATTGTTAAACTGACCCGTTTAAACGTTTTATGTTCATAGATGCTGGAAAAACCAAGAAAAAAATTGCTGTTCTTGTAGCCTGGTCCCCTGACCCTGCTTCAGATGAAACAGAGCAATTTATAGACGTCGGGGAATTGTCAGGTCAGGGAACCAGACTATCTGGCCTGTACCCGTTCACAAATGTGTAACCGATTGCAAACCAATTGTGGACTAGCTCAATTTGGAAACTTGGGGCAGTATTTGAAAAAAGACAGGTTTTTTTCCAACGATGGTTGGCAGACCACTGTTAAAAATTGATATAAACTTCCACTTTTCTTAAAAATGACAGCACACCAGGTGCCATGATTTCACAGGATGCTTGAGACTATTATTCACTTACAGTCACGTAAGGTATTTCATAATAATTTGTTGTTTTGTTTTTTTGATGTTTGCATATGTTGTTAGTACCTTTAAGCTCAATATTTGGTTTTGCCCCTGTCACCTGTTTTTTACAAACAGCGTATACCCAATGTTGTCCAGGGGCTTGTGAGAAAGCTCAAGGCCGGTTCATACTCGGCGCGAAAGCGAACGCATACTTGTGACATCAGGGCAAGTTTTCGCGCGGCAAATTCGCAAAAGTTGAACATATTTGAACTCCAGCGAATTTCACAGCGAATACTTCTTGACGTCAAATGTGAAGTAGTAACCGGCCTTTAGTCTGGTGGGACTGGAGCCCAAGACATCTTGAGTGTGTCAAGACACACAGGGCTCTCAAAAACAGTCAAAAAGTGCCCTCTCTTGTTTGAGCAGGAAGCCCATGGTGGGAATGCGTTTGAGTCTATCATAACTCTTTCTTTATAATTGTGAGAAGGGGTTCTTGTGCACGGAGAGTCCATAATTTCCCCGATAACTCACAGAGGTTGTGGCTCCTGAGTTGCAGGCAGGCCACCAGTAGCTCCAGGGCCTCCCGTGCTATCATGGCATCCTTGGTGGAGACGTGGGTAGCTAGAAGACAGACTCCCGCGTGGAGGCTCTGGACGTCAGCATCGCTGGAGGAACTCCCTAAAAAGCAATCACATTTAATACACAAATGAAATACGTCTTAAAAGAGCACGTTCTTCCACTCATCTGAAAACAAAATTTACTGAAATTGATCCATGCCATCAGAAGTTTTGCATGTTTTACTAAAAGAAGCCATTTTTATTGCTGTCCATGGAATGCCATTGGAAGCTATTGAGCCGAGTGAGAATTGCAGATTACACACATGCATTCAAATACAAGTGGACTTTTAATCAATTGAGTCTAGACAGAAACATTCTTTTTATTGTCAAATTTTTGTGTCTTGAATATGAGGAACAAGTCCACTGTTTTTTTCCCTGAAACATTGATGGTGTTTTCTGTCTGTTTTCCTTTGCTAGTTTTCATTCATTCATGGAAGTGGGAAAACGTCCATGTTTCATTGTGTATGTAATGGATATTCGTAAGTTCATAGAACGGTGAATGATCAGCGGAGGACAACCACCATTTCGGGCAAAATAGTTTCACAGGTTATGTAGTACCAGCCATTTTCTTTTTTCCTTTTGAGCAAGTTTTGTCTCATTTAATCAGCAAGTTCGTTTCCAAGTAAGTACCAATGTTCCTATGGGCCTTTAAAAGGAATATCCAACATTTGCTTTTGCTGAAGTTTTCAGAAAAGGATAGAATTGTTATTTTTTTTATGTTTGCAAAGTTGTATATTACCTTTAATGGTTAAAAAATGAGTTCCTACCTCCGCTACTGTGTCTGCTACGCCTGTGGATTCCCATGGCGAAACCCCCGCCAGGATTCTCTCTGATCTGATTGGCCGAGCTGGCCAGTCGCAGCTGGCCTGCAGCCGCTGCCCAGCACACACGCATCAGGCAGCCGATCATGGATGAGAAATCCGACGTGCTCATCGTCTGGATAAAAATATATTTAATTCATCAACAAGGTTTTCCCGTGAATATTCTTCTGGAGTTTTCCTCCCACCTCTAAAACTGTATATGAAGAAAACAGTGACGTCAGGTTGCAACATTCTTTCCAATTCCAGAATTTTTCCAGGATTTGGCCATGACTATGGGAACCTGAAAGTGTACAAGACTGAACTGTTTTTGATATTAGTGTAGTGCAAGCCATATGGAAGTATTATTATTATTATTTTATTTCTGGTAATGAAAACAAGGAATCCTCAAGAGCGCCCTAGGCACTGTAGCTCGCAAGCCTGAAGAAATCTGTAGAGAGAGGACGATGAGAAGAAATTACAGTTTTAGAGGTTGGAGGAAAACCCCAGAAGGATATTCTGGGGGAAAACCCACGGAATCAGGTAGGGACTGAAAACCCAATCCACATATTGGCCCAGGCAGGAATCAAACGTGGAAGGCGAGGAAAGTACCGCTTCGCCAACCTGACTCCAGTTATTCAGATATGGCCTGAGATACCCTACCTGTATGACTGCAATAGCTGTGGACGTGCCCTCCCTGTAAGCCACGTCTCCACTGGCTTCCACGCTAGACATTCTCTCCACCAAGCTCATCTTGCGTGGCGAGGTCCCGTAGCTGGACGACAGGATCCCCGAGTTGCTGTCTGCCGACAGGTCGGCCTGGCCCTCGGTCAGCGACAGGTCACTCTCCATGACCGCAGTGGTGGTCTCACCACACAGTAGAAACCTGTCGGTGGAAAATAGGGCGCAAAATTCATCTTCTAAATTCAGATTGCTCAAAACTGCTATATTCCTATTCCTTTCACATTATAACACCTCAACCACAGATTCTGTGTCTTGATTGGCCGAGAGCAAGTCACATGATACTTTCTATTTTTGCTATCTTTCAGTGCACGGCCAAAAGTGCTCTAACCGTAGCAACCAAAGTACTATACCATAAGCAACCAAAGTACTATTTCCACGGCACGGTATTTGTGTGCAAATGCATGCTGGTGTGCTCAATGCGCGAAGCGCGTTTTGTTCAAAAGAGAGCGCGCCACAGAGTTGGGTTCAAACATTTCGCAAAGGGGTAGTTTGAAAGAGAGAAATACATTTTCCACCAATTTTGTATTGAAATTGAAGTTTATTTTAACAGTGTTCAGATTTAAATAATTAAAAAATCATAACCAAGCATGATCTGTGGGTGAAGTGTTATCAAACAAATATTGAATGCTTTATCTCGTGGTGAAGTAAAACTAGCCTCCCTCGGTGATCCATGGACCATTCTATTTTCCCTCGGCTTCGCCTCGGGAAAATAGAATGTCCATGGATCACCTCGGAAGCCTAGTTTTACTACACCACTCGAAGCATTCAATATTTGTATACTATCAAAAATCTCTGTGTTGGACCTGGGTTGAACCCCAAGATTTTGAGAAACCTTTCCACACTGGTAAGAATATCAAAAATAATATTGCCCTCATCCGGGTACTTTGAATAACATATTGCATTCAGGTATGTTTTACGAAAGCATACAATGCACCGATTTATTCTGCCATTGGAAGCCTGATATAAATAATAATACATGACATAGAATGTTTTGTTTTCTTCTCTAGATAAACGCTATGTTTAATAAGTGCACCATATACATCAGTTACTGGTCTGAATCTTGCAAATTGGAGAAATTTATTATTCAATAATTGTAGTTTGGCAGTGGTCTTTTGTATTTTGCAAACAAAAAATAAATTGGATTTGATTTTTCTCAAAATTTCTGCAAAATGAGTTTCCCCATGTCAAAAATTGCAGTATCTCTTTGTGAGACATTCTACAGGATGTATTCTAGCACACTAGAAAAGCACTCAGGTGTCCTTTATTACACACAAAATCAATCCAATGTGATTGTTCTCTCAGAATACATTCTGCAAAATGAGTTTGCCTACATCAGTATAGCAAGTATTTCATTACTCTCCCTACAGGTCAATCATTCTACAGGATGTGTTCTAGCCATTCTCACCTGGCCAGGTGCAGGCAAATCATGTAGCATCCCCTCCGCGTCTCTTCATCCAAGTCCTGTGGGATGGACTCCCTCTGCAGCACGCTGATGACCAGGCTCAGCCCGCCGGCATTCAGGAAGTTCTCCCGGAAGGTCTGGGCGCTGGTCTGGGTGGCTCTGTCCTCCTGGAGGGAGGGTACTAGGCGACTACTTAGGACCTGGGGGGGAGGGGGGAGATAGGAGGGGGAGAACCAATAAAATAGCATACAATTATATATTTCTTTAAGTAAAGTTCTCTTGGAAGATCTGGGCGCTGGTCTAGGTGACCCTGTCCTCCTGATAGCAGAACTGTCCTCCTGTAGAATGCCATGGTCCAGTGGTTACAGTGTTTGACTCATGCATGATGGTGCGTGGGTTCGAACCGTACTAGGAGCATGGTGCTTGTGCCCTTGGGCAAGACACTGAACTACAATTGGCTCTCTCCACCCAGGAGTATAAATGGGTACCTGTGAGGATCAAGGACCAATTGAGCGCTGATATCGGCTGCCGCGTGGTCACATGGTGTGATGTAGGGGGTAATAATTGTAAAGCGCTTTGAGATCACTGATACGATAGAAAGCACTATATAAGCACAATTATTATTAGGAGGGTACTAGGCGACTGCTTAGGACCTGGGTGTAAGAACCAATGAAATAGTATACAATTATTGACTGGTTCAAGTACAGTTTTCTCAGAAGGACTGGGTGCTGGTCTGGGTGGCTCTGTCCTCCTGGAGGGAGGACACTAGGTGACTAGTTAGAACCTGCTGTGTAAGAACCAATGAAATAGTTTACAAATATTGAAGTACAGTAAAGAGACTGGAGCGGGATTTGAACCTGCAACCTCCGGATTACCGGTGCTCTACTAACTGAGCTATCCTGCCCTATGTTGGCAGTTCCCCATTTTGTCAATATCTTTGTTCAAGGGGCGCTAGTCAGAAGCCACTGACCAAGATATGTCATGTAGCCAGTTGGTAGAGCACCGGTACGGCAATCCGGAGGTCGCAGGTTCAAACCCCGCTTTCTTAGTTCAATTATTTAATTTTTATAATGCAACTAGTCAGATACATTCTGTGCCAAGTAGTCCTTTCAGTCAAAATCAAACAAGTGACTGTTTTCAACAGTTAAGAATTGCCAGCCCACATAAAGCAGGATTCACTGGCTGTGACTGTTTATACAGCTATGCTTTGACTCCGGGTGAGTGATAAAACAGCTGTGACCACAACTTGCCTGCTTTGTCTGTTGAGCCAGTTTGACTAGTCACAGTGCTAGCTTGAAATTATCTGACTGCTGGTGACTAGCCTTTGTTAAAAGTATAGCAGGGGAAGTGGAAGTGGATTTTGACTGTCTGTGACTGTTTAAGTAGCAGGAGAGTTAATATAAGTTTAGAGAAAGCTACCTCTAGGTTATACAGGAGCCTGAATGCCGACATGCTCTGTGAGTTGGTCTTGAAGAGTGATTCTAGAGTGGCTTTTGTGGTTTCCTTAGGAGAGTTGATACCATCACCCCAGTCGACCGACGAACCTTCCGTCTGCAAAACAACAACAAAATTAAATGTTACCATCCATTTGCGACAGTCTATAAAGGCGCATTTGTCCATTTGGCATATATAAAGCTTTCACATATAGAAATAGGAATGCATTAAGTATCAATTTAAGCTGATGGATTTTTGTTCCAGATAAGCATTATCCTCAAAAAGCTACAAGAACAGGTCCTGAAAAGCTTCTTTTCTTACCTGTCTACAGATGGAGTCCAGTGCTTCTTGCACGGTGGGATCTGTCGGGATGAGCATCAACAGATTCCGTACCCTTTCTGTTAACCTAAAACAACAATATTGAAAAACAAATTTGAAGTAAATCATGGACCCCAAATTTACAGAATGACCCAGATAGAAGGAAAGTAGAGTGCTGTGGCTTTGTGGTTAATGGCATTGGATTCGTGGTCTGCGGGTAAAGCTGCAGGTTGTGGGTTCGAGTCCAGCCTGGGGTTGTGGTGCTTGTGCCCTTGGGCAAGGCACTTTGTCACTCATTGCTTCTCTCCACCCAGGAGTGAATGGGTGACTGTCAGGGCAGAGATGGTAATTGTGATTGAACTAACGTCCTTGCGCCTAACAGGCAGCATCAAGCTGTACACTCCCCAGGGAGCAGAAATGGTATTTGGAATGTTTCAGAGGCCCAATGAGCAGGGGTAATAATGATGTAGCACTGTGAGTGCCAGTACCTCATGGAGACGTGCGCTGTATAAATACCCACTATTATTATCATTAGTAAGTAGACTACACATGTTGTTAGATTAAACTGCTGCCTAAGTTATGCCAAGCCAGCAAATTAAAAAAATAAGCAAATAAATAAAAACAAAATTCTTGTAATATTCTCGTCAAAATGCAACTAACCTTGACCCTTCTAGCTCAGCCAGCTGATACAGCATCTCAAAGACTTGACCTCCTGTTGCCATGACGACACCCGGCAACGACCTCTCCATATCGGTCAAGTAGCTCTGCCTGCCAGTGAACGGAACGCTCTGCAGAAATATGACATGCAAAAATGTTTATAAATAGATGGGTCAAAAGTTCCAAAGAATTTTGAAAAGTTTATACCATGAACTATAAACCTGTTCTTTCAAATGCCACGCAGAGGTTTTGAAGGAATTTGAAGGATTCAAAGGTGGAGTAGATCATTTGTCATTTGCGCATTTTTTTCATTCGAAGCAACAAAAGTGGTCAAGTCTAAAGAATGGTGCTTAACAACTAACCTGACAAAATTTTAGTTCTGTGGATGCTGTATATTCCGAGAAAACACTATTCTAGGATCTCGATTTTATCTCATAATTTGTGGAGTCATGTTTTGAATTGCGCCCGAATTCATCATCCGGGACACATTCTCATTCAGCCAATTGCAGCTAAGGGATGTAATTGCTGTATGTTCGCGACACTCCGGCTGCACAAAATTGATAATTTCAAGATGTGACTTTTCCTTGCAGTTTTATAAGCAGTGAATTTGTAAAAATTACTGGGATATCTCAGTGCCGCTTTTAGATTGTGAAATCCAACAATGCCATTTGGGTCCTACCTCGTCAATTCTGGACACCGCTGTTCCCAACTGTTTGACCGTCAATACCTGCTGCTCCTCAAACTCCAACTGTCGCAGCAGCTTGGGGTACTTGTTGGACATCAGCTACAAGAACAAAACCAGTTAATAGAATTTCTCCTTTCAAACTACAAATCTTGCAATGATTTCTATTGATCCTACAGTGAGCAAACACAATCTCACAGGTTTAAAGGGAAGATACAAACATTTGCAAACATCAAAAAAAAATGAAATGATCAAATTATCACGAAATACCTTACTGGATTGTTAGGGACTGACAGTGTAAAGCATCCTGTAAACTCGTGGCTCCTGGTGTGCTGACATTTTGAAGAAAAATTGTATTTTTTCCAACACTGGTTGGCTTATTTTCAAAAACCGCTCCTAATTTTTCATATTTAGTTATTCCACATTTTCTTTGCAATTGATTACAAAAATGTGAAGGGTACAAACCTGCCACACTGATTTTCTGACCTTACAATTCCCCAAAGTCTACAAATTCTTCCATTTCATCTTAAGCGGGGTCAGGGAATCAGATTACAAGAACATGATTGGTTTTCTTGGTTTTTCTAGCATCTACAAGCCCAAAACGTGAAACAAGTCAGTTTAACAATATTTGCTATAAAACACCAATGCTCCAAATCCATTTATTTCTGTAAATTGCAGCAAAAGCAAAGGTTGAACATTCCCTTTAAAGGCATACGGAATCATTTGCATTTATCCCAAAAGTCGCCTATCAAATTGTTATCAAAAGGCTTAATTAGATTAAAAATTGCAATGGTACTATACATCCCGTGACATTGTTCCATCTTGCTTGCTGTCATTTGGAAGAAATCCAGAAATATTGGTGGTTTCCAATGATCAGTCAATCGACTGGTTTTTGGAAACACAGATGAAATCGTGATTCGTGATGAAAATGTTGGTCATGGTTTTTTCCCAGTTTTCTCAAAAAAGTTTAATCTCCACTGAGTTGAAACTTCCACATGTTTTAAAAACTCTTCTTTGTATCCTGAGTGGTGTTGCAAACGAAAAAATGCATAGAAGGCAAATGATCTTAAACCCTTTTCACACCACAGCCTCTCAACCCGGGTTGAACTCAACCCCGGGTGAACCCAGTGCCGCCCTGGGTTGAGTTTTTGTAACCCAGCGTTCAACCCTGCATCGTTTCACACTTGTTTCATGCAAATCAAGCTGATCATGCTCAATTACTACTGTTTTGAACCCTGGCGAGAATTTCAACCCGGGTTGAAAATCTCAACCCTGGTCTAGAGCAGGGTTGAGTTCAACCCGGGGCAAAATCAATCTCAGGGTTGGCGCAGGGTTGGCGCAGGGTTGAAATCTTCAAGTGTGAAACGATGCATGTTTTCAACCCTGCGTCAACACCCGAGATTTGTCTTGTGTGAAAAGGGCTCTATGTGCTTTTAATATATGCAGGTATTATGTGAGTAAATTTTTTTTTTTTAAGATTTGTAAAAAGCCAATTACTCAAAAGTAGCATTGGGAACTTGTACCTTGTTTTTTGGGGGGCGGTTTTACAATTTTACAATTTGTAATTTCTTTTCTTTAAAAACTAATTTGCAAAAAAAGTCAGAAGTATACGAGCAGTATTTTCTGTTCAATATCTCCATGAAATTGTTCTCATGTCACTACTGTAAAGATTTTGTGGGCTCTCTATTTACCATTCTATCATTTGCAGCGATTTGAATGTTGTCCACCGTTGTCCTCATACGCTGGGCAATTCGCTGACGGACGCTTTGCAATGTCTCGTTCCCGTGACCCTAAAAAAAAGAGGAAAATGCTCTGGTTGAGTGATTACTAAAATTTCCAAAGATTAAAGATTTTTAGGATCTTGCAGACGTGCTCAATATCTGTCTCAGAAAAAAAAAACATTTCTTGCGTATGTAACAATACAAGAACTTGAATTTTTAATATGTGCACATATTTTCTCCAAAATTCAAACACTTGGCCTCTATTTTCAGCCAAAAAATACGCAACAAACAAAAACACAAAATAATTCAAAATTTCAAATATTAGCTCCCCTAAATTGTCCATTCTACAACCAAACTTTTACTTGCTATAACATACTAACCACCCATATCCATTTATTTCTGAAAATTGCAGCAAAAGCAAATGTTGTACATTCCCTTTAAGGCAGAGAGAAAGGTTAATATTTTATAAATATATCACACAGAACTTAGAATACCATGATTCAGTAATTCGTTTATCACGCGTTGGAAGTTGGTTTCAGACACGTAACAAAGACATTAAAAATATCGGGACCCGCCAACAAAGGGCTGGATAGCTCAGTTGGTAGAGCACCGGAACGGCAATCCGGAGGTCCCAGGTTCAAACCCTGCTCCAGTCAATTTCTTTGTTCAATCTTATCAAAACTGCTTGTTGAAATTTAGGAGAGAACAGAAACTCACCACCAGGATGAAGTCGTACTTGGGGGAGTCGCAGATGACCTGCATGGTGATGGGCTGTCCCTGGTACGACGCGCCGTGGGGCAGGATGGTACGAGGCGTGAGATGCTGGTCCTCCACCGTGGTGATGTACGTCTCGGCTAGCTTGAGGAGTCGCTCGATCACTAGTAACTTTGCCGCTCTGTTAAAAAAAATCAACCAAAAAACACACCATTCAGAAATATTGTTGATGTCATGGTGCCGCCCCTTTTTGGCATCTAGTGCCATGCTAGAGCAAAAGTTTACCTCAAATTTCTCAGTAAGTAAAATTTCATCAAGTTCTAATCATTCCCATTCATAAATCTTGAGTTTTTCTCCCCGTTACAACGTTAGCAATTTTTTTTTATTTTGGCGTGATTTTCCAATATATTTTTGTGAAGTGCACAATGAACCCTTTTAAAATGCGCTCAAAAATAAGAAAATAATTTGCTGACAACTTGTAATTGTGTAAGTGTGAAAAAGGCCTTGAGAGTTTCATCAAGTTCTAAACATTCCCATTCATAAATCTTGAGTTTACCTTCCCGTTGCAAAGTTAACATAGAGATTTTATTTTCGAGTGATTTTCCGATATTTTTTTTAAGTGCACAATGAACTTTTAAAATGCGCTCAAAAATAAGAAATAATTTGCTGACAAAACTGTGATTGTGTGAGTAAGAAAAAGGCCTTGAAAGTTTCGACTGTTTGGTAGTCGTGAAAACTAAAGACGTGATTGTTTTTTCCTTAAAAACACTTTTATTCCACGATTCTATACTCGTTCTTTTAAAATATGTGTAGAGACATATCAAAGATGAAAAATATCAATAAATCTGAAATTAAAAAAAAAACAACAAACAACCACCTCACATTTTTTTTTTTTTTCATTTTTCTCCACTACAGCCTGTAATGCATTCAGAAAGAAATATACAGAAAGAAAAAATATAGCAAGAAAGGAAATAATTGACACAAGGTGAAATCATAACAAAAACGGCAAACCACGAACCAAGAAGAAAACCAAAGAAAGCAACATCTTGTGGACTACTCCTGCCAAGAAATCTACACAGAGCATCACAACCGATATGCTTGGCATTGTTCATCCCTTTAACTTGCATGTTTTGGATCCCGATCAACTTTGAAACTCCCCGAAAATTTGAAATGTTTAGATTGAGTGTTTTTAGTCTTTTCGGGCAGATACCTAATTCAAACTTTGGTCAAGTCAAAACCTGATGGCAAAACCGAAACAATAAACAAATAACATGAAAGGGCCTTGGCAGTTATGCTTAATAAGGAAATAAATATGTGCTTGGCGGGTTTTAAACAAGTACGTTTAAAACTGGCTAGGGGCCTGGTCGGCAATATATCCGGAGTCAGGTACCGAGCTGGTTTAAACCTGTACTTGTTTAATACCAGCCAAGAACATATTTATTCCCACTCATCAATACCTTTCAGTTCAGAAGTCAAAACAAGTCAAAAATTCAACAATTTTCAATGATTTTATTCAACAATTTTACCTCATGTTTTGTGAAACACCCCTCTGACATTTCTGTGCCTCGCACGCGTAGCGCTAAAAATCTCCTTATATGGAATTGGCGCGAGTGCAGCGTGTACCATGCGATGTTGCGCAGAATGCAGCGGTGTTTTACCGGCAGTTTCAAACCACCCACGTGACGGGCTCTCGACCAATAGGAATGGGCAAACTGTCTTAGGTATTTATGAATTAGAATTTATGAATCCAGAGGATGGGGAAATGAAAAGTGTATTGTTTATGGGGGTGGGGTGGAAGTTGGGGTGGGGGTGGGGGTGAAGGTGGGGGGCACGAGTTTGGCAGATAACGGCAGAGGGAAGGTCAAAGGTTAAGATTGGGAAAAAAATATTCATCAAGGGATAACCAACAACAATGGAGAGCAAGGAAAACCATACTTTACAAATAAAACCAAATTCATTTAATCACCTCAAGAGAAATAGAGCATGTTAGTCTACCCCAGTTCAAGGTTCACTTTTTATGTGAACGACTTGGAACCAAACACCGACTAGTCTAGCCAAAGACTCCCGCGTTTGAATTTACCCGATTGTAATCTGCTTTGAGGACAGAGCATACCATCCGACAAGTTGAGTCCCCCCTCCCACCCCACCCACCGGTTCTTTTCAGAGCATCACAAACTCACAAAAGAGATTTGTCACATGGTGCTACGTCAATTTCATTATCTTATCATTTTCATCTGAAAGTGCACAAACATGCAGCGTTTTCTTTTGGGGCTTTTGCACACACAACAGTACTGGCAGCAATGGCACTAAAGTGTTCAACATTTCTCCTGAACAACTCAAAGGGTGCTTATATTGGTGTTCCCTAACGTGGCGCACTTTGACTTTTACCCCCGACTTTCCTCATGTGGTGTTGCCAAACTTCTTTGTTGACAAACTTCAAATTCATTCAGTGAAATACTGGTACTTTTACGTTATTCATGCTTGCTATGGGCTGTGAACAATTTCAGTGTCATGAAATTTAATCCGAAATTCGCAAACGGTGCATCCGGAGATTGGGCACAAAATCGGCTGAGTGTTCCCTAACGTGGTGCACTTGAATAAATCTTGGTAAATTCCAAATTAACATGTACAAACTTCTGTAAAGTTGATAAATTCTGATAAACCATTATTATTGCTACTTCCATACCCAACATGTTGTTTGTCAGAAAATTAGTTTCTTATTTTTGGGGGGCATTTTCAAAGGGTTCACTAGGCACTTCGAAATGAAATCGGAAAATCACACCGAAATATATTTCTCTGCTAACTTTGTAACAGGTAGGTAAACTCGCAATTTATTAACAGGAGCGTTAGAACTTGATGAAATTTCACTTTCTGCAAAATTCCAGGCAAAACTTTTGCTCTAGCTAAGCGCTACAGGAGAAAAATCAAAGTGTGCCACGTTAGGCCAAAAAAAAAAGTCTCTGGTTTCTGGTATCGCGCGTCGCCGTAGCCATGCGCGTCGGCAAAATGAAAACGTTTTTTTTTTTCAATAAAAGATGATGTCTCAAAACCACCAACTCACTGGTTTGACTGGAATCCTGCAGCTGCACAATTTTAACGTGTTTTTAGATTGGGTTATGATCGAGAATAAGCCTTATGTGGCCTCTCTGGACTCCCATATATTTGCACTAAGTTTAGTCGGGCACCATTTGCAGTCATCAGCAAAAAAGTCAGGTAAAAAAAAAAAAGCCGCGTCGCCACATCACTTTTTGGACAAGCTCCATACCAGAAACCGGAGACTTTTTTTTTTGGCCTTAGGGGCCGTGCCACGTCAGGGTACATCAACAATATGCACGCAGCCCGTAGCAACGCAAAAGTGTATACAATACAAATACCTCACAGAAATACAGCTGCAATGTTATACTCATTAGTCAACCACTCACGCGGGAAAAGTGAAGGTGAAAAAAAGGGAGTTATTATCACCAGATATACTACCAAACACTCAGTGCCATTTTATACAATCACTTTTTTACCCCCTAAATTTTTCGTTTCTTATATTTGGTCTTACCTTCGACAACTCGTCATTAGACCACAAGATGGTTGCTCTCTTTGACATATGACAGAGGAAACGGATGGAGGTACAGTTAAGAAAAGAGGACAGACCCGAAAAAAAGGAATCAAGTTGACAAGAATGAATGGGAACATTATGAAAGAAAGCCATTTTTTTTTAAAGATTATGGTGTGAAATATGAGTAGCATGTCATGTGAATGTTTGTGGCTAATTTTGAGTTTGTTTTAATTTGGTTTAAATTCCGCTATTTGGTTTGGATTTTGGATACTAGATATTCAAATCCAAACTTAAAAAAATTAAACCTTCCATTTTTTGGGACACAAGCTAAAGAAAATAACTGGAACATCCCCCAATTGGCTCCGTGTTCCCTGATTGTAATTGCATTCACTCGCTAGTGGTCTTCTCGGTTCGTGAATAGCCTGCCCATTCGTCTGATCAGAGAGTTCCCAGCCATTTTTTCAACATTACAGCTCTCAAGGCCCCATGGTCATTCAATCCCGCAAACTACATGTATACCATCGTGTACGGCATTCCGTACGGCACCTGAACTCCTAACTTTTTGTTGGCATGACTGTAAGCTTCCAGTGAAATCGGATAACTTTTATTGGGTTTGAAAAAAATTAGGATAACCGGATTTTGAAATCTCTGATTCCTCCCACCATTAGCTTGCTTACAAGTTTCTAAGTTTCTTTCAGCGTTTGCTATCAGGGATCAGTGATTTGATCAGCGATCAGAGATTTGATCAAAGATCAGTGATTTGATTAGTGCTCAGAAATCAGTGATTTGTTCAGTGAACAGTAATTTGATAACAGATTTGATCAAAGATCAGTGATTTGATCAGTGATCAAAAATCAGTGATTTGATCACTGAACAGTGATTTGATCAGAGATCAGTGATTTGATCAGTGATCAGAAATTTGATCAAAGATCAGTGATTTGATCAGTGATCAAAAATCAGTGATTTGATCACTGAACAGTGATTTGATCAGAGGTCAGAGATTTGATCAGTGATCAGAGAGTTGGTTAGAGATCAGTGATTTGAACTGGACCCCAGGGTAGAACCACATCACTGGTTCTCAAGAGCTTTAATTGATAATTAAGTACAGAGGGAGCCAGTGACACAAAACCAATAGACCATATGTTTGAGTGAATGGGTAACTGGTGAAGTCTGTCACGAGCCAATGTAGCCCATCAGGCCGGCGTTTATCTCCGGTTTCAGTAGCATGAAACGACTGAGAATATATTTACTCCCCCTGGATGGGATGCTAGTCCATTTCAGGTTACTCCCCAGCTAATGCCGGTCCCCATTTATACTCCTGGGTGGAGAGAGGCAAGTGGGGCTGAAGTGGCTTGCCCAAGGACACAACATATGGCCAGCGGCTGGATGCGAACCCCTGATCCTCTGATCATGAGTCACGAACCCTAACCACTAGGCCACACTCCCCCTTTGAACGAGTGAGGGTGTGCTGTAAAGACGCCATTTTTGGAAAATCAAGACTAGAAATATCACCTTTATTGAAATAATTGTGCAACTTAACTTCACTCTACAACTTAAAGATTTCAAAGGTAATAAACAACATTTGCTTTTGGTGTAATTTTTAGAAATGGATTGATTTGAAAGGTTAGTAGTTTATAAAACTGACCTGTTAACGGTTTTGTTTTCACAGAAGCTGGAAAAACCTCACCAAAAAATGTTGTTCTTTTAGTCTGGTTCCCTGACCCTACTTCCGACAAAACAGAGCAATTTATAGACGTCAGGGAATCGTCAGGTCAGGGAACCAGACAAGCTGGCTTGCATCCGTTCACAGATGTCTAACCGATTTGCAAACAAAATGTGGACGAACTAAATTTGGTAAATTGGGGGCAGTACTTGAAAAAAGGAGGTGTTGTTGGGCAATTCATATAAAAAATTGCACTTTTCTTGAAAATGACAGCACACCAGGTGCCATGATTTTACAGGATGCTTGAGACTGTCATTCACTTACAGTCAAGTAAGGTATTTCATATTAATGTGGTAGTTTTGTTTTTTGATATTTGCAAATGTTTTATATTACCTTTAAAGGTTGTTTATTTTAAAGCTATAGTCCATCATTTGCAGCCATCCGAAAAAGTAACTGGCGTATTATTGTTGAAAAACATACTTGGTTGAAAGATAGTAAGTGGACTAAACTCCCAGTGAAATTAATCTTTCTGGCAAGCTATCATTTTGAAGTAATCAACGAAAGAAGACCTTTCCAACGGTGCGTCTTAAGAAGCACCGTAGGAAAATTTAAATTAGTAGTTCGTTTTGTTATTCGGCGCAGCCCGCGCAAGCATTGGAACGACGCACAGGCGCGCGCGGTTGCTATAATTCGTTGGATCAGTGCACGGCATCGCGTATAGCTGCAATTCAAAACAATTCAAAACATGATTGAGCAACTTTTGATTTAAAATTGAGATCCTAGAATGCTGTTTTTCTCGGAATGTACAGCTGAAGCTGAGCTGAAACTTCATCAGGTTAGTTGTTCAGTATCCTTCATTAGATTTTGAACACTTTTGTTGCTTCAAACGAACAAAATGCACAAATTACAAATGATGGACTATATCTTTAATGAATCTAACATATAACCTGGAGTCAATGACTTGAGAATGCAGTCTGTTTTGTACCCCAAAAATGGCATCGTACAGCACCTTCCTCACTCACAAATACGGCTACGACTTGTTGCATCTCACCTCAAGGGGCTTGGAATCGTGGCTACGCCAGGCACAGTAGCTGCAGTCAGCGTCTTAGTGGCTTGGGAGATAGCACGGGCTACGGCTGTGCCTCCGAGCGCGATGGTGGCTAGCTCCAGCCTGTGGTAGCACTCTGCGATGAAGCCATTATGCAAGGCAACAGGATCCTTGTATTAGAAGAAAAAAACAAAACAAGCACTTTATATCTTTGTTCCAACATTTGTCCGCCGTTTCAATGACAAACCTGCACAATGTTTAAAGGAAGAGTAAATCATTTGCAGCTATCCAAAAAGTAACTAATTTTGAAGAGAACAATAAAAGAAGACACTCCAAAGATACATCGAGTCTTTTTTAACCTCCATGTCTTTGTCTCATCATCAGACCTTCAAGTTTTGGTCTTAGACCCTCAAGTTTCAGTCTCAGTCTCAGACTTCCCTGTCGCAACCTTGACCTTGGACCTTCAGGTCTTGGTCTCGGCTTTGGACTTTAAAGCCTTGGACAAGGAGCTCTAGGTCTTGGTACGGAACATTAGGTCTCTGTTTGTTTCTCGGACTAGGACCTTCAAATCTTGGTCTTAGACCCTCAAGTTTCAGTGTCAGTCTCAGACTTCCGGGTCTCAACCTTAACCTTGGACCTTCAGGTCTTGGTCTCGGCTTTGGACTTTAAAGCCTTGGACAAGGAGCTCTAGGTCTTGGTACGGAACATTAGGTCTCTGTTTGTTTCTCGGATTAGGACCTTCAAATCTTGGTCTTAGACCCTCAAGTTTCAGTGTCAGTCTCAGACTTCCCTGTCGCAACCTTATCCTTGGACCTTCAGGTCTTGGTCTCGGCTTTGGACCTTAAAGCCTTGGACTTGGAGCTCTAGGTCTTGGTCAGGAACATTAGGTCTCTGTTTCTTTCTCGGACTAGGACCTTCAAGTCTTGGTCTTAGACCCTCAAGTTTCAGTGTCAGTCTCAGACTTACCTGTCGCAACCTTGACCTTGGACCTTCAGGTCTTGGTCTCGGCTTTGGACCTTAAAGCCTTGGACAAGGAGCTCTAGGTCTTGGTACGGAACATTAGGTTTCTGTTTCTTTCTCGGATTAGGACCTTCAAGTCTTGGTCTTAGACCCTAAGGTTTCAATCTCAGTCTAAGACTTTCTGGCCTCAGCGTCGAACTTGGCCATTCAGGTCTTGGTGTCAGCTTTTAATCTCCAGGTCTTGGTCCCTGCTTTTACTCTTAATGTCTCTGTTTCATCATCAGACCTTCAAATCTTGGTCTTAGACCCTAAAGTTTCAGCGTCAGTCTCAGACTTCCGGGTCTCAACCTTGACCTTGGACCTTCAGGTCTTGGTCTCAGCTTTGGACTTTAAAAGCCTTGGACAAGGAGCTCTAGGTCTTGGTACAAAACATTAGGTCTCTGTTTCTTTCTCGGACTAGGACCTTCAAGTCTTGGTCTTAGACCCTAAGGTTTCAATCTCAGTCTAAGACTTTCGGGCCTCAGCGTCGAACTTGGCCATTCAGGTCTTGGTGTCAGCTTTTGACCTCCATGTCTCTGTCTCATCAGCAGACCTTCAAATCTTGGTCTTAGACCCTCAAGTTTCAGTGTCAGTCTCAGACTTCCAGGTCTCAACCTTGACCTTGGACCTTCAGGTCTTGGTCTCGGCTTTGGACCTAAAAGCCTTGGACAAGGAGCTCTAAGTCTTGGTACGGAACATTAGGTCTCTGTTTCTTTCTCGGACTAGGACCTCCAAGTCTTGGTCTTAGACCCTAAGGTTTCAATCTCAGTCTAAGACTTTCGGGCCTCAGCGTCCAACTTGGCCATTCAGGTCTTGGTGTCAGCTTTTAATCTCAATGTCTCTGTTTCATCATCAGACCTTCAAATCTTGGTCTTGGATCCTCAAGTTTCAGTGTCAGGCTCAGACTTCCCTGTCGCAACCTTGACCTTGGACCTTCAGGTCTTGGTCTCGGCTTTGGACCTTAAAGCCTTGGACTTGGAGCTCTAGGTCTTGGTCAGGGACATTAGTTCTCTGTTTCTTTCTCAGACTAGGACCTTCAGGTCCTGGTGTCCGACCTTCCGGTCTTGGGTTTGGACCTTCAGTTTGGGTTTCAGGCGTTAGTCTTGGTTTGGGACCTTTAGGTGTCGGTCTCAGACCCTCAGCTAATAGTCTTGGTCTTGGGCCTTCAGGTCTCTTTCAAGGACCTTCAGATTTCAGTCTTGACTCTGGACTTTCTAGTCTGAACCGAACCACCAAAACCTACCTTCTTGAGCTTGCGTGACAGGTTGGAATAGCACATCTTCATCAGATGCCTGATGGCCTGATCGGCGATCTCCTCCACAGGAGTCTCAAGAGCCACCTGCCACATGAAGTCCAGACCGTACAAATCCAGCTTCTCCACCACCTTAGGATACAAAAATATAAAACACGGGAGAAATAAGACATAGCAAGGGAAGCCTAGTACGAGTAGTCCCAGAGCACACAAAATTCTATTCTGTTTAGTAAAAATGTCCAAACAGTTTTTAGAATAAGCTTTATCTTCAAGCAAACTTGTATCCTCGATCTTGATTGGTCAAACCATGACAACAACAGCGTGACATTATACCGAATCGCACGGTCCATATCGCACCCTGCGTATTGTGCTATTCCAAGTTGCAAGCAACATTCCAGCTGTATGCGCCAAAATGCGAAAAACTTTCGCGTAAAACGTGCTAGTTCCAACTTAAATGTGCGTCAAGTTTGCTTGAAGATAAATTTGTTATCGCGCTCGCGAGAAAACGGAAAATGTAGTGTGTCTGTGTCCCACATACCACTCAGCCGACATCGACGCACTACATCATTCCGTGTTTCAACTCGCACTCGCGGGATAACTAACAGTAGTGGTAAGGCAAAAAAAAAAATCTCCGGTTTCTGGTATGGAGCTTGCCCAAAAAGTGGTGTAGCGACGCGGCTTTTTTTTTTTTTACCTGTTTTTTTTTGGCTTCAAATGTCGGCTGATGACTGCAAATGGTGCCCGACTAAACTTTGTGCAAATATTATGGGAGACCAGAGAGGCCACATAAAGCTTATTCTCGATCATAACCCTATCTAAAAACACGTTAAAATTGTGCAGCAGCAGGATTCCAGTCAAACCAGTGAGTTTGGCGGTTTTGAGACATCATCTTTCATTGAAAAAAAAACTTTTTCATTTTGCCGACGCGCATGGCTACGGCGACGCGCGTGCATACCAGAAACCGGAGACTTTTTTTTTTTTGGCCTAATGTAATGGCGATTAAAAATCCACTTCCACCCTTCGCGAGGGTAAAAACGGATATGTGTCTGATTTAGCCGTTTTCTCCTTTATGGCAGCATCGAGCTGCATACTCCCCAGGGAGCTGAGATGATCTTTGAAAGTTCTCCTTGGCCCGATGAGCAGGGTTATTAATATTGAACTGTGCCGTGAGAATGCATTTTGTTCATATCTACACTACATAAATACATATTCATAAATACCTAAGACAGTTTACGCATTCCTATTGGTCGAGAGCCCGTCACGTGGCCGGTCTTAAACGGATGATAAAGACATGGCTAGCTGGTCTTAAACACTTTTCCAGTGTCACAATAAAATGTGGACTCTTAAAAATCCAGTGCCTCTTATCGTTTCATTGGTTGAACGTTCACAATCCTCACGTAGGCATGCGCAACACTACCAGGGAGTCAGAATTTTATAGTTCTAAATTCAAAACGCAATGCGCCAGAAGCGTTCTGCGCGACATCGCGCAGAACATGATACGCGCGAGTCAATCTCCATAAAAGGGTTGTTTACATCTTACTCGCCAGCTGAACACTCCATTATTTTGCAAGAGGGATGTTTCAAAAAACATAAAGTGAATTTGTTGAACAAAATCGGATGTTTTGAACGAATTATATGATTTTCTTTTACCGAAAAGGTATTTATGAATGGGAATAAATATGTGCTCCGTCGGTATTTATCACTCTGTTTAAGACCACTTAGAGTCTGGGTGCTGATAATTACCCTCGCCTCCGGCTCGGGTAATTATCAGCACCCAGACTCTAAGTGGTATTAAACAGAGTGATAAAAACCTCCGGAGCACACATTTATTCCCTTATCACAGTTATTATTAATAACTCACCAGACCGGTGGCTGTCTTTTTCAAAGCGTCGCTGTTGATGTTGACGGTTTCAAAGAAGGGTTTGATGCACTCGAAGCCCGTCGGGGAGAGAGTGGTGGGGTCCAGCTTGAGCAGTTTCTCCTTGAAGAGTTGCATCTGGGTGTCTTGCTCCAGGTCAGTCAGGCCGACACGGAACCACTCAAAGCACGTCTGACATAGGGAGGGATTAGAGAAAGGATTAAGCAGCGAAATCATAAAATGAAATACAGTGGAACATCGCTATACTGAACATCGCTATAGACCTTTATCATGCTGCCACCATTTAAGTCATGTTCCCTGTATCTAATAACAGATACTGTTCTTGTGCAAAAAGGAACCAGACTATTTTCCCCTCTAGCCACGCTTTGGTAACGCTGATTTGAATGGGCAAAATCCAAATGACCGCAACATGATAATGGTCTATAATGAACATTCCGCTATATCGAACATCATCCTTGGCTACCGATTTTTGTGTACAAAACATACCGAACATTGTTGCTGAAAAATGTCAACAGAAGAGCGAAAAAGCTATTATTCCCCCCAAGGAACAGAAGGGGAAAGCCATCCATTGCTGTAGGTTGTAAGCTCAACAACTGTGTAATTACATGTCGTCGACACGTCTTCAAAGTTGTCTTTCAGTAACAACCAGGGCGTGCAGGGTGAAGTTCTGAAGGGTTCTGTTTATTGAAAAGTCAGTACCGGAGCACCAGCAGCTTAATATCGCTATACTGCACGATTGCTATTACAAACAATTTCTGTGGATCCCGCAATGTTCGTTATAGCGGTGTTCCACTGTATATATAATGACTATTTGAACTTTGTTTGGCTTTAGGGTCCAAATTCAGGTCATTTTTACGTTCGGCCCACAATTGCAGAATCGGACCGTATCAACCCATTTCATGAAACTTACCTCCACGTCAAATTCGCAGGCGTCAGGATTGGCCACCAGGCAGTCCCATATCTCCCGCGCTCGGTGCCAGTGTAAATACAGCGCCCCCTCTTGGAGAATGAAGGCCAGGAATCGCAAGTGGACATCCAGGTACTGCCAGAATAAATATTTATACAAAATGAGGAACGCACATTAATAAAGCCAACACATACAGGGGGGGGGGGTAAAAATAAAACGAAACCCAAATGTCGGGACCATTGCTTTAGTGAAGTTCTGCATGTAGCACTTTCAAAATCTAGGATATGAAAGCCCAGTCATTAAGCTTTCTTTTAGTACAAAAATCATTCAAAGCACTCATGTAATTTTCAAGTTACGGAATTTTAAACACAACCACTGTTGTACAGTTCAGTCCATGGATCACAAAAAGGTCATTGTTTTTTCAGCAAAACGAAAACAAATCACATAGGGATGTGTGTGAATTGTTTACGTTTTGCTGAAAGAACGTGGGGCATAAAAATACATTTATACTGAAATTTGCATCCTTGTGGAGACATTTCTTTGTTATTGTGTACTAAAGTTTTCGAGTTTGAAAGTACAGTTTCAAAATGCTCTTATTTTAACCAGAATTAATTTTCTTGGCTGAAATTCGGACTTAATACCCTTTTCTAAAACTCTACCATTTGCGACAGATCAACATACCTTGGAAATTTCTAGTTTTTTAGTAAAATCCATATATCTATTTCGTGAAAACCTTGTGGAGACGTATTAATCTATAGAAATTGCCCTGTGGAGACATGTACAATCTTTTGTTCCGTATTGTGTGCATGTCTCCAGAGGGCACGGTGTATCAGATCATATATATACATATTTTACCTCTTCGTGCGTGTAGCGGCCATCTATTGATACTTTGGGTCCCAGGGGTTGTCCTTCTGCGATGGCCATCTTGTGATATTTGAGCAGACTTTGTGTTGTCAGTTTGATGATGTCATAGCTTTTGTTCAGCTCTTGTGGCAAACCCTACAAACAAAATTACACCATCAACAATGAATGAGAAAGTACCACACTTGCAGTTTCTCCCAAAATGTATTGAGCACACATCAGACCTTTATAAAGATTAAGGTGTGAAATCATTAGGAGGAACTTATGCCGTGGTATTTTTTTCACTGAAAGGCACTTTACCTCATCTTTTGGCGCTTCACATTTACCTTAGGCCCTTACCTTATCTTTAGGCACTTTACGGTATCTTTAGGTGCATTACCTTATCTTTGGACACTTTACCTCATCTTTAGGTGTGTTACCTGATCTTTAGGCACTTTACCTTACGTTAAGGCACTTTACCAAATCTTTAAGCATTTTACCTTATCTTAAGGTGCTTGACCTTATCATTTGGCACTTTGGCCTTATTTTTAGGCACTTTACCTTATCTTGACTTTAGTCACTTTACTTACCTTTTGGCACATTTCATTGTCTTTAGGCACTTTACCATATCTTTAGGCACTTTACCTTATCTTTAGGCTCTTTACAATAGGCACTTGACCTTATCATTTGGCACTTTTACCTTATTTCTAGGCACTTTACCTTATCTTTAGTCACTTTACCTTATCTTTTGACACTTTACCTTATCTTTAGGCACTTTACCTTATCTTTAGGCACTTTACCTTGTCTTTGGTGTAGCTCTGTTTTGTGATTCCTCTGGTGATGGAATGCAGTTGCCTCAGTGCTGGTACAACCAACAAACCCTGCACAAAGAAAAATCCAGTTGATTATATCCTACATGTGACCAAGACAATATCTTTAAGTTATGTTGGATGATCTTAATTTATGATGATTCTTCCAAACAGAGAGTTAAGAGTTAACATTGGGTTCAATTCCTCGTAAGTTCCACGGCAATGATTTGTCACTCATTGTTAATAAGTCTTCTGGTCTTTGTAACACAGAATTTTTTTTGACTTTTTTATATAGACTAAGTGGTAACAAATTGTCAACTTGTTTTAATGGAGAAACTACTTATTTAAGTTGGTCACTCCAAAGGGGCAGTATGTGTATCACCCATTATCCAAGGAGCCAATCTCCTGTGTAACGTTTGATATGTCTAGACATGCAGATATATGCAAGCCAAGCGCCAGCCAATCGGAGTCGACTTTACTCAATCGTGACTTCATTTCATTCCCAAATCAGGACTAAATGGTTTGATTGGTCAATTCCAATGCAGTCTTTTGTAATACAACAGCTGGGCGCATATGCGCGTAACATGATACAGAGCGCGTGACACAGGTTTTTTAATCTATTGCCAATGACGCGCAACATGTGAATGACCGAAGACCCGATATAGAAAGCGCCTGCTGATTCTTCAAAATCTAGAGGTCAAGAGGCGGTTGTCTTGCCTAATTAATCAGCGAATCTGCTCACATATCATAGACCACAGCATTCACCGTGGTCTATTACATAGGCTACCAAAGGGGGGGGGGGTTGGAAAATTTGAGGGCCAAATTACCTTCTTGATGTCCCCGACACACTTGCCGATGTACTTGTGTTTGACGGTCATATTGACCGTGATGGAATCGCAGAGTATGGCCAGCTGTTCGTCCAGGGCTTGCTGGAGGTGTGACGCGGAGATGCCCGGCATGTGGGCCAGATCCCAGAGCAGCTCCAGAACCTTACTGGTCGTCTTAGCATTGCGGGCCTCACGGCCGATCCGGCCTATCAGGCTAAGGAGCTTCTCCTGGATGCGATCGTTCTCGTTGGTCCAAGCCTTGGTTTTAAAATATAACATAATGCAGGGATGTTAAGATCGGAGACCAGTATTACGGAGCTGTTTTTAGCAGACTGCTTGGCAAATTTTTGCGCTTAGTAAAAATTTGGCAGAGTACCAGTCAACAGCAGTATACATGATATGAGATTCTGGCTGGTAACCTGATTTTGCTGTTCACATCTTTTTCTGTGCTAAGCTGTATTCTGTGTGAAGTCAATCCATGAATTACATTATGTTCCCAAGGGACATTTAGTTTTGCGCATGAGTGAACTCATTTGCATAATCATGATTTGGTTTATTTTGACCTTCATTCATCCTGTTGATCCGCCTGCTAAACTTCTCATGAATAATTCATATCGTCATGTCCGTGCAACAAGGTCGTATCTCCTAAAATGGGCCGTACATGAAACGCGAGTTTCAGAATGACATAAGGTCGTATCTCACATAAAATACCACGTATGTACACACAAAGTCAATGGACATCGAGATACGACCTTGTTGCACGGAGCGTATTCGCACGAGAGACGACTTTGCTGCAGAATGGAGTTACGACCAGGGCGACCGTTTTAGCCGATTTTCGGCTTACTTTGACACATATTTTGGGTTAAAAAACGAGTTTGACAGAAAATTTGACAGAATGCATATTTTTGGCAGATTTCTGGCAGAATTCTGCAAAAATGGTTATTTACAGAAAACCATAGCAAATTTGAAAACAAAATGGTATATTTGTCAAAATTCTTCAATCTTTTCAAACAAACTCTTGCATAATGGGACAGGTTGGCTCGTCTAGGCGCTGAGGTTCATAACATATTTATGTGACTATAAATTATTAATAATGTGATTTGAACCTTAATTAAGGCAGTACTACAAATCTGCATGCGATTTTAAGGGTTTTTAGTGTATTTCGAGGAAATCTGGGGAATTTGGCAGATTTTTGATAAATCTGACAGATTTTTGAAACGCATTTTAGCAGGATTTTGCCATGACCTTACGGTCACCCTGGTTACGACCTTGTTGCACTGGCACGAAGATATTAACCCCAGGTCACAATGAACTCTTGCGCTACCAATTTTGACTAATTTCAAAGCTGTTTAGAAAATCGTGGGTTGGTGGGGTGGGGTGGGGTGGGGGAGTGGTGGGGTGGGGAGTGGTGGGGTGGGGGTGAAGGTGGGAGGAGTGGGGTGGGGGGAGTGGGGTGGCAGTGAGATGGGGTGACCACAAATTCATATCCTTGTGGAGACTCACACACATTAGGAAACAAAACATTGTAAAGGTCTCCACAGGGCAATTTCTATAGATGAACAGGTCTCCACAAGGTTTTCACGAAATAGATATATGGGTTTTACTAAAAAACTAGGAATTTCCAAGGTGGGTTGATCTGTCGCAAATGGAAGAGTTTTAGAAAAGGGATATTAAGTCCAAATTTCAGCCAAGGAAACTAATTCTGGTTAAAATAAGAGCATTTTGAAACTTCACTTTCAAAATTGAACACTTTACTACACGAGAACAAAGGAATGTCTCCACAAGGATACAAATTTGAGAATGAGTGGGGTGGGGTGGGGTGGGAGGTAGGGGGTGGGGGGGGGGATGGGAGGAGGGAAGTGACTTGGTTCATATACCTTCTGAATCAGACAGAATAGATGCTCCAGTTGTTCCGTACTGAATTTAACGGCCACGGCAGACATAATGGAGTGAATGTTCTCTACCACCGTCAGTGGCTGGTCGTTCTGTTACACAGACAAAAAAAGCAAATAAGTAAGGTGCCAGAATTCTTTTCACTTGTCAAAATTATTTCTAGTACACTCTCAGATAATAGAAAACCTAGATATTTAAGGTTGTAAAGTATAAGACTTTATACTTGGTGGCTGGGTTTGTAAGTTGGGCAGTGATTTTTTGAAGCTTTGCAACAAACACACAAAGCTTGGCGGGTTTTACAGGTTGAAAACCACTAATCCGTATAATTTTGGTTTCCCATTTGAAATTTGTAAAAAAAGAACAGAATTGTTCATTTTTCTCCTAAGTTATATATTTTTCTAATTTTAATTCTAATGAAATTGGTAATTTTCTAATTCTAATTTTGGTCCTGATTTATGGAAATATTTATCCTTACCTGCATATTCCATATTCCAGTTAGCTCTTCCAGCGATAGTTTGGTACCCAGGAACACCACTATACCCTTCAGTCTGTCACAGTACTGCGCCTGGTCAATGTTGCCTGCCAGAATCATGACAATATTGTGGTGCTTATATAACGCATTATGCCTCAGAGCGATTCACAATTATTACCCCTGTTCATCAGGCCATGGGACCACTTTTCTGCAGCAGCTCGAGACCAGCACAATCATCGCAGGTATCCATGTTTTTTAAAATCGGCTGCTGGATCTTTATGGTTTAAGTGAAACTTAAGGCAACACCAACTGTACTACATTGTATTACATTGTATCTATTGCCTGATGAATGTATACAATAAAACCATACAATGCAGAGATGAAACTGGCATATGGCAAAAAAATCGGAAAATGGGCCGAACAAAAATACGTGTCCGAAATCTGGCATGTCTGGGCCGCGCTGCATTACACACATGTACATGTATGCATGTACAATACACTTCATGCACAATTTCCGGACACCAACTCCTGCTATATTTTCGATTCAAACAAAATTTTACGATGAAAAAAAAAAAGGTCAGTGTTTTCATTGCTTTAAAATGCCTGAATTACAGTTAGAGTAATGGAGTCATCAACAAAGAAGTTCACTTCTTACTTGAGAAAGTCGAGGAAAAAGTCCGAAAGATGCAAGGGTGCCGTTCATGGTGCTTCAATCATGTCCATGATTCAACCACACTACTCCACTTGCATTCGTACGTGGGGAAAAATCAGGCATTATCGTCTTTCTCTTCCAACAAATGCCAGTCAAATGTTTCACTAATGCTCTCTTCGCTATCCTCGAGATAATCATCATGAGTTTTAAAGCACTGCATTTTGTACAACTAAATCTGAAACCTCTGAAAATCGCACAACATATTGATTTTATCCACTGGATCGTTCACAAGGCTACCCGCGTACCCGTTCCCGACCGGCCATTATTATGCATGCACGTGCGACACAGTGATTTTTCCATGCATGTCACCTGTCAATGTTTAACCTTTTGTCCAGCCGGGAAAGGCTCCGATCAGTGTTATGGCCTGTGTTTTTGCCGTTGAAACACTCCAAAAACGACTGGTGAAAGAGATTAAAACTACTTTTGTGATGATTTGAACGTGCCATTTCCATCGACTTTTCTTCGAAATTATGATTGACATTTTGTGAAAAAATCGGAAATTTTGTTGAAAAATTAAAAAAAGTCGGTTTTCCGATTAAAATCGGAAAAGTTTCATCTCTGACAATGCTGCGCTGGTTTGGGGCAGTAAAGAGAGTAACAGGAAGGGTGGTAGGGGGAGTGACAGGCAGCGCATTTGAGGTAGACATAGGAACAAGTGGGTTTAATGAGCAGTATCCAACAACCTACCTTCAAGTGCTATTGACAGGACCTTCTTATCCACCAACCAATTAAGAACCACTTCCTCCTGGATGGCTGTGCGATGGTTCCTAGCCGATGAATCCTCTATCAGTTTAGTAATCTGTAAAAAATCCGAAAATGCAAAGTCAGATTACTCCTGATACTCAATTCAATTCGATATTACATTTTATATATAACAGCTGCATAGATCATTTGATTGGTGGAATTCAGTCACACGACATTGAATCACTTACCCAATTTCATTGACACATATTCCATTGTGTGATTTACGTCATACGTCGTGCAATTTGGTTCCATGTTCTGTGCATTTTGGTTCATTTGTTTCATTCCACTGCAAGTGCGCCTCGATATCGATTGCGGAGCATGAACTTTGCTACTGCTACATGCTATGAGATTGCAGCAATATGCGTTTACCGTACTGACATCATGTCACTGTTTGACCGATTATTACCGTAATTTTCGGAATATAAGCCGTGCGGCGTATAAGCCGCAGCACGCAAAAATCTGCAAAGTAAGATTTGAAGTCGGCGTATAAGCCGCACCAGCGTATAAGCCGCACCGACCGCTGCGGTTTCAATTTTGTAAGGCCTCCAAATTCTAGTCAAAATGCTCTGAACCAGTTCTATTTACACTACAGAAGCTATTAAAAGGGCCACAAAAGTTATATCAAATCATTTACAATCGATACTTTTACAAACAAATATGGGAATTGATGAGAAATAAACACCGGGAACTGCTGCCGGCTGCCCCGTCATAGCACGGCAGCCTGCGCCACGCACGCCGGTGAATGACAACATTTTCCCACAGCACGTGAGAAAGTATGAAACCCACCGTGTGTTGTCTGACTGGAGCGCTACAAATCTTGCTTTGTGGCAACAGATGCTGATTTGTTTTGTCCTAAGAATAAACAGGTCCGTTTTTACCTCAAAACTTATCCACTTATTCAAGTTTCGATCGTAACTTTCTTCGGAAATAGTCAAAACGAAGCGGACATTTTAATAGATGAATCCATTAATTTTGTAAGGGGTGATTTAGTCCCTCTTTTGAGTTTTACATCGTTTCTTGAATACATTTCAAGAAAACAAAATATATTGCAACGTTGAACAACTGATTATGTAATAGAAAAATGTTTCGAACGCCATACAAATTTTAGTCGTCTTTTTTAAAAAAATTTTAACAGCAGAAATATTAGTAATTATTGTTTCCAAGAAAGAACACCCCTTTGTTACCACAAATGGTGTAGTCCCCTGGGGGGAAAAACATGCTGAATATCGCTGCTGCACTGTACCAGTATCACGTACGGCTGGTCGTGTCAAAGACAGCTTTCATCACCGTACTTTTTACCGCTCGGTACCTTTACGTGAGACGTGGTTTCGGTTTGTTAATGACTTTCTTAATTTATAATTCATTTCAGCAACACATCTCTTCTTGTACCAGTACATTAAATACACATGTGAATCTTATTTTTATTCTTCAAGGCTCGGCGTATAAGCCGCCCTGTGTATAAGCCGCAGTAAACATTTTCATGGGCAAATTCAACGTATAAGCCGCGGCTTATATTCCGAAAATTACGGTAACTGTTTTTGAACAGTTTTGGACTTGAACTTTGAACTTGTTGCATTTATAACTGTTTGGATTGGAACTTTTACTACCTGTTGGATTTAAAATATGTTGTAGATGGCCATGAAGTAAAATTGAAGCTAAACCTAACTATTTTAAAATAACTTATCAAATATTAGGTGTTAATATAAAACAAATAATGAAAGGTTTTGAATTCATGCAATGGAAGGAATGTTTTCATTCGGTGAAAGATTGAAATGGAATAGTCAATCTTTCACCTCATGAAAAGATTTGTTCCATGGAACTCATAAACACTCATTATTTGTATATCATTTCATACTGTCCTACGTTTCTCTCTGTATTTTGTTTAATTCATTTTATTCATACTTATTATTTTAAAAAAAATATTTTTAAGTAATCTTTACCATCAGATTATTCGCAACCTGCGATTGACCTGCTAGATTCTGACCAAGTGCAAAAGGCCTCATGACTCAGCCACCCAGCCTGTGAAGTCTCCACTCAATCCGCTTCAAGGCAACACTGACCAGTTGAATGCCAAGCCCAAGTCACGAAAGCCTTGTCACAAGGCTATGAGTCACACGGCACCATGACTTTGCACAGTGTGTACATGCAAAATCAAGTTATACAGGGCGAGTAAAAAAAAACGAAACCCAAATGTCGGGACTATTGCTTAAGTGAAGTTTTTCATGTAGCAATTTCAAAATCTCGGATATGAAAGCCCAATTCATAAGCTTTCTTTTAGTACAAGAATCATTCAAATCACTCATGTACTTTTGAAGTTACTGAGTTTTAAACACAACCACCGTTTTAAAGTTCTGTCCACGGATCACAAAAAAGGTGTGCGTTCTTTCAGCAAAACGAAAACAATTCACACACATCCCTTTGTGATTTGTTTTCGTTTTGCTGAAAGAACACTGAACTTTTTGTGATCCGTGGACAGAACCTAAAAATGGCGGTTGTGTTAAAAACTCTGTAACTTGAAAAGTACATAAGTGATTTGAATGATTCTTGTACTAAAAGAAAGCTTATGAATTGGGCTATCATATCCGAATTGGGCTATCATATATTTTGAAAGTGCTACATGCAGAACTTCACTAAAACAATGGTCCCGACATTTGGGTTTCGTTTTTTTATCCTTCCTGTACAGGGTGTCCCCCAAACTAACTGAATCCTCAAAGTGCCCTCTTTCTCACAGTTTTATTAAGCATAATTCAAACTTATTTTGATCTGTCCATCAACCTTAATTTGTTAGCTTTAATACCCTGACAACGTAATTTCAATCGGTTCAAGACTTGTTGAGTTGTGGCTAATTAAACAAAGATTTTGCTTTTTCATTTTTGTCTACGGTGTCCGATGTTTGACTGCTACATTGAGAACAAGGTCCGAAACTTGCATCCTTGAAACAAGCAAGTAGAGGGCAGAGCAGAACAGTACACATCTAAGAAATCATATGAAACAGTCTTTTTCATGACTGCCATTTCTTTCAAAAAGTGGAAACGAAAGTTCTTTTATAACTAGAAATATTAAAGAACCAAGGTAAGAAAGAAAGATTTAACAAAAAGAAAAGAAAGTAAAACTACCCTCACCCCAAATACATAACATACTTAACAAACGACAAATAAAACCGAGGACAAAATGAAAAAGCGGCACTTTTTTAAATCGGCCAAAACTCAATAAATGTGTTTCCAATTCGAAAGATTTTTTTGTAGCTGAAAGGCCGATGAACTTTCCTTTTAAGCATGTATCAATATTTTTGATGTAGAGGGCGCTTTGCGGGTTTTTTGGGACGTACTATTGCGATTGTTACAATACCTCTTTCAAGCTGTTCATCTTGGCGTTGAAGTGCGGAGATTTCAGCATCCGCAGGGCAATTTCCAGTCGCAGGTCGTCGACCTCTGAGACGTCCTCCACCCAGAAGTTCTGGCAGAGCAACTTCATTGTGCAGAGCAAGTCTGAGATGCTGCCGGCCCTCTACGATTGGTAAACGACAGGAAAATGTTTTACAAATAAAACATGGTTTGAGGGTTGACAGTCAATATTAGCTCCCCAAGGTATGCAGTACCGAAGTGTGACATCATTTAGAACCAGAAAGTGTAGCACGAATGAATGGAGTACGCGTGCATGTTGGTTCACAGGCTGAATCAAGCGCTAATGTCTTTTACACACATTTTGTGCACGTGACGTATTCACTTCGGTACTCCACTGCAAGTTGACAGACTAGTTGCCGAGGCGAACCTGCAACCTCCAGATTAGAACCTGCGACCTGCGGATTGTCGTTCCGGTGCTTTACCAACTGAGCTATCCAGCTCTATGTTGGCGGTTCCCCATTTTGTCAATGCCTTTGTTCAAGGTGTGCTCAGGAAAGCCATGGTTTAAGCCAAGTACCTTTTGTTTCAGGTCGCTGTCTGCAAGCTCCCGGACGTACTTTAAGGTGCGCTTGGAGACGGGTCCCAGAAAGGAGGCAACTCGCAAGGTGTTGAGGTACTCGGAGGTCACTCCGAGAGGCTGCAACAGTGCTGCCATGATCTGTCAAAGTACATGTAGAAGAAATATAAAGCTGCTACGAACTGTTTAACCAATCAGAACTCAACCCATCAAACCCCAACGGCATGTTTTGTTGGAATCTGTCAGGATGGGTACAGTACCCCTAAACTGACAGTCTTTTACATTGGGTTGGCACACCTCCAGAATCAAAGTCAGAAATATCTGTGTGCAGTTGCCCATATGATGTTGGAATTTGCCAGGATGGGTATGGTTCCTAGTAAATCATGCTAGGGAGTTAGGGTTAATGACCAGAGTGAAATCCTTGCAGAATCTCTTTCTCAAAGACACAGATCAATTGGATGGGGCAACTAATGTTCCATGTCAAAATGTATTGAATGGTTTATTGCTTAAAAATCATATTGCAGCCAAAGGCTGAATTACAAGAAATTTATGTAACCCTGACCCAAAAAGAGGTCTTGGGTTATAGTATTATTTTATATGACTGTGTTTACTATTTGCATAATTTCCCTTTTTCTAATCTTTTATGATGTTTCATCTTTTCTACTGGTGACTTGTGTTCCAGTAGACCTTTGATCTTTTCCTACTTTTGTTAAAGCCTGTCTTTGATCTTGCCCACTTCCTGGAAGAATAGAGGATGTCTTTTGTGTCCTCTGCCTTTTATTACTGACTGGTGTACCAGTTGTGTACTCTTCCAGGAGCTAAGCAGGATGTAGGGACACTTAATCCCTGGCTGTTGATCACACCTTACAGAAGCTGTGAAAACCACAAACTCTGCTGAGTGTTCATCTGCCTGGTTACTAAATGACCAATCAGTATTAGAGTCTTGTGTGACAATTTGAAGTTTGACCAATGAGAGCCTGGCTAGTCATGTGATCAGGGCATGATCTTGGTGCTAGCTGCCCCAAAATTTTAGCAGAGCTTGGCATTCCTGATTCTGCCACCGTGCTGACTGCATGCCTGCCATTTTCACCAGCCATTTTGCATCATTTTGTTGTTCGATTGGAGGATCGTGATTCCAAGCTTCCCTCCTTTTTGCACGAATGTTGGCTCTCTGTTTTAGGCTAAAAAGACTGGACCGTGTCACTTCAAGGGAGAGCTAGGCGGAGCCCTCTGCGTGTTCCCCGATTTGCCCTCAAGACACCATATTGCCTGCTCCAGCACTTCTGAGATCCATCGGTATCCCCGACGTCCAAGACCAACAGCTGTCCAGCACGTCGGAGAACCATCTCTACCTTCGGCATCCAAGACATTGGAGTGACCCTAGACACAGCCATCAGCCCTACGCCAGACACAGCCACCAGCATTGCCCTAGACAAAGCCACATCATCTGTCAAGACCTCGCAAGTATCCCTTTGTTTTACTGTACCAACAAATGACAAGAGTTGTCACTTCTACCTCATCTTCAACTGAACCCTTCATCTACTAGTCTACTTCCATTGTTCTTCAATTATCTCCAAGTTCTTCTACACACTATGATGGACTCCGAACTACCGTGGACGGACGAATCGCGAGTCTAACCATTTTATAGTTTGGCGCCCTTTTTTTTTTTCTTTCTGAGCTCTAGCTTTGTATTTTAAATTTTACAGGATCCTGTGTTTTCTGTGAATTATGTTTAACCTCATTGCATTTTTCGTTTGTATCGCCATTGCTTGAGACCACTTTATTTCTTGCAATAAAACATATTTCATTGTGTACGTAAATCCTGAATTGTGTGAAGTCAAGAGTTTTTTCAAAAGGGAGTTAAATTAATATAAAATTTGGTTCCTGTTATTTTGAAATGTGAACCACGGGTTACATTTACAATACTGAAAAACAACTATTATACAAATATTGAGTGGCTCAGCGTGAAATGAGAGGAATATTATCGCGAGTGAACTGGAAAAGTCCAGATTTTACCTTGCGATAATATTTCTCCCATTTCACAATTTAAAGCCACTCAATATTTGTTTTATATAACTGACATATAGATCCTTGTCATTTGATATATTTTAACTTTTTTTCAATACAAAACTGGAGGAAAATGTATTTCTCTCTTCCAAACCACCTCTTCAAGAAAATGTTTGAACCCAACGCTGTAGCGCTGGCTCTTTGGAACAATACACGCTACGCGCAACGCGCACACTAGCATGCATTTGCACACAAATACCGCGTCATGATCCTAACTGTTGAATAGTATTTCCCATTCCCCATGGGCGGATGGTACTTTTTGAGCCGCGGTGCGAATGGGAGCAATAACGAATGCCACGTGATGCGAGTTCCACCAATCAAATGACAAGGATCTGTATGTAGGTTATATAAATAAAAATATATATTAAACAAAAATGAAATTACATTTACAATCAGTCCATTGGATGCTGTAACAGTTTGAAAATATAAATTGAGAAAAACTATCAGATTATATGAATACATTTACACCAGTGCCTGGATGACTTACCGTTGGATCGAGTTCTTCGCAGGGTTCCAGGGCTCTGGTCTTCAGCTCCTCCAACCCACCCTTCTCTCCAAACTTTTTTAGCACAATAAAGAAAATATACATGTAGTTCATATTAATAATAATACCGAAGTCTTATATAGCGCACGTATCTACCAACAATTAGGTACTCAAGGCGCTGGAAATTATGTCTATTATTAGAGACAGGTAAATGAAGTACATGAGAAATATGAGAAGCATTATGTAGCACCTTTATATAATCATGATAATGGTTTACAAGGTGCTGCGGCGCATTAAGCAGCCACTGCCAGAAACACCGGGGCAAACCCCTTCTCTTGGCGATAAGTGTTACTGGGTTCTTTAACGTGCATTACACAACACACGGGACCTACGGCTTCACGTCCCATCCGAAGGACGAAGCAATAATGGTAAAGCGCCTTGCTCAGGAGCGCAAGCACCATGTTCCCACGGTCAGGATTCGAACCCGTGTACCACGGCACACGAGTCGAACACCGTAACCACTGGACCACAGCAATCAAGCTACATGAGTCGTTTGTCGGGAATTTTCATTTGGAGATTCAGGCCAAAATAGGACCACTTCATCACATCACTTCATCACATCTCTTGGTGTTCTGACTTCCATAATTTTTAACTAAAGATGGCACCAGCATGTGGTTTTCACAGCAGTAATGCTGAGATTGCGCTCTTTTCAAATCTGTAATAAAAATTTTTTTTGACCAGGGTCGACAAACAACTCATTTAGCTTGATCGCATCACAAATGTGAAATTGTTAGTTTTGCCTATTTCATCTCAATGTGTGCGTGCACTGTGTGGTCTACGCAAGTGAGTTCAGGAAAGACACACCATACAATGCTTCACAAATTAATGTGAATGACCTTTATAAAGGTAACATACGACATTTGCTTTTGCTGTATTTTTCAGAAATGGATGGATTTGGGGGTGGGGGATAGTATCATAGCAAGTATTGTTGTTACACTGACCTGTTTAAAGTTTTGTATTCATAGATTCTGGAAAAACCACAAAAAAACGCTGTTCTTGTAGTTTGGTTCCCTGACCCTACTTCAGAAGAAATAGAGCAATTTATAGACGTTGGAGAATTATCAGGTCAGGGAACCAGACTAGCTGGCTTGCACCCACTCACGGATGTGTAACTGATTGCAAACAAAATGTGGACTAACTAATTTTGGTAAATTTGGGGCAGTATTTGAAAAAAAGTTTTTTCCAATGATGGTCGGTTGACCATCGGCCGACCATCATTGGAAATTGATTTAAAAAAAACACTTTTCTTATAAATGACTTCACAGGATGCTTTAGACTGTCATTCACTTACAGTCAAGTAAGGTATTTCATAATAATTTGGTAGTTTTGTTTTTTGATGTTTGCAAATGTTGCATATTACCTTTATGATAATGTCCTAGAGGAACTTTCTAAGAGAACATTTTCTTAGAGAAAACACCCAAATTGAACCGGCAGTTCTCACATAAACCAATACACACATAGTGGAATTTGTGTCCTTGTGGAGACATTCCTTTGTTCTCGTGCACTAAAGTTTTCGAGCTTGAAAGTGTAGTTTAAAGATGCTCTTATTTTAACCAGAATTAATTTCCTTGGCTGAAATTTGGACTTAATATCCCTTTTCTAAAACTCTTCCATTTGCGACAGATCAACATAGCTTGGAAATTCCTAGTTTTTGAGTAAAATCTGTATATCTATTTCGTGAAAACCTTGTGGAGACGTATTCATCTATAGAAATTGCCCTGTGGAGACGTGTACAATCTTTTGTTCCCTATTGTGTGCATGTCTCCACAGGGCACGATGTATCAGATCACACTCACCCTGTTAATGAGATTGACCAGCCACCCGCAGGGATCCTTGTATGAGTTGAACGGCGGACTGGCGGCGTACGTGTCGTTTATTCCAAGTTTGTCTTCCCAGTACAGCTTGTCCCAGTGTTTAGAGCGGTTCTTGTAGTGGAACTCCGTTTCTGGATTCAACACCTGCAGTGGAATAGCAGCCAATTTCACAAAACTTTACACATTTGCATGACTCCACTTTTTATTGGGTAAGTTGCCTAACATGTACTGTGCAACATTTCAGTTATGACACATCTCACAAAAGTTTCACAGGTATAAACTTACGCAACAAAATACAACATACATGTACCTTACACAGTAATTTCTATTTTAACCTTGACAGATTTTTTTGCGCTGCTGTATGAGTCTAAACAAAGTGGGACAATTCTATTTTCAAAATGGCTGGCGGACATGGCACCTGAAAATAAAATGCCACAATGTTATGATAAAGTAGCATCACTGTCGTGGGAGTGTGTGCGTAATTTTTTTTGTTTTAGAATATTCAAAGCTATTCCAATATTCGTTTGATGATCGAATATTTAGTATGATTCTGGACAGCCCTAGAAATTACGTCAATGAAGGGCAAAATCCGATATTTAATTTACACATCTCCTTGACTCAAGTTGATACCATTAACCTTAACTCCCTATGCACTTTTGCTAAGATGCAACCTCAATTCTGCACAATCCTCCAACTGCCTCTATGTAAAAATTGCACACAGCCTCAATCCTGCAAAATCCTCCGTTATTTCTTGAATGTGGTCCTTGGAGGGATGCCCACCGCCTCAATCTTGCAAAATCCTTCGGCAATCAGTCACTATTAATATGTTGAGGCAGAACCAGTGACATCCTGGAGCAGTGCGGAGGATTTCAAGTATACTCTAGGCCTAAATTTATGTACTGCTGAGCATAAACACAAGGTCCGGCCCAAGACCTTGACACAGTGCATCCTCTAAAATCAGCCACACATTTTTGCCATACAGCCTCAATCCTGCAAAATCCTCCATTTTGCAAAGAACATTTGGAGTATTTGGGAATTTTGGGGTTAAAAAACAGTTTTAACTCCTTACCATGGAGAGTACGCCCAGCAGATCCACAGGTACCGGCTTGTGCTTGAGTCTTGCAGCAATCAGGTCCACCGTCAGCTGCAGCATATTGTAGATACCTTCCTGGATCTCCGCACCCCACCGGTGCACTGCGTTGGACACCATGAGCTTCTTGATGGCCTCGGGCATGCAGCGGCTCACGAAACGCTTGCAGTTCTCGTCTGAATCAATCAGATCTAGCAAAACCAGAACAGAACAGAGAGCTTTAACACTTGCTTAAAACCCTAACTCCCCTGCCTAATTTACTAGGAACCATACCCATTCTGGCAAATTCCAACACCCACATGGGACATTGTACACACACACTGTTGGGCTTAGTTTCTGGAGGTATGCCAATCCAAGTGTAAAAGACCATCAGTTTAGGGGTACTTTTAATGGGTTGAGTTCGGTTAGGGTTAATTTGGTTTAATTTTAAGGGCATTCAAATGTTGGGTTTTCCCATTCAATGATGGACTTTTATAACACTGTATATACATCTATACTCAGTGATGCCCAAAGGTTTGCGAGAAAAACATTCACACGCTTACTTGTGTGAGATTCGAACCCACGACCTCCTGCTTACTAGTACAGATTAATGTTGTGCAAACCTGACCCGAAACCGACCCGACCTGAAACCGACTTCGGTTCAGGTCGGGTCGCGTTGGTTTGTCCATCATTTCAGTCGGGTCGGGTCGGTTTTGTGTTTGTGATTTTCGGGTCGGTTAAGCCATCTTGGAAAACCCCCGGAAAAACCCGAAATAAACCGAAATAAACCAAAAATAACGAAACAGTTCGGAAATTCACACAGTGCAATATTTACTGCGGAGTCGCTGTGCCCCGTACAACCAACTGTGGTTTGCGGTCTATCACGCACGGTCTATAACATGTATGCCCATGAGTAGGTCACGTTTTGAGTACCGTACGGTATGATTCAATTACTGAGAGATGATGATATTCATGCAACGCGGGTAAGTTCAGGCACAAAAAGCAAACACAGTTGCCCAAGCCAGATATTCAGGGGTTTTTGGGGTCGGTTTGGTTTTCGGTCGGTTAGGGTCATTTTTTTTCCTTGAATTTTTGTCGGGCCAGGTCGGGTCGGTTTTATGGAGTTCAGATTGGTTTACATGTACCATATCTTTAACGTTCCGGGTAGATTTGGCCTGGTCAACCTGACTAGATGCACAACATTAGTGCAGATGTCTTGAAACTCAACCACCATTCGAATCCGACTGTATGTAATTTTTTTTTCTTCAATATTTTCAACATCAATATTGAATATATACATCCTTCCAATTCAAATTCCATCCTGGTGATTACAATTTAGTATTCTTTTATTCGAAACTGCAATTGACCGAATACAGTTCTACACACGCCAGCTGCAGCTGCCTTCCTCGCTGGTCAAAAATTGCAAACAAAGCAGGCCAGTTTAAATTTGCTTGCGATGGCAATTCGCCGCTGGAGTGTTTTGCAGCAAGCACTGTATAACTATCAACATGATCAAGGGACTTTACCCAGCTAAAAGAATGGGACTAATAAATAGGTGTCAACAAAAAAGTTACTTTCGTCAGAAAAGATGGCATCTGACAATCAAAAATACAACAGTACTAATAAAGTAACGTCACAGTCGTTGTGCTGCGCATACTTTTTTGTCTTTTCGAATATTCAAACCGGCAAAAAGCTTTTTGAGTATTCGGTTGGTGATCAAATGATCGAATATTCGAGTTTCAGTATATTCAGGACAGACCTAGCAGGTATTGTACACAATGTAGCCTGCTTCAATTTACATACATGTGCACATGCACACCGCCTGAACTTTGCACTCTTCTTTACACGAACACAATATTTATCAACGTTCAAACACAACAACATTCCTTTGTATACACAGGAGTACATTTTGAAAACTTATTATTAACTTTACGGGAAACACAGCAAACTCATAAATACACTAATGTACAGATGCAGGTTTAAAGCTGTCTTCCCCGTGCCATTTCTGTGTTTCACCCTGAAAAATAGAGTTTGCGTTTTATTACTATTTTTCTACCCATACAAAAGTTATTCACTTTTGAGTGAGACATTGAACCAAAAAAAATCCACCCACATTTAGTTGTGGGATATTTCTTTTACAAGTTTTGAATTACTTGCAGCCCAACAATAATTCAGGGGTAATTTTGTGTGCGTTACAGGGGTAATTGTTTTGTGAGTTAGGGCGCAGAAGCAACCCAAAGTGAAATTGTATTTTCAGATGGTTGAAAACATCCAAAATAGACAAAAGTAACTTTTTCCGTTTAAATAAGAGACAGAAATTGAAAATGTGTTAGAAGAACAAAATTGATCGTGTTGAAGAGCACGGATAGAGCCCTGTAAGGTAATATACAACAATTTGTTTTCGCTGTAATTTTCAGAAATGGATGGATTTGGGGATTAGTAGTTTATAGCAAATACTGTTACACTATCCTGTTTAAAGCTTTGTTTTCATAGCTGCTGGAAAAACCCAGGAAAGTGCTACTGTGCCTATTGGATAATCCTCGCCTGAACAGCAGGAAGTGGAAAAACATACACAAAGGCCACATGTGCAAGCGTAAGTTTGTACATTGCTTGTTTTGAAAGCAAGGTGGGATCCTTAACCCTCACTTTGCTATTTGTTCTTTCAACCATAACGTCGGTATTTCACACATTTTGATCTTCTTGATGTGGCCGATAGTTCAGCAGTTTTATACGGAAAGCAAGCTGAATAGTGATAAACGCAACAAGAAAAATCGTTGCTGCTGCCCCAAATTTGTGAACTACACTCAACCAAAAAAGAAAGTCCCCCACTAATACTTTTTTTGTCTGACTCAAAACTACTGGGCACCTCTTGCTCAAATAACGACCAATCAGTACAGATATTCCTTAGGCCAAAAAAACCCAAAACTTCTGCTTCCGATTACATGGCATTCGAAAATAGGGTAGGTAGGTAGAGAATTTCTTTTTGGTCAATTTTTTGTGTGTACAATCATATGGAGGCGTCTGCATGTAGTCAAGGGTAAAAGGTAGAAATTGATGGTTTTGGGTGTTTTTTCCCCTCATTTTTCCAATAAAAAAATTGGGGTAGGGGCTGTCAGAATGGTAGGTAGGGAAACCGGAAGCAGAACTATTTTTTTTTTTTGCCTCAGCAATCCATGCTCTTTATTTGGCACAAAATAGCAATAATGTGTTGCACTTTTGTATACAAGTTGAATGTGAACAAATTAATTTCAACTTTTGTTAGTTATGTTTTCAGCCTTTCCTTTACTGAACTTTGAAGAACATAAAAAGTATGCAGTAAATGAAAGGTTAAAAAGATTTCAAGAAATCAATTTGAAGATACTTTTGTAGGAAGATTGCGTTGGAGATGAAATGTTCACACTCAACTCGCACGTATAAATACAAAAGTGCAAATTTTTCTGGTATCATTTTGTCATAAATTGCATAATTCTGTACACATTACCGGTATCACTGTTTTTTGGCCAAATAAGAAGTATGGCAGGATTGCTAAGGAATTTCTGAACTGATTAGTTTTTTGGTCTTCTTGGTTCATGACTAGCCTGCCCATTTGACTTAGCAGAGAGTTCCCACCATTTTTTTTCTTCAACATTACAGTTCTGGAGTGTTTTTGTAAAGGCCCCGTGGTCATTGAATCCTGAAAATCACAAAAGTGACTTCACTCGTCACTTTTTGTTGGCGTGACTGTGAGCTGGATGGGAACTTCCGGTAAAATCAGATTTAACCACCATTCAGTTTGAAACAAAATTAGGACAACCGAATTTTGAAATGTAGGATTTCTCCAACCACTATTACATGTTAGACTTGTAAATGCACATGAACATGTAGTAAAGATCCATTTTCAAACTAGTTTGGCACAGATTTGCTGAATTTCGTTCAATATTTTGTGATATGGTATGAAATCTTAACAAATTTAGCTGTTGCGTCAACACTTGAACATATTTGAACAATGACCTCCAAGGACCCCTACATGACCTTTGACCTCACCTTCCCACCTAAGGGTCACTGTATAAATGTTATCAAAATCCACGAAAGCATGCAGAAGTAATGCATCTTTTTTCTAAAAACTGAACCCAAACTTTAACATATCGGGCTACGGGTCTACGGTCATACGGGTAGTCATATAGAATTTAGGACTGGTTAGTTTATTTATTTATTTATTTATTTATTTCTTGTTTATCCTGGGGAGACCTTTCAGTGGAACACTGTTTTTCAAAGGTGCCCAGCATTTACAACAAGCATACAATAGTATAAAAATAGAACAAGCAATAAAAACATTACAAAGATATAATTAAGAAGATTAATAAACAGTAAAATGAGACAAGGTTAATCACGGTTGTTACATTGGCAGTAAAAAGACAAAAACAAGACATACATGTACCATAGAATATTAAACTATCAGGTTCGTGTTTCTCCCAAAACTTTGTTTAGACGACACAAAAATTGAACGATGGACATTACATCTACAGTTATTTTGTAACCCCCCAAAAATCTAGATTTCTAGGTCAATAAAATCAACAGTTCTATACTTTTTTGGACTTTGTATTGTTGGCAAAGATTTCAAAAAACGATAATGGAAGGGAGTTGCTGGTACAAAAACTGTGATCTCATTTTACTGGCTATTCTGAGTCATTAGACATTTCAATACACATTCAGACGAAATTGGGCCTTTTCATGAAGTTGGGAAGCTTTAATCTACTGCTATTTAAACAGTCACAGACAGTCAAAATCCACTTCCACTTTCCCTGCTATACTTTCAACAATGGCTAGTCACCAGCAGTCAGATTACATGTCAAGCAAGCACTGTGACTAGTCAAACTGGGTCAACAGACAAAGCAGGCAAGTTGTGGCCACAGCTGTTGTATCACTCACCCCCAGTCAAAGCATAGTTGTCTCAAGTTACTTAATCAGTCCCAGCCAGTCAATCCTGCTTTATGTAGGCTGGGAATTCTTAACTGTTGAAAACAGTCACTTGATTGTTTTTGACTGAAAGGACTACTTGGCTCAGAATGTATGCTTGCATAGGAGGGTTAATAATGTGACATTTTGACTTACTTGTAGAAGAAGTACATGTAAGAGGGGTCAATCAAAGTAACTGGGAAAAACAGGCTGAACAGGTATTTCAGCTGATTTCACCGTTTTTCTTTTGGGATAATTTTTACACATGTATGCAAAATTATACAGAGTACCGGTACTGGTGAAATTCAAGAAAAGCTCATGTGTTAAAAGGTAGAGTAGACCCTCCCCCTATACATATGCATACTGGATTTACCTCCACAGGCTGGCCTGGTTGAAGCAATCAGATATTTCCCCAGTAACTCCTCCTTCTTGTAAGGCACGGACCCCCTCTGTGAAGACACGCCCCTTACTACAGTTGTCCCCTCCCCCTCCCCCAATCAGACATTTCCCCATTGACTCCTCCTTCTTGTATTGGGATGGAACACTGGTCTATGAAGACACGCCCCTTACTATTATTTTGCATGTTGTACTTACTTTCTGAGGCCAGCCTGGTTGAAGCAATCAGACATTTCCCCAGTGACTCCTCCTTCTTGTAAGGGACTCTGTGAAGACACGCCCCTTACCAAAGTCCTCCCCTCCCCCTTCCCCAATCAGACATTTCCCATGGACTCCTAACACTGGTCTACGAGGACACGCCCCTTACTGTTATTTTGCATGTAGTACTTACTTTCCTGGGCCAGCCTGGTTGAAGCAATCACACGTTTCCCCAGTGACTCCTCCTTCTTGTAAGGGACTCTGTGAAGACACGCCCCTTACCAAAGTCCTCCCCTCCCCAAATCAGACATTTTTTTCCATTGACTCCTAGCAATGGTCTATGAGGACACGCCCCTTACTGTTATTTTGCATGTAGTACTTACTTTCCTGGGCCATCCTGGTTGAAGCGATCAGACATTTCCTCAGTGACTCCTCCTTCTTGTAAGGGACTCTGTGAAGACACGCCCCTTACCAAAGTCCCCCCCACCCCCTCCCACTCCTCCAATCAGACATTTCCCATGGACTCCTAACACTGGTCTGTGAGGACACGCCCCTTACTGTTATTTTGCATGTAGTACTTACTTTCCTGGGCCATCCTGGTGGAAGCGATCAGACATTTCCCCAGTGACTCCTCCTTCTTGTAAGGGATGGACCACTGGTCTGTGAAGACACGCCCCTCCAGCTCATACAGGTTTGTCGCTGGGAACTCCTTGCACATCTCTGGGTCTTCTTCCTCCATAGTGCTTAGGCCTGGCCTGGCCAATAACTTAGCCTCCTAGAATGAAGCGTAAAAAATAATAATAATAATTTCATCCTTACTCATGGGTCATTCCGTGCCAATTCAATGGGCAATGGCACCATATGTCACAGATTTTGTTCAAACTTGGTGGGAAGGCTCTGTTAGTTATTCTATAGATGAGGTCGAAAGCAAAAATTCATATTGCTTTCCGTTGAGGTGTTACTGTAGCATAAAGTTCAATGAACTTTGCCAAAAAAAGGGGAAACTGACTGGCCCATAGAATAAATCGCTGACTTTAAGGACCCATATCTTGAGATTGAAATTGATTTGGAAGCTGAATTTGGATACATGGGTACAACTACTGTAGTAGAGCAGGAATATAGGAAAATAATACCCATCATGCCTCACACCTTAATTTTAGGGGAGGTCAAAAATGATCCGTCATGATGCGTCACATGCATTTTTTTCAAATTTTGAAGGCCCCTAATCTTGGAACTTTGCATTAACTTTTTTCATTTCAATTTTAATGTAATCTCTGACTACTAATATTGACATTTATGTGAAAGAAAGAGCAAAATATGTCTTCCCTGATTTTGGTGACCCCAAATGTGGCCCCAGCCAGAAATCCGCCTTAAAATTGGCCCAAAACAAGGGGGGTAATCCCCATGTGGCTCAGGCGATATAATTTTCTAGGGGTTTTTTTAGGAAAGAGTGTATCTTCAAGATTTATATTACCAAAAACAATTCTTGTGTATCTGGCATTTTCATGAAAAATTCAAAGCTGCAAAAAAACCCTCAATTGGGCGACAATGTGTGTCAGACAGTTTTGACTGACCCCAATTCAGCTCGGAAGCATAAATGGAAATCTGTTTTTGGCTTAGGTGTATCTCAGTATGTCTCTCTAGCTAATGTCTAGACCCGTGAACGTGGCGTTGTATACAACGCCACGCTGTTGTGTATTTTTGAACCTAGCGAAATCGATCCGCCATACATAATTCCGTATGGATGTTGAGTACTCACCTAGAAATCTAAATTTGCCCGTCCGATTGTTCAGGCTGTGTAATTTCGACGAAATTTGCCATCAATAAGGACCCATACGAACGTGTAGAAATTAGATATTAACTTGACAAGTGACCCTGACAAATGGCCCCGGACGAGTACCCGGGTCATTTGCGTGCAACATTATCGGAGCCCTCTGAGCTACCCGTCTGCTTCCTGTCGCTTGGACAGATTGACGGCTGTTTCATGTCGCAACCCCCCAAAAAAACGCAGACGATTGGCTGCTCGGCTCATCTCGTGTATGTGTACGTGTGCGCCCGCGTGCGGTGCGGTGAGAGAGGAAAGGACTTGAAACTTGTCTAAAATGATGTCTCTTTTAGCTGCGACAGTAAACAGCCGTCGAATCATACGAAACAGGACGGTACAATAAAACGCAATGCGCATGCGTCAGTTGGGAGAAAATGGCAGCTAGCAGGACTTCATGAACCGGGGCCAGAATTTTCCTCAAATTTCGTCAAATGCAAGTTTTGACGTACAAACAGATTTCAAGACAGCTTCATATGTGAGTACTTATTACATGGGCAAAATAACGTCCAGTGTGTGTAACGGAGGGAGTCAGAGGGACACTTTCGCCAGGTTCGTAAATACACAACAGCGTGGCGTAGTTTACAAGCCACGTTCACAGGTCTAGCTAATGTCATGACAGAGGTCATTTCAAATTGTCAAAAATGGTGCTCTCTTTTTTACCAGATTTTTGATACAAATATGAAAGCCTGATTCACATTTGTGTGGCATCAACTGGAAGTGGAAATAAGGGTAAAAAAGTTGTATTTTCTGTCTCAATACTTTTGAACATTTTGAAAACTTATGTTTGTGTTAACCGTTATTGGTGTTAATATTACTAAAACTAGAGCTATGTAAAAAGATAGGGTCTGCTACATTCAGACATTACATGTATTGTGTAGATTAAAAGTTGAAGGTTGGCAGGCATAAACAAAAGGGAAAGAATGTTGCAACCTGACGCTAATTTTTTCTTCATATCATCTCAATGAAGGTCAGTCATTGCAAAAATGACGATGAGACATGGATCTGGGACTGAAAAGCATTTTCAATTTTGTTAGGAAATACTTGGGCAATTAGCTTGACTCTCCATAACGTTAGACTTTGTACACAACATTAGCTGAAGTACATGTAGCGTCAGGTTGCAAATGCAACATTCTTTCCAACTAGGAATTACTAGCGGGCCACCGATTCACCATACCACATGTTCACCATCACAGTAGAGCATAGTCACAGTAGCAAACCCACGCGAGGACCAAAAAAACTAAAAAACCGTAAAGAGATAAAGAATGAGAGAAATAGTTATCCTGAGTCCTCTTGACATTTCTGACATCCCATGAGACCCTTCCTTAACAGCGAACATTTTGGAACAAAACACAAAAAATAAAAAAAAAACTTCTGAAAACTTATGGACGCCCTCAGCGACAAAGTTTCAAGCTCAACTAAGAACTGAACCTCCATGCAAACACATTGAACTGTAAGTTTTCAGACTATTTTCCTGTTTTTTTCAGCGCTCCACTCAGTAGAGCTACTTTCCAACAAAATATCTGTGAAAGAAACAAAATGTTGGCTTCACCTCTTCAGGTTCAACAGCTTCATCGTAGCTTGGCGGTGCAGTATCCGGGTTAAGCTTGAGTTCGGGCCGCGGCTCCCCTTTCGACTTCCCCGACCCAGACCCGCCCCGATCCTCCGACATCTCCACAACTTCGTCCACCGTGTCGTAGGACAGTCCCGGCTGCTCGTTGGTCAGGATCGCCACCGCTTCGTTCACGTCGTTCTTGCTCAGCGCCAGCGCTCGTTTGATCTCCGTCAGGTCGGAAAAACCCATGCTGACGAGCATCTGGAGGTTGTCTTCGCTGGGCTCCATGGTCGAGTCGATAAGTGCGCGCCAGGGGCTTGGATAATACGGCAATCGCAGGTGGATAAATGTCCGGGAAATGGAACTAAGTGATTTTTTTACGACGGCAACACCCCAAATTGGTTTCCACTGTACGTCGCCATGTTGCAATATGAAATGGCACAGACGCGACAAAAGAGGGCGCTAGTGCGATTGCACATTTTCGGGGAAGGCCCTAAAAAGGCCTAAACCTTGAAAAAAGTTCATGTGAACTTTAATTAACAATCCACATTTTTGATTTTCCATTTATTTCTCCCCAATATTAATTAACGCTGCTTGTAGCCAGTAATGAAACGAGCACTGCATTGTCATTCCCCTGTTGATTTTTGTTTTTAAATAGAATTTTTGTTGGCGAAACAATTTAAATTTTGCTACACTACACAATAACTTTTTAATAAAGTCATGAGAAATTTTGTCAAACCAGTTAAAAATACAACACTCATTCAATAAAAACCTCAATGAAAGTCAGACAAATTATGCGTAAGAGTGATTTTTTTTTAATTCAAAAATATTTCCAAATAATTTGATCAATTTAAAAGACCACTTTTCATGAAAAATGTTTACAAAATAAAACGAGTTGACAATTCGTCTTTAATACAGACATTAGGCATTTCTAAAGAAATTAGTGCATATATTGCAATTAATGTACAAAATTATAATCGCCGTAGTTCACACCACACCCAAAAAATTTACAAGCACGGGCAATGAGTAAAACATTCCTGTTATTAATAAATATATATAATATAATGTTAGTCACTAATATAATTTGAATGTTTGATGATTTGGAAATATGCCGACAATTTTTTGGATCACAGAGGCCCGTCAATAGACGAAAGCCGATAATTAAGGCCAAAAAAGAAAAAAAAATATAGCTCTGCTTCCAGTTTTCCTACCTACCATATTCTGACAGCCCCTACCTTAATTTTTTTATGGGAAAATTGAGAATATAATACCTAAAACTGTCAATTTCTACCTTTTACCCTTGACTATATGATCCGATACACCGTGCCCTCTGGAGACATGCACACAATAGGGAACAAAAGATTGTATACGTCTCCACAGGGCAAAATTCTATAGATGAGTACGTCTCCACAAGGTTTTCACAAAATAAATATATGGATTTTACTCAAAAACTAGGAATTTTCAAGGTACCGGTACCGGTATGTTGATCCGTCGCAAATGGTAGAGTTTTAGAAAAGGGATATTAAGTCCGAATTTCAGCCAAGGAAATTAATTCTGGTTAACATAAGAGCATTTTGAAACTGAACTTTTAAACTCGAAAACTTCAGTACACGAGAACAAAGAAATGTCTCCACAAGGATACAAATTTCTGTATGTGAGCATTTTGAAACTGTACTTTCAAACTCGAAAACTTTAGTACACGAGAACAAAGAAATGTCTCCACAAGGATACAAATTTCAGTATGTGCGCAGACGCCTCCATGATTGTACACGCACAAAATTGGCCACCCCCCCCCCAAAAAAAATCCCTACCTACCTACCCTATTTTAGAATGCCATGTAACGGAAGCAGAACTAAGTTTTTTGGCCTAATGTGGCACAGGGCAGTAGCATGCACAATGGTTTTTCCTTTGTGCCTCACAGACTGACTGACACTTGCGACTCAAGGATCCATGACATGAAGTTTACTTGGGAACATATTTTGTGCAACTTTCAACTCCTCTTAAATGTATGAAAAATAAAATATTTAACATCCCTTTTTGATAATTTTTTATTGAAAAGTGCACTTCTTTATAACCAGTTCACATCGGATGACGTGTATACACGCAAAGGTTTTGCGGTATTCGGAACGGATGACGGATAAACACGCAACGAGCGAGGCCAGAAATATCTGTCAACGACTTGCTCGCAGCGAGCAAGGCCGGAAAAATCAGGGTGTGCTACCCCCAGATGACGGTCTGAGCCCGTCTGGCATCGAGGTTTGTGAAACACAATCCCACACCTGGGTCAAGTCAATGTCAGCATAATCCCGGTGCGAACTGGTTAAACATTTAAAATTGCCCATGCTTTTTCAGACAACTGAGGGCGCTGTTGCTGTGATGTCATTTCAGGAGGGCACTGTTCAGTTTAGGGGTTTTCTGTTCAAATTGTGAACTCCAACATTTGCTTATTGAAAATGTTTGTTAGAAATGTTTGCTCATTGGCTTATTGCCATGTACTGACACAACAACGAATCGACAAATTTGGGACAGCAAAATATCCAAAATTCTGGCATTTTTTTGTGCAGAAATAGCTGTACCATAAGCCTTTTCGGAGTTCCAACTGCCCGCATTCGTAACCTGTGACAACGCACATTATTTGTCTCAAATGCCCTTTGACAGTACCCACAATGCACAAACAGCCTTTCTGTAAAGTCAGTGGCGCGATGTTGTCAAAGGCCATTTGAGACAAACAATGCGCGTTGTCACAGGTTATGAATGCGCAGTTGGAACTCCGAAAGGCTTATTAAAGTTTCTGCCTGAAATGACATCACACTTTTGCTCATGAATATGGAAATTACATTAGCATAAACACCAAAGGCACCAAAATACCCTTGAAAATGGCAAAACGAAATTTAAAATAGGGTTAAATAAAAAAAAAAGGTGCACTTCCAAGAATTGCATAACAAATACATTCCAAGGGCTCTTTAAGACTTGCACAAGTCTAATTTTGTTTTCGCAATTCATCAGTACATATTTCAGAGCAGACTATGAGCGACACAGAGCGTTTACTTTCTAAATTTCAATCGTAAAATAAACAATAAACAAGTTTTCCTTCAAAAGCCTTTTCTTCAACTTTTGAACAATCCATGAATGTAATACAAGTGTCGTTAAATTCAATCATGCTAGATGCATTATATACATTTCAATTTTACATAAAGGAATCAAAAGTTGAAGGCACAATGTTTTGCTTTGACCCTGCACGTCTTAAACATTTTTTTTTTATCAAAATAATTTCAAAACCTCTCTGCTGCTTCAGCAGATGCCAACAACAAAAATGGTGAGAACGGTTTACCTTTTAAAAAAGGGATACATTTCGGCTTGGCCGGTTTTGAACGAGTACATTTAAAACCAGCTAGTAGGGGCCTGGAAGCGGATAATGGCCTGGGCCGAAGGCGAGGCACATTACCTGTGACCAGGCCCCGTACTTGTTTAAAACCACATATTTATTCCCATTCATAAATACCTTTGGGTCAAAAAGTCAAAAATTATATATTTTCAATGATTTTGTTCACCAATTTTACATAATGTTTTGTGAAGCACACCTCTAGCTATGTTCATGGTACGTGCCTCTTGTGAGTAGTACTAAAAATCTCCTTATATGGAGATTGGCGCACGCGTGGTGCATACTGCACGATGTGGCGCAGAACGCAGCGGTGCCAGTGTAGTGTGAGTTGTGAGAAAAAAGACGTTAAACTTTAAAACAAGTTGATGTTTTTTATCAACTGTTTAAAACCACCCATGTGACGGGCTCTCGACCAATAGGCAATTTTAAATTGCGCAACCGAAATTGTGACATTTGACTATTTCCAACTAATTACCATATATGTCATTTTCGTTACATTTTATACATGTACGAGGAGTGAAGAAAAAACATATTAAGTCAGTGAAGGAATTATAGAAGTTGCAAGTTATGGCTCAAAAATAACTGTGCCAATTAATTGTTACTAGCGTCTTTTGTGTCTAATATAACCCTCTACCAGAAAGCATGTAACCAAATAACCAACATACTGATCAATTAATCATTTCAAATGAATCATCATTGCAGGCCTAATTTTTTCAGAATTTTTTGAAGTAAGGGGAAGAGGAATCGACCCTTTCTTCCTGTGAATCAAACAGTGCTCATTGACCAATCGGATCAGGACTTTTAGTCAGGTGACCAGAGCAGCCCCATCACACTAAAAAATGTACAAGAACCAAAGGAGGGCGGGGCTGGGGGCCCAATGTATTTTCAGCTTTTTTTGTGAGAAGGGAAATAGAATGGTCCCTTCCTGCCTGACAATCAGCACAAATTGACCTATCAGATTATGACTTTTGGTCAGGTGACCAGACTAGCTCCATCCATCACACTCAAAATGTACACAAACCAAATGTGGGCGGGCTTATGACTCAATCAGGAACAGTTCATTCTTATGAGGGGTAGGCACTGTTGACCTAATTATTGTTGCAGCCCTAATATATGTTCAGCTTCTTTGTTGGAAGAGAAAGGGAATGGTCCCTTCTTGCCTGTCAATCAGTCAGTATGAATTGACCAATTAGACCATGACTTTTGGTCAGGTGACTCTCAAAAATGTACACAAACCAAAAGTGGGCGGGCTTATGGATAAATAAGAAACAGTCCATCCTTATGAGGGGTAGGTATTGTTAAGCTAATAACTGGCATGGAATTATTGCATTTTTAGCTTTTTTTGTGAGAAGGGAAAGGGAGTGGATCCTTCCTGCCTGTCAATCAGTACAAATTGACCAATTGGATGGAACTTGGTCACAAGCACTGTGAGAATTGTACACACCAAAAAAGTGGGCGGAGCTTATGGCCAAATCCAGAAAGGTCCATTCTTTTGAAGGGTAGGTACTGTCAGACAGCCAATGTGAGAAGTGTACACAAAGCCCCCAAAATGGGTGGGGCTTATGGCCAAATCCAGAACAATCCATTTTTTGGAAGGGTAGGTACTGTCAGACAGCTACTGTGAGAAATGTACACAAACAAAAAGGTGGGCAGAGCTTATGGCCAAATCCAGAGCGGTCCATTCTTTGGAGGGGTAGGCGCTGTCAGACAGCCGCTGCCCGGGCCGCAATGAAACTCCGGTAGATGATGGTGACGTAGATCAGCAAGAGGAGCAGTATGAGCAGGTCGTCGACGAAACCGAGCACGCCAAAGACGGCCTCGGGAATGATGTCCAGCGGTGAGATGAAGTAGAGCAAGGCGGCTAAGAAGCACACGATGATACGGAGACGAAACATCCAGACCAGGCCGCTAAGAGTGAAGAACTCCCGCATGGCGTGGCGCAGGAGGGTGGGCAGATCGTGGATGTAATCCATCAGCTGCAAAATAAGGGGAGGGATGAAGAAGGGGTCCAAAGGTCAAAGTTCAAAGGTTAAAGATTGCCGTTATTCTGATTGCTCTTGTATGGAGGAAGGTTTGAGCATGAACCATAGATATAAACCAATGATAAACTTAGGGGCCATTAAAAATTTTGATGTTTTTAAATTTCGAATTGTTTCGCAATTGCTTTGGCCCGCCCACCCACCCACCCAACCCTAAATTTCGTGTTTTTTTTTAAAGTTGAATTACTATTCAATATATCCTATACACCGTAGAATAAAGTAATGCCTCAAATGAAGCAGATTTTTTAGGTCAATGCTCTCCCAGCTCAGGAGTTTTCAATGGCTTTTCCAGGCTTCCAGCATGCAACTTTAAAGTTGAAGCAAGAGGAAATTGCCAAATCATACATAAGTTTGTAGTGTTTTTCCGTTTTCTTTTACACTTTATTTAAAAAAAGCCAGTACAGGGCATTCTGTTTGTACATGGGGAAGAAGTTGAAAAGAAATGCTCATTGGAATGCTGGCGCGTAGTTCCAGCAAGTCACAAGATCTAGCCCTTTTTTTGGGCTTTTTCTTTCGATTTTCAGTTATTTACCTTGACCCACTCACCCACAATTTCGAAAAAAATCAAAATTTAATAACATTGAAAATGTCGAATGGCCCCTTAGGTTGTCAGGTGACCAGATTTGGATGACATTTTTATAAGAACCTCTGTGGTTGTTTGGCTGCCAAATCCAAGTCATTAGCGGGATAATGACCCCTTATAATATGGTCCCACTCAATTTTTCGTTTTTGCTTTTGTGTGGGTTATTATTATTTCTTTTTTGAAGCCCTATATCACCCTCAGTGGCGCACCCAAGGGGGTGGGGGGGGGGTGGGGGGGCTTGAGCCCCCCTCAAAGAGGTTGTCAATTATTTTTTTCTTTTGTGTCAATTTTTTTTGGAGTCCCCCGATTTGACCATGGTGAAATGTGGCCTATTTTCGAGTTGTATAATAGGGGTGTAAATGACGGCACCAACGTCAAAATAGTCCGTCCCCCCAACAAAAAAATACATATATTTCTGCGGCCAAAAATTTTGGGCAACATTTTTTGAACAAAATTCAAACTTATAAAAAATATTTGAAAACAATTGTGAGCCCCCCCCCCCCAGCTAAATCCTGGGTGCGCCGCTGATCACCCTATAGGGAATACACCCTATTTTTTAGGGGTCATAATTCACTAACAGTAACAACTTGGAGTTGGCAGCTGAAGTTTCACGCGTTCACAAAAACCACAGAGGTATTTAAAAAAAAAATTAATTCAACGAAATCTGAGACGGGTACTAGAAATCTTCTTAAAAAGTTATGACAGTTGGCATGGAATGAACCTAAATCGTCTTCCTTTACGATAAAACGTTCATGCATTCTACTCACCGGTCGCGGCTCCCCAGAGAATCGTCGGTTGTAGTTGTTGATCTCCGTGGTCACTGCTTGGGCGTCCTCTGTCGTGTGGTCCACCTCTCGGAAAATTGGCAGTAACAGCGTCACCTGTGCAAATTAGAATGTAAACAAAACACAGCCCCTCAATGCCTGCAACAATATCTACACATTTACACCCAAAAAGCTTGGGTTTTGGAGTCAAAACTGCAATTGTTACAAAATCGGGTAAGCTAGTGGAGACGGTCGAGGCTCAGTGAAAACATGGTTTGAGGCAAGGAACTAGTCTGTCAACTTCCAATACCGAGAGGAGCTAATATCGACTATCCACCCAAACTGAACCATGTTTTATTTGTTCAACTATACCTTAAACTCCTATGAACCCTAACCGCCCTGAAACCTTCAAAATCCTCTTTGCCAAAGTGGAGGAATTTGGAGGATTGAGATTACATGGCAAATGTGCGTTACTGATTTCGTACGATGCACTTGTCAAGGTCTTGGGCCGGACCTTGTGTTGTTTTTGCTCAGCCATGCATAACTATAGGCATGGATTATGCTTGAAATCCTCTGTACTGCTCCAGAATGTCACTGGCCAAGCCTCAACATATTGACAGTCACTGCCACACTGCCGCAAGACTTTTGCAGGATTCAGGCAATGGTCACCCCTCCATGGACCATATTCAAGAAATAATGGAGGAATTTGCAGGATTGAGGCTATTTGCTATTTTTCCATGAGGCCAATTGGAGTATTTTGCAGGATTGAGGCTACATCCTAGCAAAAAGGCCTAGGGACTTTTGAGTTTTGTCCATACCTGCTGTCTGCAAACAGGACATCTGATGGAACCCAGCCAGTTGCCATGTCTCCAGTAGGTAATTAAACAGTTTCCTTTACAAAAAAAAAGAAAAAAAGTAGATTTGTAAGTAATCAAAAATCATCATAACCCATCCAAAGTCAATCATGAATTCATGTTCAGTTTCAAGTCATGTGATAAGCATTTCACATGAGTTTAAAATTCTGGCCAATTCAAATGTAGTCTGTGCATCGCCCGTTGCCCAACAGAGCCTTCTCTGTCTCTGGTCCAACGTCTGATAAGCATGCAACTTTATGTGAACCACGCACCAACCAATCGGACTCGACATGACGTCATTTCGTTCCGAACTCTGGACTAAGCTGTTCGTCAATTTGGATGCCATGTTTTTGTAACACAATGACGGGCATAGAGATCAAATGAAATGGGACATTTGCTTTCAAACTGTTAGAAAAATGCTGCGCGTATAGATTACGCGAATGCTCATCTTAGAAGGACGTGAACGCATAAGAGGGCATTCGCATTATGCACGTTATTCAAAATGTCATGTGATGATCATTCTAAGCTGCAGGACGTTCGCTCATCGCGTAGCATCGTTACAGGCCGCGTGACGCAGCCTATTTTTGCTAACACAATTCACTACGTAAAAGTATGTTGCGAAGACCCAATATAGAAGGCGAATGGTCAGAAAATCAGAAAAGTCAGAATCTCGAAGGCAAGATGTAGTCTAGTTGCCGAACCTGCTCGTATATCATTGACGAGGTAGGTAGAAAAACAATTCTATTTTGAAAATTTATTTTTACGTTTGTCTTACTTTGTTTGCTTTAGGGTACCTTTAACATTACTCTGTTTACAAATGTAATAAGCCTGTTTAATTGTTTAACTGACCAATACCAAACAAGGGAAGACATTTTTAATTTTCAAATATTAGTCATTTAAAATGTTTGGCCACTATGGCAATACAAAATGGACGTCTGCAATTTGGCCTGATAATTTGGGTACGTCAGGTAACCGTAAACGCCCAATTTTTCTTTTTACGCCAATGACCCAGTTAACTGGTTTTTGCAATATAAAAGTCATTTTAAACACACTTGGTCCACAGAGTTGGCATCAGGATTTTTCATTCACAATTTCGACCTTTCTGTACTTCTGTCGATTTTTTCAGAACGTCAATACAGCGCTGGAGACAGTTGTGGAAGGCGCGTGCTGCGACCGAAAACTTCTGAAGGAATGCAGGATCACCCCTGATGTCATTGCAAACTTTCTCGATCTTGTGTTGCGATAAATGATCGAGGTGTGCAATGACATCAGGGGTGATCCTGCATTCCTTCAGAAGCTTTCGGCCGCAGCACACGCCATCCGCCACCATCTCCAGCACTGTATCGACATTGGAGAACACCAATGAAACTGGCAGATTCTAAAAGTGACTATTTCTGGCGTATGGCGTTTAAATCTCACCCTCTTGCACAAAGCTAATGAAAGTCGCTCCATAAAATGTGTCATGCCTTGTTTACATGATCTGAAACTTTGGTTTAATTCCATTTGTAAGAGTTATTCAGGATCATAGGTAGGACATTTTTTTTTTTACACGTAGTAGATATGCCCAGCAGGCTATATTGTGTACAGCGAGTTAGCTTTTTGTGTAATCTTACATAACTGTATGGAAGTCATCAACACATACCACAAAAAACATGGCCACAGTTTGTCTCGGTTGCGTAGGCTAAATCACTGAGGCAGACTGGGCAGGTAGGATCTGTGCTGTATCTGTGCCTAGCCGGCGGTAACTGGGTACTGCCATTTTGTTGTTGTTCTTGTGGCTGCTGTTGTTGTTGTTGTTGTTGTTGACGGTTGACGCTTGCCGTCTCTGTATCCACGCCCAATCGCTGTCTGGCCTCGTAAACGCGCTGTTCATTTTCTGGGTGGATAGCTTCAGTTGTGGCTTGGTTTCTACTGTTAACAAAAAAAGTCCCAAATATGAAAGAATATGTTCATGAATAACATGTTCATGTATAACATTAGCCCTAAACTTTCCAAAAATCCCCAAAATCCTGTTTCGCAGGATTGAGGCCATATGGCAAAAATGTGTGAATAATTTTTGAGGATGCACTGTGTCAAGGTCTTAGGCCGGATCTTGTGTTGTTTATGCTCAGCCGTGCTTTAATTTAGGCCTAGATTATACTTGAAATCCTCCGCACTGATCCAGGATGAAAATAACGATCCACGATGAAGATTCAGCCGACAATTGCAGTGAATAAGGAGGCATTAACGACAGCCGATCAAGTTAGTGTCGCCGGCCAAAGGAATGGCAATACGCGGTCAATACAAAGAGCGCCCTCTCTGTCTCTTTTTATTTACAATGGAACTCAAACGATCGTGCGAAGCTTTCAGTATGTACGCTCAACAGGCCGGGCACCAGTAGTTCAGTATTGACGAGTTTGAAATAATAATCAGGGTTTGGTAAACCATAACTTGGATTTAAACGTTTATGAAACACAGCGTTGCACGCGTCAATAAACCATGAAATTACGCGTCGTTTGTTTTTCAGTGTGTTGTTATCATTGTTTATAAACCATGAAATTGCACTTCGTTGATGGTTGTTCATTATTTATAAACCATAGAAGCATACAAGTGTGTTTTTCATTGTTTATAAACCATGAACTTGCACATCGTTGCTCATTATTTATAAACCATAGAGTGTACAAGTGTGTAGTTTTCATTGTTTATAAACCATGAACTTGCACATCGTTGATCATTGTTCATTAGGCCAAAAAAAAGAATAGTTCTGCTTCCGGTTACCCGACCGACCCTATTTTTAGGCTGCGACCCTAAAAATTTTATCGGCAATTCCACAAAAATTCGCAATTCGATGTCTATAATCACGTGCGTAATAAGCGCAATGCGGCGACGACTGGTTCCCGCCGCGCCGCGCAGGGGCCAATGATGAAAATGCGGTAACTAGTCTGTGCACGGCTATGCGATCGATAGCGCTAGCATGCAGGCGCAGGCATGTGCTCTGTCAACTGGTCGGATTCGACATCGTAAAAATGCCAAGAAAGACATCGTAAAAATGCCAAAAAAACACCGATGGAGAAAGAACATTTTTGCAAGTTAATTCATAGATTTGATCTAGCTTGTCTGTGTATGTATTTTCCGAGTTCAAGAGTTCATTTTGAGATCGCACTACTCATATTTGGAGTGATACAATGCAGCGTGTTTCCCGAAATGTTCGACCCGTTGGCCGCGGGCACATGTACATGTACAGTGCATCACACACTTCAGAGTTTTGGCCGGCTCCCCTTCTTGACTAGCGTTGTGCATATGGTGCGAACGACCTGAATTTTCCACAATTTTTTTTACGAATTATCGAACGTAAATATATTGACAATAATTAAGGTAGGTTTTATTCACTTTTTGTGGCCATTTTGTGTATAGCTTTCGTAGTGCAATGGAAATACATGTAGTTCAGGCTAAAACTTCGCATATAATTGAATATCCCATTCAATCTGCATTAAAAAAAATTGGCAAAAAAATAAAAAATTCCGACCGACCCTATTTTTGAAAGGCATGTAATCGGAAGCAGAACTATTCTTTTTTTTTGGCCTTATGTATAAACCATGACTTTATGTGTTTTATGGTTTATGAATCATAAAGTTGATACAAAGAGTGTAATAATGGTTTGTAAACAGCAAAACAGTTTGATTACAAATTTATTGTTTACATATAACTTGAGCTAAACCATGGTAAAAACATGCTTAAAATTGGCAAAATAACTATTTGACAAACGGCGCCCCATACTAGTTCTGGAACTAGGAAAAATCCGGAACTAGGAAAACGGAAAATTGTCTTGACTCTCAAGAGCTCTACCATGGAGCTATAGCTCCATGGCTCTACTGAGTGGAGCGCTGGAACTTTGATACCCTCTCTACAGAGGGTACCGACTACTGAAGTTCCAGCGCTCCACTCAGTAGAGCTAGACTCTTGCACACAACCGCTGAAGAGTAGAGATCGAGTGGCGTATCAGGAAAAAATATGACAACAGTTTGTTGTCATTTTTTTGCTATGGCAGCAGAAGTTCATACCCTGGACTCCGTTGCGTGTACTCCTAGAACTATGACGCGGAGCATCATAGACAGTTCTAGGAGTACTGTACACAACGGAAGAGTCCAACCTACTTCGACTGTGATGACTGTCAGTGTGCCAATCAGTGTTGTGTTGACTGTTGTTACCTGTTGAAATACGCAATGACAAACGGAAGTGCGAGGACAAGAACAATTCCGAAGGCGTGCACAAGCTCATCACCAACACCTTCAATAATTGTCCCTGTCTGCATGACGTCGGTAGGTGCAGAGGATTCCATTTTTCAGCGATTTTACTTCACTTCACACAATCAAAGTGCATGTTTCCGTGCAAGTGAAAAAACACTGGCTAAAGTAATAGTATGTGCCCATGCTTTTACGGAGTTTTATTCCGAAGGTGTACGTGGGAAGAAGTTCAGGACCCAGACCAACAATTCGACGTGTAGTTGATTGCCTCTTTTCCAGCCGCAGACTTCTTAACACAACACAGTAAAACCGTACATAATTTTACGCTAGCAAGGATGCGTTAATTAAGCTTCATCAAGAATCTGGAAAAAAGGGCAAAACCAAAAAATGCCCACTTCCGCAAAATAAATAAACGTCGATCTCGGACATTATGCGCGGAGACAGTGACTGTAGACGGCTGTTTACTGCGGCGCGCCGCGCCGCGGTGCTCTTCATTGGTACTCTGTTCCCGAAGACGCCCCCGACGCGTGGCGGTGAATCATATCTGTACTGTTCACCAATGAAACATAACCGGCGGATATTGAGAGCTAGCTTACATCACAACCGTTTCTGAATCGCATGTGGGTCATGGGGCGTTCATATATGAATAATGCAATATCCAATATAAAGCAGATATGTTTGTATGCTACGGTTAGCGAATGCTGATGGAAGACGATTTTTCCCAGTTTATTAAGAATATCAACACAAAGGTGTTACTGGTATTATTAGGCAAAGGAATGCTTCACTATTTCTAAGGCTTTCCAGCCAGTTAAAATGAAAAAGAAGAATTAATCAGTTACTTGACGCATGCGAATATGATTATCCCAATCAAAAGTGGCGAAGTCCTCAAGCTCAATACCAGCTAGAAACTGGAACTTCTGATCGGTAGAAGTTTTCAAGCCTTCGCCGATTTTCACCCTGAAATAAGTGTATATTCATTTTTACTTGCTTTTATGCTTTTCCCCCCTAACAATTTAAGTGTTCAAAGTTATTCATATTTGGATGACGCATCGAATGAAAAAATATACCAATGTCTCGTTATGGAATAATTACTAAATTCACTTTTTCGTGCAAAAGTAATCCAAAATAAAGGCCTTTTCAGAGGGTCGCAGAAACTAAAATTAGTGGGGAAAAAAGTTTTATAAAAAAAAAAAACATTCAAATTGTTCATTGGTGGAAACAAAGTTAAGAGCAAGCGACATTGTCAACATACCAAATTGGACTCGGGGGATTAAAAAACAATAACTAAGCAGAAAAGTAAGCAAAAACACTTGCTTTTTTTCTCCATTTTTGAAATGAGACATAGAGCAAAATACTCATATTTTCAATGAAAGTTAGCATTATGAGCGCAAAACAATCCTGATATGATATAGGCTCTATTCAGAGGATTAAAAACGTCTAAACTAGAAAAACAAAATGTTTTTCTTGTTTTTAAAAATTACAACTTGAAACTTTTGTTAGAAAAAAAATAACTTATGGTATGTTGAATAAAAGCACGCTATACAAAAATAGTGGCGCAAATATGTTTCTACTTTCGACCGCCTGGGTGCAGACCTGTATTATCGGCCCAAATTTGCCTCGGCGGGCCAAATCACGATTTGTATGCTCTTGCTTTGCTATTCGAGCATTTAGTGGACCATATACTTGAATATAGATAGGTGGAAGCCGTGCACATGAGTGCGGGCTCGTATTTCTGTGAAATTCGAATGAAATTTGGCCCTAAAATCGCTATATTTATTTGCAATGGAGCACCTAGGCGTCATTTTTAAAAATGGTGATGGGCAGTGACTTCATTTGAGGTGATCATCTTTGGATGGAATTTTCTTCCAAAAGTCATCAAATTACCATCAAAATATGAACTGAAAATAAAATGTGATGAAATAAGCTTTAATTTAATGGGTGTCTTAAACACCTTGGAGATTTGTGAGCATTTTAGATAATTGTTTCGAAGTACGCGTAATTATCACTGAGGTCGATTTAGTGGATGGGCGCGGCCTGCTAGCATTCAGGCGACCGCGCGCGACCGAGTGACGTGTACATATATTATCATAATTATCATCGCTCCGGTTGTGATGTTGCAGCTGTGGTACGTAGACATTTCATCGAAAGGAAATGCAGGTTGAGTGTTTACCGTCCGGGTTGAAATTGGGAAGTGACTTTCTCTCATGGTTTTAATTCTTTTTAGGCAGTGATTTCATCAAAATGACGAATCATGAACTTTGTGAGAGTCTTCTTACCTGGGTAAGTGTATTGGATCGCTTGTTTTTGTCTTGCTTCATGTGAAAATCATAGTTGATTTTTCAGTGATCGAGTGGCGAACTAAACTTTATTCTTTAGTGTTCACACAATCGCAAACCGTGTATCCTCGACGCTCCACAATCTGCGCAGGTAGCGCAACGCGCGATCACACACACATTGAAGGTGAGTGCGCAGAAATAGGACCGCGTAGCTTTTAGATGCGGGTGAGCTAGACCACACAGTAAGCAATCTCTTGTATTGGTCATATACTGCACAGTGGAAACAGTTATCTTATGATATCAAATTCATTTTTTACAGGTACAAACTTTTAATTTGGACAACAGTCCAGAAACTGTAGCAGAGCTCACAGATGGCGTTGCCCTGAGTCAAATTCTCTGCCAAATGTAAGTATAACTCATAACACCATATGGATACATGTCATTCAACAGTCAACTTTTTCCCAAGTTTTACACAGCTAAATACCCCAGTGAAAGTTACGCAAAATTGCATTCTCTGTCAAGGAATATTGGCCTGAATCTGGTTACCAGGGGTGCATTCCGCCTCGAAACGCAAACAACGCAAACGTCAACAGATTTCCATTGGTTTTGCACATAAAGATCCTGAATGTTGACAATGTTTGCTAGAGCGGAACGCACCCCAGGAAACAGTAGTTCACTGCTGTGATGTGGGACATGTCGCTTTTAACACTCGAGAAATCCATGAATCCCAAGGCAAAATCCCTGATGTTAAAAATCCCATGTCGCATATCAAAAGCAGACGGGGGAAAATTCGGCCAACCGAACACCACTTACCTGCCGCCAAACATCCAAATTTTCACCTCACCTTGTGATTTCAACCAAGAGGAATCCAGGAAAGAGTGGACATGCGAAAAAAAAATGGTAAAAATGTGTTTTTGGAGCACATTTTGCATGCACATGTAGTGCAGATCTGAGTTGAAGCAGCTGGTCAAAACTGATTGAAGTGTCTGGAACAGCGGTACGTTATACGCATGACATCGATAACCATGACGTCGCATGAGACGTCGCATGAGCCGGCCAATGATAGTGCAATACGTCATTATGAATATTTATTTTCTCATGAATTTTTAGTTTATTTCAATGGATACTTCAAATACGTCCAAAGATTGATCATTGCAACAGCGATCGTGCGCGGCCTAGCGGTTAAGAGACTCGTGCATCAAGCAAGCGTCCGAGGTTCGAATCTCGATGAAGTGAGCGACTGATTGATAAATAGAAATTAGGGAAAGGAGGGGGTGAGAGTAGAGGAGGGAAAGTGGAGGAAATAACCATAAAAGAGGTAACTATTGGCGCTAGAAAATTAATTGAAAAAAGTGGTGATCGGATAGCCGAATTTTTCCGCAGACGGCTGTTACGTGTCTTGGAATCTGTAGCATTCACATGTTTCTGAAAATGTCTCTCAGTACATGTTGAGTAACAAAAGCCGCCATTCCAAATGAGTCTGCTATGAAAAGATCCTAAACTCAAGTCCAGTTTTATGGAAACTAGATGTTTGGAACAATCCCTTTTGGGTACATTGGCAGGGTTCGACCTTAGCGGGAGTCCACCTGCCAAATGCGAGTAAATAAATATAGTGGCGTACTCGTCAAATCCATTCCCTAAGTAGTCTGGCTGGCAAGTCAAAATGATTGTAATCAGGCATGCAACTTTCCCACATATCGGCAGATTTCAGCGTTTCTAAAAAGGCAGTGGCTATTGTTACGGCAGTCGTAACGCATTTCCCATTTTCTATCGTTACGGTAGACTGCAACTTTTATAAAAACATGAGAAGAAATTATAAAATTAAAAGGAAAAAAGTGAATTTGAACGTTATGAAATTCAGACTTTATTTCCCTTTTAAAAAAAATCCTCCAAAGCCTCAGGTTAGAAAAGGAAAAAAATTCGAGTGCAAAACTGAGATGCGAACCCGCAACCTCGCGGTGCAAAATCCTACCCTCTATCGACTGAGCTGTCGCACTGCTCGCTAAAATGTGGGGAAACAAATAATTATATACCTGCGTGCGTATCAAAAAAGTATCGTAGAGGGCGCTAAACAACGGCTGCCGTAACGATAGCCACTTCGTTCTAAAAAAGCCGGTCTTGTTTATATAATCTTGCACTAATGGAATTCTGCTTGTTTCATGCTGTGGTGCTGCCGAATCTTGCACTGATATCGCTAGTGAATAAATTAAAAGAAGACATCACCTAACTCTGCGCTTTGTATACAGGTAGGCCTATATTCAAAAACTGCTCCTAGTTTTTCATATCTAGCTATTCCGCATTTTCTTTGCAATTGATTACACACCTGTAAAGGGGTACAAACCTGCTAGACTGATTCTTTGACCTTACAGTTACAATTCCCCAAAGTCTACAAATTGCTCCGTTGTTTTTTTCCCCAGCATCTACAAGCCCAAAACGTGAAACAAGTCAGTTGAACAATATTTGCTATATCATACTTATCCTCCAAGTTCATTTATTTCTGAAAACTGCAGCAAAAGCAAATGTTGTACATTCCCTTTAAAAAGTAGGCCTACACTACAGGACACAGACTCCGTACGCATTCTCCAGCATACTGTCTGGCCTTTTTATGAATGAGCAAGTTGACATAGCGCCCTCTATGTACTCTGGGCTATTGGTCTGCATGAATGCGACGGTTACATGCGATTTTCTTCCTTTAATTTATTCATCTGTGTCATCATTGTGTGGAAATTGCAAATAAATCAAATCAAATACGGAGAGTACTGCCACGTGCTGACCTCGTTTGAAAATCATGGCCTACGTAGTGTAAATTAAATGGTCGAATTTGACATCGTAAAAATCATAAAAATGTCACAAAAACATCGGTAGAGGTAGAAGATTTCTGCAACTTAAAGGGAATATACATCATTTGCTTTTGCTGAAATTTTCAGAAATGGATGGAATTGGGGCGTTGGAAATATATAGCAAATATAGTTACACTGACTTTTTTGAGGTTTTGGGTTCATAAATGCTATAAAAAACCAAGAAAAACAATTGTTTTCCTGTAGTCTGGTTCCCTGACTCCATATAAGAAGAAACAGAGCAGTTTACATACATTGGGGAATTGTAAGGTCAGGGAATCAGTGTAGCTGGCTTGTACCCGTTCATAGGTGTGTAATCGATTGCAAACAAGTGCGATGGTCAATTGGGGCCAGTATATGAAAAAAAGCCAGTTTTTTTCCAACGCTGGTCGGCCGATCAGCGTTGGAAATTGATACAAAAATACCACTTTTCTTGAAAATGACAGTATACCAGGTGCCATGATTTTTCAGGATGCTTTACACTGTCATTCACTAACAGTCCAGCAAGGTATTTCAAAATGATTTGATAGTTTTATTTTTTGATGTTTGCAAATGTTGTATTTTCCCTTTAATTCACATAACTTGATCTGCCTTTTCTGTGTGTGTGTATATATTTTCCGCTTTTCTGCATTTATTTCGAGGTCTTGTATAATGCTGGTACTTACGCCGGTAACGCTTGGCTGATTTTTATTGTTTGTTGAAAACACTTGCAAGATTGCCTAATGATTCAATTTATACTATGCGCATGCATTGTTCTTTATGGCATTCTGGTAAAAAAAAAAAATCTATTAAACGAATTTTAAAAAAACATGCGCGGACTAGTGAAAAGGCCCGCGGACTAGTTACATGCACATGTAAGTGTCTGTTTCACTGGTTCGGCTTGCTAGTGAAAAACAGTTATAGCGAACCCTGCATTAGTAATAAGTATGTAAACAAGTGAAGCAATTCTTTTCATGATTACTTTATGTGAATGTGATGAATTGTCTTCCTAATGTCACAAATGTCCGCCTATTGTTAAAGGGAATATATATACAACATTTGCAAACATCGAAAAATAAAACTACCAAGTTTTTACGAAATACCTTACTAGGATGTTGGTAAATGACAGTCGCAAGCATCTTGTAAAATTATGGCACCTGGTGTGAAGTAATTTTCGAGAAAATGGTATTTTTGTATACATTTCCAACAGTGGTCGGCCGACCAGCGTTGGAAAAACCTAACTATTTTTCAACTACTGCTCCAAATTTACCATTTTTTCAGTCCAAATTTTGTTTGCTATTGGTTACATGTTCATGAACGGGTGCAGGCCAGCTAGACTGGTTCCCTTGCCTTACAATTTTCCATCATCTATAAATTGATTCATTTTATCTTTTGTGGAGTCAGGGAACCAGACTACTTGAACATTGTTGTTTTTCTTGGTTTTTCCAACCCTTTCGAACACAAAACTTAACAAATGTCAGTGTAACAAAATTTGATCTATTATACTAACCCCTCAAAAAGTTCATTTCCGAAAATTACAGCAAAAGCCAATGATGTACATTCCCTTTAAGTTGTCCCTAAAAAATTCCTCATTTGAGAACTGAGTACACATTAATCAAATTGTGGCAAACTATTTAATTTCCAGTAGTCACTGAAATCTCAAATTCCCTTTCGTTGTCGCACTTCCTTGTTCCTGCCTTTCACTTTCATCGAAAGCCGCTACTTGGAAGGGCTGTACATGTGCATGTACATACATTGTATACCCTACCGTGTGTATAACCATGGTATAACACATGCCTGTGATGGGCAGCAAGCTGTAAATTTAATGGGCGGTGCAGAACAAGTGAAAGCTGTGCAGCATAATGTCCTTGGCTATTGTTACCGTTTGTGCATTGTGCTGAACCAAGTGAATCATAAAGACTTTGTTCATTCAAGTAGGTTAATTGCATCTCGGAAGCCTTGGGTTTGGGTCCAAAGCTTGAGGTGGCTGAGGCCATTCTTTCTATTCCACAATCATGACAATCATACTCGTGTGTATACTTGTGATAAACTTTTACTGATGTGAAGTTGTTCTCATGCATCTTCTGTCCGCCCCCCCCCCCCCTCAGCCCATTGTCCTGTGACTGACCAGCTCAATTATTTTTTTCCTAGGAAGTTTGGGGCCAAGTCGTGCATAAGACCAAGTAAAAAAAAAACATGTTTAGCATCCTGCCTTTTTGCAAAAAAAAGGAAGGACCTCCATTTTTTTCTTGCCCGCCTGACCGACTGACCAGGTTATTTTTAAAGATGGCCGCCATTTTTTTTTAATGGATGCCACTTGGACTCAGGAAATGACATATTAGCTTTATATGGGCTAGATGCAACAGACAAAGAGGCCAAAATGATGTTACTGTTTAAAAAAAATTTGGATTAAAAAAAAACAGAGGCGGCCTCCAAACTGCCAAAAAGGAAGCGGGTGGGGACGCTAAACATTTTTTTTAATTTGACTTAATTCAGTTTCACCACTGAATCATTACAAGACACTTAGGTTCTTATTCTCTTATTTTCCCTTCAACTCGGGCGATTTACAATGCAGTGCGCCACCAAGAGTCTGACATGGAGAGTCCATTTTTCAAGTTTACGGTCGACAAAACATTGCCCATTTGAATGAGTGTCAGTAGACAACTTGAGCTAATTTGTTATAGACTGGGGCATAGTGTTCTGCCGCCTTACAAAAAACACCATATTGATAAAAAGAAAAGAAAAAGGGCAAACAGATACTTGAATCATATGCTTACGAAACTACTAACTGGAGAAAAACTAACAATTTCAAATGTCCCGCGCTGCGATTTGTCGACCATTTCCCACAATGCACTGGGGAAAATAATTCTCCATGGCAAACTCTTGGTGGCGCACTGCATTGTGAATCACCCGAATTGAAATTATCTCAACGATAAATTTAGAGAAGAAAAATACTAACAGTCGATGAAAATGAGCAGCGATGACGTGGATTCGACCTAACTGTTAGGACTCTTGCATGTACCGTGGTAGATGCTATTAGTACCCAACTACATTTTCCATTTTGCTTCCTTAATGTCTTCTACAGAGCGCCAACATTTTTTAACACGGGTTGGTATGGCCGTATAAGGAGGGAAGTCGGAGACAGCTGGCGTATACGTGTCAGCAACTTGAAGAAGGTGCTGGAAGGGATCCTGGATTTCTACAACGATGTAAGATATATCCCACAGTCCCTTGTACAGAGTGTTTCAATAAAAAGGAAACCCAACTTTGAAGAACCAGTATGGACAGACTACATGTTTACTGGCTATAAAACTGGTATCATCTGAAAGCGTAATCTCTATGCTTTTCAATGATACCTTGTTTACATTTCCAGGGTCATGCATCACTGAGCGCCACTGTCATGAGATTTTGACTCAAAATTTCAGTTGGTTCACTTTCATGTCAAAAACAATAGGCATGGTGTGCATGAGAATAAGTATTCAAGAAGAAGACACGAGTGCATAAAAAGAAACCAAAAAATAAATAAAACAAGTCGGGCTGGTTTCAAAACTGGATTTTATTGTTTGTCATGAATTTCTCGTTTTGACCAAGCCACGTTCAAAACAATGTGCCATTAACATTCAAGCCATTTCACTGACATTTCCGTAACAATAGGCACACCGTGCCCAGTGGGGTTTTTTTTATGAAAGTGAACCAACTGCATTTTTGCATCCAGTTTTCAAGACAATGATGCTCACTGATGCATGACTCAGAAAACCTAAACATAGTATCATTGAAAAGCATAGAGATTACGCTTTCAGATGATACCAGTTTTATAGCCAGTAAACATATCGTCTGTCCATACTCATTCTTTGAAGTTGGGTGTCCTTTTTTTTTTAAACACCCTGTATACCCTGTCATACATCCTGGTACATGTATTGTTGTCCAAAAAGTAACTGACCAAATTATTCAGGGATGAGATTTGTCAGGATTTTTTTGTCTGTTTTTTCCCCTCTGATTTCAGGATTTTTTGTCAGTTTTTGTTCCTCCAGATTTCAGGAATTATTTTAGTCACTGACATTTAAGGACCCATATCTTGAGAATGAAATTGATTTGGAAACTGAACTTTGGTACATTGTTACAACTTCTGTTGTAGAGAAGGATATAGGAATATAACACCCATCATGCATCACACCTTAATTTTAGGGGGTGGGGGTTAAAAAAATGATCCGTCAGACCCCTAAACTTGGAACTTTGCATTAACGTTTCTATATTTCAATTTTGATGTAATTTCTGACTATTAGTATTGACATTTATGTGAATTTAAGAAAGATCAACATAGATGTCTTCCCTGGTTTGGGTGACCCCAAATATAGCCCTAACCAGAAATCGGCCTTAAATCTGGCCCAAAACAAAGGGGGAAATCCCCATGTGGCTCAAATGATACAATATTCTAGAATTTTTTTTAGGGAAGAATGCATCTTCAAGATTTTTATTATCCAAAAAAGGTTCTTGCATATCTGGCATTTTCATGAAAAAATCAAAGCTTCAAAAATACCCCCAAAAATGGGCGACAATGTGTGTTAGGCACTCCTTGTGCATTCAATTTTTCACTGACTGACACCAAACCAGCCCAGTTAACCCTAAATTTTTTTTTCGCAACCCGAGCTGTTATGACTTTTTAGCCTCGAACCTTGCGCATCTTGATACCAAAAACATAAAAATCGGAGCATGGGTTGCCGCGCAGCGAAATTTTTTCGGGGCTACGTGCCGTGAAAACTTAACTTTCCCATATACGTCATGTGCACAGAGCACAATTACCATTCGTACATAGGAATAATTACTTAGCCATAATTCCAAAACCCTTTGACCTATAGTCATGAAATTTCTTGGGTATGTTCATGATGGGTTGCTCTATGCATGTACAGAGTTTCAAAAGTTTTTGTCACTCGATGGCCGAGATCTTGAGGGGGGGGTGGAATCTGCCCCCACCCGGCTGAGAGATGGGCAAAATAACCCGGCCCTTTTAGGGTTAAAAGTATACATAGAACTCATGTTTTTTACCTGTGTTATAAATCTCAGTGTTTCCTGTACCTAATGTTGGTCCAAATACTACATGTACATTCACAGATATTCCTGTTAAACTAATTTTATTGTCCCTTAGCACTTTGATGTCAACCGAAGCAAAGTATAAATACACACACTTCCTGTGCATTTCCTGTCGCTAAATGCGAAGTGCAGTTCGCGTGGATAAAAAAATAGCATTGCCACAATCGGGCGGATTATTGAGGATAACTGACACAGGATATTGGATTAGGGATGAGGTTGACGCTGCCAAAAATAGCTCATTAGTGGCCGATTATCTTGTCAGTTATTGGTTACACACTAATTATCTCTTTGGCGTAGCGTCAAGTTACAAGCAGAACGGTCTATTTTTGTCAGGTTGTGTTGTCTGAGGATTATGTGGTCTTTTCGTGGACAGTAATTCCTCGAATCGCTTGATCTGTGACCCAAACTGCACTTACCGCAACTTCCCCAAATCTGGCCAAATGTAATAATAATTGTGTTTTCCATCGTATCAACAATCTCAAACGCTTACAATTATTACCCCGTTCATCAGGCCACGGGACTACGCGGCGCCGATATCCGTGCTCACTGCTCAATCGGTCCTCGACCCTCACAGGTACCCATTCTTACTCCTGGGTGGAGAGAGGCAATTGTAGTTAAGTGTCTTGCCCAAGGGCACAAACACCATGTTCCTGGCAGGGTTTGAACTTGTGCACCTTTGTACATAAGTCAAACACCGTTTTGATGGACTCACTGGTGGATTTTGATGGAATCAGTACAGCAACAGGTTTTGCGTGACAAAATTGGTGGACGTTTTCTGAGTTTATTTCTTTTGTTTTTTAATATCACATGGTGACACTTACCGATAAAATATAAATTTTTAACAATTTTAAAAATTAATAATCAAATTCTCTTGACGGGAAAGGAGTATAACTTAAAGATAAACAGAGTTTCAAGTTATCCGAATTTGAGTTAACAAGAGTTGACTGGAATTTTTTTTATTAATACTTAAATTCTGTTGTTTCTGCCCTAAACAGGTTCTTGGACAACAGATTCGGGATTTCAAGCTCCCCGATGTCTCCAAGATTGCAGAGAGACATGACCTTGAGGAGTTGGGCCGCTTACTGCAACTGGTGCTAGGCTGTGCTGTAAACTGCGAACACAAAGAGGGTAAGAGCTTGGAAAGTTATGAACCCTAACTCCCATTGGGTATTCTTCAGGTACCCTGCTAAATGCAACAATATCCAACTCAACTCAAATGAGAACCCTGCTAAATGCAACAAACTGCAACAGTGGATTCTTGGTTCTTGGTTGGTTCATCTCCTAAATACTCCGCGTGGGAGTTTATACAGGAGACCAGAAACACCGGGGCAAACCCCTTCTAAGTGTCACTGGGTTCTTTTACGTGCATTGGATTAGACAACACACAGGACCTACGGCTTTACGTCTCATCCGAAGGACGAAGCAATAATGCCTTGCTCAAGGGCACAAGTGTCCAACCGGCAGGCTCGAACCCTCTGTTAGTACAAGAATCATTCAAATGTACTTTTCAAGTTACTTTTCAAAAAAGGTGTGCTTTCTTTCAGCTAAACAAAAACAATTCACATACATCCCTATGTGAATTGTTTTGGTTTAACTGCAAGAACACTTACCTTTTTTTTTACTCACCCTGTATTGTGATCTCTGCAGAGTACATCAACGTCATCATGGGAATGGAAGAATCGGTGCAGCATGCGGTCATGAACGCGATCCAAGAGCTCATGTCAAAAGAGATGCCTAGCAACGAGCCACCGCCGGAGGCGTACGCCGAGATTGAGCGACAGCTCAAGAGGACTATGGAGGACCTGCAGCACTCCCTAATGGACAAAGAAGAAGTCATGCAACGCTGCCATGAGCTAGACATCCAGGTATGGGATTCCCTCTCTCGCCTGATGCCCGGGCCAGTGTCATGCGTTGGCTTACCATTAACCCTAACCCCCTAGGCCCTCTGGCTAGGATGTAACCTCAATCCTACAAAATCCTGCAGTTGCCACCAAGACAAAATTGGATTCAGCCTGAAAAATATAGTCCATCATTTGTAATTTGTGCATTTTGTTCGTTTGAAACAACAAAAGTGCTCAAAATCTAAAGAAGGGTACTGAACAACTAACCTGATGAAGTTTCAGCTCAGCTTCAGCTGTATATTCTCAGAAAAACAGCATTCTAGGATCTCAATTTCAAATCAAAAGTTGCTGAATCATGTTTTGAATTAGGCCTGAATTCAGCGTCCGAGACACGTTCTGACTGAGCCGATTGCAGCTACACGATGTCGCGCACTGATCCGACGAATTATAGCAACCGCGTGTGCGTGTGTGTCGTGCCAATGCTTGCGCGCACTTCGCCGAATAACAAAACTAACTACTAATTTAAATTTCCTACGGTGCGTCTTAAGAAGCACCACTGGAAAGTTTTTTTTTTCGTTGATTACTTCAAAATGACAGCTTGCCAGAAAGATTAATTTCACAGGGAGTTTAGTCCACTTACTATCTTTCAACCAAGTATGTTTTCCAACAATAATTACGCCAGTTACTTTTCGGATAGCTGCAAATGATGGACTATAGCTTTAATCCTCCAAAATCATCTGTTATTTCTTGAATTTAGTCTGTGGAGGGTGACCACTGCCTCAATCCTCCAAAATCATCTGCCAATTACTGCTACGATTTGAGGCAGTGCGAATGGCGTTTAAAAAAGTGCAGACGAAATGCGAGAAAAACACAGGGCTGATTTATGCATGACTGAATATAACCAAAGCAGGATATGATATGGCCTACTGTCTTGACGTAATGCATCCTCCACAAGAAAGCGATACATCTTTGCCATTCATCCTCGATCCTCTAAAATCATCCAAAACCGGCAGGAGGATTTTGGAGGATTGAGGAGGGTTAAGGTGACCCATTTACGGTTTGGAGCTAAGAATATCCAAGCTTTACCAAGAATCAATCGATCACGATGAGCCGCCGAGATTCGTTGAGAAATTGACTTTCTAAGAATGCACTACGGTTTCAGGACGGATAGCCACGACTGTCCTAAGGTTTCTCTACAATTACGCCACGGTTTGTCAAGAATATCAACGGATTGGTGAAGAATTTTGACAGTATTACTAAGTGAAATGACGTTAACACTACGGTTGTCTGCAAATGACGTTAACGCTACATTTATCTGCGATTGGGCCACGGATGACCAAGGTTCTCTGCGAATAAAACGTGGAAATTCGTAGTACAACCTTAGCAGAATCCTAGCACATCCGGGCATATTCGTAGGACATTCGTAGTGGTTTCGTAGAGATTTCTACCACGAAGAGCTACGAATCTCCAAGAATATGTATGAATAGCCACGAATAACAATACGAATAAATACTGTTGTTCTGCGGATGTCCCACGGCTGCACTACGGATTAATTTTCATTACGTTTCACCGCTGAAGTTTGGAACAGTTTAAAACTTCCGTAGCCCCTCCACTAATACCTAAGGAAGATGACGGATAACCACGCACAGTTGAAATACCAAACTGGCTTACTGAGATTGATAACCAGTTAGCGGAGCTATAAATAGCACCGAAATATTTCAATCCCACCAAAACAGGTTGCAACTCTAACCGAAGAACGAAACACGCTGCACGCAGAGAATGAGCAGTTACATGAGAGACTGGATCTAGGAGACAGCGTCGACGACCCAAGGTATGTACACTCACCAAAATGGGGGAGGGATGGATTTTGATGGAGTTGGGATGGTTAGAGTTGAGGCAAAGTTTGTTTGTATTACCCATTTCTTTCAGGTTTAACCCTAAAAGGGCCGGGTTATTTTGAACATCTCTCAGCTGGGGGGGGGGGGTTATTATGGCTAATTAATTATTCATGTGTACGAATGGTAATGCTGCTCTGTGTACACGACGTATATGGGAAAATTCAGTTTTCACGGCGCATAGCGCCGGAAAGTTTGTCGCTGCGCGGCAAGCAGTGGTCCGGTTTTTATGTTTTTGGTATCAAAAGATCCGCAAGGCTTGAGGCTAAAAAGTCATAACAGCTCGGGTTGTGAAAAAAATTGTTTTCAAGGCCCTTTTAGGGTTAAACATGTTTGAACCGTTATCTATCAAACAGTTTTTCTATCTTTCAAATCTGGTTTTCTTGAACCTTACTTCATTTAAAAAAAATATATTCAATGCAGAAATATTAACATGCTATTTATTCCATGATCTCTCAAGCAAAAAGGTTAACAAGCCAACAGAACGAAAAAGGTACCAGTCGTGAGCCAATCAGAGGCGTTTTCTCAATATGCATTATGCATGACATGAATTATTCATGAAGGAACTTGTGCATGCTCAGTGCACGCTTTGACTGGCTAGCCAATGGCAAAGTTTTTATATTTTGAATCTTGGTGAAAGGGACTTTTAGTGTAGTCATGGTCTCTATGGGCTCTGTGCGCAAACAAGAGAGGGCGCTTTCAAGAGCTCTGTGCACGTACTGGTTTTGCGCGTATATAGTGCGAAGTATGCACGATTCATTTTGTTCTGCATGTGCACAAGGCCATAACATCTCCGCGCGAGTGTCGAGCATCGCGCCATTAGCAGTGCGTTCGAATGTCTCTCCCAGTGGTCTCCCCCGACTCTCCCTTTTCTACCGTTGAGGGGGTACTTCTAGTGTTGAGGGGTACTTGTTTTGGTAGATTTTGGAACATCCCAGCAAAAATACTGGTTGCTAATATTGGGTTAAATTTAATATTTGGTTTTGCCCTTCACTAGCAAAAAAAAAATATCGGGTTACATTTAACCAGTTCGCGCCGGAGTCCGTGTATACACGCAACATTTTTGTGGTATTCGAAATGCATGACAAATAAACACGCAGGGAGCGAGGCCGGATATATCTGTCAGCGACCGGCTCGCAGCGAGCGAGGCTGGAAATATGAGTGTGCTGCCCGAGGGTGATGGCTTCAACCCGCCTGGCATGAGGTCAAGTGAAAAGTAATCCCGCGCCTCGTTCCATTCTTGTCAATTTAATCCTGGCGTGAACTGGTTAAATTGGTCAAACTGTACCCTTATTTCATCAAACTGTTACCCTAACAATATTAGGCCATCAGCCTGGGGGTTTGGTCAGTATTAAATCAGAGCGTAAATGATTATAGTGCACATGCGCAAGGTATACCGCCCCTAGAGTGGTAACAAGCATTTTGATGGACATTTTTTTAAAAAGGGTGATAACACCTAAAAAGCTGCAACCGTTGCAATGCTATCACATATTTTCCAACTCTGGAGGTGTATACCTTGCCAAAAATCGCTATGACGATTATTCCCCTCATTTGATACCGGTTGTCAAAATTTTGGACCGAGGCTGATGGCCTATATGTTGTTCACATCTGATATTCGTAGACTGTAGTGTTTTGGGGGTAGATTTCAAAAAGGGTGATAAATATTGGCCTTTTCTTTTCATTTTTTCAACTTGAAATAAAGTGAGAAGAACACAAGGTAAAATTGAACGGTGCATGTTCTCTTGCAGATGTAAAGTTGCTTCGCCCTGTCTTATTCCTATGGTTGACAATTTTTTTTTTTTTTTGCATTTTCCCAGTCTTGTCCATGCTTAGTTTTTATTCTAATCTACATAAACTGCATGATCTTTATTAACCATAGAACACACACTGTGGCAATATCGGCATCACAGACATTACATCAGAACTAAAGGTTTTCCTCCTTTTGTTAAAGGGACACTGGGTCCTGGAACAGCCCAGTTGGGCTACAAAACGCGCTTGAATGAAATGATGTTAATCGGAAAGAACATTTAAAAGTAGGATATAAACATCCACGCAACTATCCTTTAAAAACTGGGCGTTTTTGTGCTATTCCTGTATTATGCGTGCGAGAACGAATTTTGGGGTCCACTTTTGCGACCCCAAAAAGTCGAGCTGTTTGGCTGCTAGTTGTGATTTCATCCGTAAAGTGTTTGCCGTTTGCGGACGCTGAAGAAAATTTATTTTGTGCATTGGTGATTGGTCACCACTGTTCCCGAGACACACAACGTGTATATCGTACACTGAGAACGACAGGAAAAACGTATTCGTACTCCGTCGTGTCCGATGTAAACAACCGTTTGTTTTTTTCTTTACAAGTAAACAATCCAAAAACATGAAATTTTGGGGGATTTCAGGACCTAGTGCTCCCTTAACTTCAAGAGCAAAAAAGTTCAAAGTCCAACCAAATTCTTTATTTTCAGATGCTCGTTGTCTTTTCTGGACATTTCAGTTTGTCTCTATTTTTCAAATCATAAAAACAGGAGCCCTAGGTGAGTGTCATTGATGCTGATATTGCCTTGATCTTGAGTATCCCAGTTATTTTGAGTAGCCCTTATTTCCAGTTAGTCTAAATAGATTTTGAGCCTATACCTGTTAAGTATACTTCCACATTTTTGCTGTAAATGCCCTCTCCAGTTATTTCTGCATCGTGGAAACTCCCTCACTTGCCTCAAAGTATTTTGGTTCGTCCCTCTCTTTTCATTCAGTAGTTTCTGCATTTAGGAATGTAATTTATTGTATGTTTAATTTTGTTGGTGTTTTTCGACGTGCTACCTACTACCCGTGCAAATTGGCATCAGAAGTGAACAATAGTAAAATGTGTTTGTCTAGGCACAAGATATAACTGCATTGCACTTCTTAAACAAGCTTAGCTGGAAATGTGTACATGTACATGTGCGTACCTGAACACTGCAACGAATGTAGAGGGCGAATTTACGGTCAGTTAGCGGACATTTTCTCTGTTGTGGTACATTTTGTCATCTGTCACCATGAAATGAGCGTAAAAAGCTTTCAACGATATAACATATTGGGCTACTGAGTTCCGTATTAGTTGTAAACCTAATTTTTGAAGGAAAAAAAAACACCGCCATTTTTAAATTCCAGCTGTTGTATAACAGTGAAAGAACATTCAACTAATAAAATGGGCTGAAATAGGTTTGAAAGATACTTGATAGAACCAAAAAATATGAAGGCCAGTTCATACTCAATATGAAAGTGAATTTGTGACGTCGGGGCAAATTTTTGCGCTGCAAATTCGCAAAAGTTAACACATTTCCACTCCGGCGAATTTTGCAGCAAATGCTTTGTGACGTCAAATTCGCATTAACATTCGCATGAAGTGTAAACCGGCCTTAATTATAACTAGAAAAAACTAAAAACAAATGGTTTGTATTTAGCTTGTAGTTTTTTTGGGGTTTTTGTTTGTTTTACCTTTGCTAAAGATGTAAACTTAAAATAAAGTCACACTCAGCTCGGAACTTTCTTGGAATGTGCAGAAACACACTGACCTTTCTTCTTCTTTTTAATCCGTGGTTTTAATTCACAGTACTCCAGCAGGACGGAGGCACCAGCATCTGCAGCAAACGGTGGAAGAGTACCAGGAGGAGAACTTCCGTCTGGAAAACATCCGAGACGATTTGCAAATCAGAATCGACATGCTGGAAAGGGAAGTCCTCGAAATATCACAAAAAGTATGAAATCTCCGCTTTCTCGCTCCCCATTTCATAGACCAGGGGTCGATATCAAGAAAATTGTCTTATCTTACAACTCATCTTAAGACTTAAAGACGAGTCCCTACTCTGACAACGATCCTAGCGAAGACACGTCCTAAGACCGATTTCACTAAATGCATTATAGCAAGAGGCATCAAAACTACCAATTTGATGGCTGTTCCTTGTTTGTGTTTACCGCTTGACGAATCAGTCGTTGAAAAAAATACGCACAAAACCAATTTCCCGCGCACGTGCATACATGTAGAACACGAACTTTCGTATGAAAACTTCTCTTCTCTACCCTTATGACTAAACGTCTTGCTCCCCAGTTCATTACTCTATTTCGAGAACCCAAACTATTTCATTTTCAAAAGTTGACCAGATGTCGGCTTATAATTGAATTTTTCCCATGTGTCAGAGATCTTTTCAAATCTGTGTCTACAGTGGTTTGCTTCCTCTTAACTATGGCTCTAGGCCGACACTCGTCTTAAACAAGTAGAAATTGCAATGATGTCCATAGACGATACACAAATTAACACACTATTCATGGGATAAGACGACCCTCAGACCGTTAGGTTAAGATGAGTTCAACGGCGTTGCTAAATAAGTTAGAACGTGTCTTAGGTTTGGTGAAATCGATCCTAGAACGAGTCGCAAGATGAGACGAGTTACCCTTCCTAAGACACGTCTTAGCATTTTCGTGAAATGGGCCCATGGGCCCATTGTCATTGAACTGATTAAGAAGCAGAAGATAAATGCTTAGCAGATTCATGTGCTGAGCAGAAATCAGCTGGATGCCAGTCAAATGGAGTATATATTTTGTATGGCATTTTCGTTGGTTACCAATTTTTGCCTTGCAAATGAAACATGTGGAAATTTAAATAAAAGTCTTAGTGCTATTCCACAAAATCTGCCAGTTGATGCAAAATGTCACATACAAAATGGCACATACAAAATGGCCCATAGAAAATGGCACCCAATGTTTACAAACGAAAGAATGTGTTTAAAAGTTTCTCTCTTTCAATTTTTTTTTTTTTTTCCAGAATGAAAAACTCACGAGTCTCGCCGAAGAGGCCAGGGCTCTCAAGGACGAAATGGACGTCCTTCGACACACGTCGGACAAAGTGTCAAAATACGAATCCACCATCGAGACATATAAGAAGAAACTAGAAGATCTGAGTGACCTGAAGAGACAGGTCAAGCTCCTGGAGGACAAGAATACAATGTATATGCAGAATACCATGGAACTGGAGGAGGTAGGGAACCAGACTGTGATCACGTGACAGTGGCAGCCATCTTGTTTTTTCCCTTTCCTTTAGATATGATGCATGAGTCCGTGAGCCTTTCACATGTATAGAAACCCATTAACCCTCCTAGTGTATAAACAGTCACAGACAGTCAGAAATTCCATCCGCTTCCCCTGCCATGCCTTTTACACAGGCAAGTCACCAACGCTCAGATCATATTTCTTGCAAGCACCCTGACTAGTCAAATTCAGTCAACAGACAAAAGCAGGCAACTGTTGGCACAGCTGGCTTATCAATCACTTTTACAGTCAAAACATAGCTGTATCAAGTTACATAAACAGTCACAGCCAGTCAATCCTGCTTTATGTAGGCTGGGAATTCTTAACTGTTGAAAACAGTCACTTGCTTGATTTTGCCTGAAAGGACTACTTGGCACAGAATGTATGTTTGCATAGGAGGGTTAAAGCCAAAAATAAATTACCAAGTGTGGAGTTAAAATCAGTGGTGGGAGAAATCAGAGATTCCAAAATCCAGTTATCCTAATTTTGTTTCAAACTGAATAACGGTAGTGATTAATACCGAAAGTCCCATCCAGCTCCCAGTCATGCCAACAAAAAGTGACGAGTGAGGTATTGCATGCAATGCCCTCCCAATGACTGGGTATAGTTTGCAGGATTCAATGGCCACTGGGCCTTTACAAAAAAAAAACACTCCAGAGCTGTAATAATGAAGAAAAAAATGCATAGGAACTCTCTGATCAGTCGAATGGGCAGGCTATTCGCGGACCAAGAAGACTACTGTTGAATGAATCTGATGACGTACTCAACAGCCAGAGACCACAGAGCAAATTGGGGGATGTTCCAGTTGTTTTCTTTCGCTTGATGTCACAAAAATTGAAAACTTCACTTCTTTGTTTTCTAATATCCAGTTTCTGAAATTGAAACTTAAAAGTCCAATTCCAACCAATTTTATTTTAAAAATCTGGGTTCGAATCCCACCATAAGTTAAAATAAATACTGAGAAAATTACAGGATTGAGAAGGGTTAGGCTTGCGTTGTGCAGCAAACCACTTGAAATGCGTTCTTTTAATTGATGCACTCTAGCCAACAAGTTACCGTCATGCAAATTTCTTTTTCAATCATTGAATTAAACTGGTATTTTCTCCTTACATTAGGAACTAAAAAAAGCCAGCGCGCTGAAGTCACAGCTTGAGAATTACAAGCGCCAAGTCCACGAGCTGCACGCAAAGGTCTCCGAGGAAACGAGACGGGCAGACAAGGCTGAGTTCGAGGGGAAACGCCACCTTGAAAGAGTGACGCAGTTCCACACCGAAGTTGACGTACGTCTAACAAATTTTGATTTGGATTGTTGATATATTATATTTCTTGGAAGTCCCAGAATTTCTTAGAAGTAGACCTGAAATCAATGGCATTGGATCATTGCACCCCTTCCCCCCCCCCCACCCCCGATTGTTGTGAGAAACCAAAAATGACAATGTGAGCTTTTCTTCCATTTGTCCCAAAATCCACATATATTAACCCTAACCGAACTCAACCCATCAAACCCCAACGGCATGTTTTGTTGGAATCTGTCGGGATGGGTACAGTACCCCTAAACTGACAGTCTTTTACATTGGGTTGGGCACACCTCCAGAATCAAAGTCAGAAATATGTGTGTGCAGTTTCCCACATGGTGTTGGAATTTGCCAAGATGGGTATGGTTCCCAGTAAATCATGCTAGGGAGTTAAGTTTAAATAGTTCTGAAAAATGGAGAAACCATTGCATTGTTGTGATGTTAAAGGTTATGGGACGTAAGCGCACAAGTTTGCATAAGATGTATTACAGTTGTATGAACAGCACCCTCTAGTGTCCTGTGGTGTCCCCCCCCCCCACTTTTGAGATTTCCACAGACATGCAGCTCAGGATTTTGGGTCATCCCCCCCCCCCCCCCCGCCCCTCTCACTGACCAAGATTTACCTCTCTGTTAACATTACTTTTACAGCGATTACGGACCGAGCGTGATTCACTCAAGGAGACAAACGAAGAGCTAACATGTAACCAGCTGGCTGGCAACATCAGCATGGGCATGTCCCCGGCGGGGAGTCCGCTTTCGGCTGGCTTTGCAGACATGATGCCCTCAGAAATCAGGTCAGTCTGATGCAGAAGGAGGCAGAGTTGCGTGACTCGTGACTCGGACTCGGACTGTAGTCCGACTCGAGTTCCATTGTCTGTGACTCAGACTCGAGTCACAATCACGAATGACTCGGACTCGAGCCTGCGGACTCCGACTTGGACTCAGACTCTACCTGTATGATTCGGGACTCGACCAAAATTACCAAAAATCACTAATTTTTTTCACCTAAATAATCAGAATTTTTTTTTGAAGATGGTCCTTTCCTGAGCAAGGGATACAGTCAGTGCGGTGCAGAAATGCATCTAAATACTCAACATATGTGCGGCTCAAAATTTATTTCTGAACTGTATTTAGTACTAAAAGTGACTCATGACTCGGACTTGGCTTTTGTGACTCGATCTCAACTTTTGTGACTCGGACTTGGACTCGACCTGCATGACTCGGGACTTGGACTGGGATTGAGACTCGGGTGAGGTGACTCAGACTCGGACTCGATGTTTGTAGACTCAAATACAAGTCTGGATAGAGGCACCAAAGTCGACCAATTTTGCATTAACCCTCCTATGGAAACGCGCATTCTGAACCTTGTTATTACATGGGTCAAAATCGGTCAAGTGACCATTGGTGACCCATTGAAAAACTGTGCATAGAAGTATAGGATTGACCAGTTGTGACTGCTGGAGTATCTAACCATGAGAATGATTTGACCAGCTATGACCTATTGAATAGTGGTTGATACTGGCCATTTGCTGACCGCTATTGACTTTTTAAAAAAATCATCCAAGAGTTGAAAGGTGCAGTTAAGTGATGGTATTGACTGACTAGAACATTGTTGCAAGTGACTGATGGTGTCTTGATAAACAAAACATTCCCCCCCCCCCCGGCTTTGTTTGCAATCCCTGGGTCAACAAACTGTGCCATTGTTTGTTGAATATAAAATGGGATGTCCCATTGTGCTACAGGGTTGCCTGGTCAAAAAAGCATTGTATTGCAAAACTAATAGAAATTCATATTATTGTTATTATCTGAACACCCCCCTCCACAAAGAAAATCAATCCTCCCATGCATATAATGGGTAACATGTGGTACCTGTGAAAGGCTGTCCCAAGAGTCAAAACTGGTTGACCGATTTTGACCTACCAATGTACTAATCACATACATTATCTGACCATTGGTGACCAGCATGTGTTTAAAAGTATAGCAGGAGGTGAGGAAGGAAATTTTGACCATCTGTGACCTTTCAAGCAAAAGGAGGGTTAATGTTCAGTACGGATATCTCTCAAATGATGTCACCGCCTACAGATTGTAATGTGCATCAGCATTTTGTGAGTCAAATTTTCGTGGCACGCATCGGCTGTGTCGTATTAAGAAGTAACTTTGAGCAACATGCGCGCGTGTTCAGATTGTTTTGCACGCTGCGCACACACGATGGCGTGTTATACGCAGTTATAATTTGCCAACAAAGATGGCCGTCTACGAGAGGGGTCTATTGAGAAACAAGTAAACTCCAACCCTCACAGGTATTTGTGACCTGCCATTACATTTAAGAATTGAGATATATATATATAACTGGATTTTGCAGAGCCAGTGCTTTCCAACGGTATACAACATTAACCCTAACTCCCTAGGCCTTTTTGCTAGGATGTAGCCTCAATCCTGCAAAATCCTCCAATTGGCCTCATGGAAAAGTAGCATATAGCCTCAATCCTGCAAATTCCTCCATTATTTCTTGAATATGGTCTGTGGAGGGGTGACCACTGCCTGAATCCTGCAAAATCCTGCGGCAGTGACTGTCAATATGTTGAGGCTTGGCCAGTGACATCCTGGAGCAGTACGGATGATTTCAAGCATAATCCAGGCCTATATTTATGTATGGCTGAGCAATAACAACATAAGGTCCAGCCCAAGACCTTGACAAAGTGCATCCTACGAAGCGGCACACTTTTGCCATGTAACCTCAATCCTCCAAATTCCTCCACCTTGGCAAAAAGGATTTTGAAGGATTCAGGGCGGTTAGGGTTAAGACGCTCTGAGTTCAGTAACGGGAGTAATGCCCCTTTAAATATACTTCCCTCTGCTCTCTTCGCATCCAATCCGCCAGTGTGCATCTTGTAACCATTGCGCACTGGTTGCTTAATGATGCGTACAGTCAAACCCCTAGGCTGATTTTATGCACTTCCATGTCTTGTTCCGTCTAGACATGGATGATCCAAAATTAGCCACATTTAAGATCATTTGCAGCTATCCAAAAAGTAACTGACCAAATTATTGTTGAAAAGCTTACTTGGTTTAAACTTAGTAATGGGACTAAACTCCCTGTGACATTATTCTTTCTGGCATTCTGTCATTTCGAAGAAAGCAATAAAAGAAGACCATTTCCAAAGATGCGTCAAGTGGCACATTTTTGGCAATTTCTGTTAGTAGGTGGTAGTTTGGTGCGCGCAAGCGTTGACACGATGCACACGCATTGGCTGTTGCTACTATTTGTCAGTTCAGTACGTGACATTGCGTAGCTGCAATCAGCTGAATGAGAACGTGTCCCGGACGCTGATTTCAGGCACAATGCATAATATGACTCGGCAACTTTTGTATTGAAATCGATATCCTAGAATATTGTTTTCTCGAAATATATAGCATTCACAGAGCTAAAACTTCATCAAGTTATTAGGGTTTGCCCTTCACCGATGTGGTCCTTGGGCAAGCCACTTCACCCCCACTTGCCTCTCTCCACCCAGGAGTATAAATGGGTACTGCCATTAGCTTGGGAGTAACCTGCGATGGACTAGCATCCCATCCAGGGGGAGTAAGAATATTCTCAGTCATTTCATGCTAAAAAAAAAATTCACTCGGGTGGGACTTTAACCAAAGTATACAGTGTTGATACGTCGGTGAAGGGCAAAACCTAATATTGAATTTACATCACCCCGACGCAAATTCCATCTCATCAATAGTTTCATTAAGTTAGTTGTTAGGCACCCGTCTTTAGATTTTGAGCACTTTTGTTGCTTTAGACGAAACAAATGCACAAATGACAAATGATGTACTCTACCTTTAAATCCAGGGAGAAGATTATCCGTCTTCAGCATGAGAACAAGATGCTGAAGCTAAAACAGGGCGAGACGACAGACGAGAAGACGCAATTACTGCAGAGCCTCCTGGACGACTCCAACGCAAGAAGGAGTGAATTAGAATCAGAAAGCAGGTGCGTATGCAAACAGTGCACTCAAGACACTTACTTAATTGTCTCCTCTCTCACCAGTATAAAGTATAACCTGTGACCTGTGAAGGTAGAGGCCAGATATGCTTGTGTTCTTGGGCAAGACATTCACAATTAATACTCTCTCCCACAGACCACCTCAAATGTACCTGGGAGAGAGAGAGTAGACCTGATGATTGTGTTGCTCTTGGGCAAGACATTCATTCACAATTGCCTCTCTCTCTCTCAGAGTATAAATGGGTACCTGTACCTGTGAGGGACCAGACAGATTTGATGCATGCTGTTGTGTGTTGCAAGACACTCTACTACAATTGCCTCTCTCCACCCAGGAGTATAAACGGGTACCCATGTGGGTAGAGACCAGATTGCGCCGATGCTTGTGTTCTTGGGCTGGGCCTCCATTATTCCAATATTCAGGGTTCCAACCCTGATGGGGAACATGGTGCTTGTGTTCTTGGGCAAGACACTTTACTACAATTGCCTCTCTCCACCCAGGAGTATAAATGGGTACTTGTGTGGGTAGAGACCAGATTGCACTGATGCTCCTGTTCTTGGGCAGTGGCTACGGTGTTTGATTTGTGTGTCGTGGTACCTGGGTTCGAATCCTGACCGTGGGAACATGGTGCTTGTGCTCTTGAGCAAGGCACTTTACCATTATGGCGGTCCTTGGTTCAAGTCCCACCCGTGCAAACTTGAACATTTTTCTCCCAAGCACGTGGACAGAACCGAGTATTCGTTGCTTACAAACCGATGATGGGCTATTCCTAACATTTAAAGGCAATATGCAACATTTGCAAACATCAAAAACCAAAACTACCAAATTATTATGAAATACCTTACTGGGCTGTTGCTGAATAATAGTCTCAAGCATCCTGTGAAATCATGGCACCTGGTGTGCTGTCATTTGCAAGAAAAGTGGAATTTTTGAATCAATTTCCAACGATGGTTGGTTGACCATCGTTGGGAAAAACTGACTTTTTGTTAATACTGCCCCCAGTTCACCAAATGATGTTAGTCCGCATTTTGTTTGCAAACGGTTACATGTGCGTGAAGGGGTGCAAGCCAGCTAGTCTGGTTCCCTGATCTGACAATCTATAAAGTGCTCTATTTCATCTGAAGTAGGGTCAAGGAACAAGACTATAAGAACAGCAGTTTTTTGCTGTTTTTTTCCCCAGCATTTACGAACACATAACTGTAAACAGGTCAGTGTATCAACATTTGCTAGAAATTACTAACCCCCAAATCCATCAATTTCTGGAAATGAAAACAAAAGGCAAATGTTGTATATTCCCTTTAAATCTCCGGTGTCTTTTCTTATTTTGTAACTTTCAGGATTTCCAATCAACGGATCTTGTCTCTGGAGGCAGAGATGGAAGAATTGAAGCAACAGCAGAGGGAGGAGGGCGTGTCTTCATCAGTTGTAGGGGAGGTAAGTTTTACCCTATTTATATTTCATTGTCAGCGTGCAGCGTCAATATTTTGCTTGGTATAACAACTTTCCGTATCTACTCTTGGGATCATTTTGTAAATTGCTGTCGCCATTATTGTTGACTTTTTTTTTTTAAGTCTCAAACAAATTTGGTGTGTGGTTGAAATTCTGTGCCTATCATAAAACTTGTTGACTGTTGAAATTTTAATGTCGTGTGCACTTTAATAAATTGGCTTTTTCAAGTTTGCATGAGTTCATTCCGTGGGCTTGCCGATAAAATTCTTCAATAATTCTGCGAATTGGTTGACAGTTGTTGCAGTGCTTATTGAAAGTTTCTAGCCCGTAGCTGGTACTCTTGTGTATGGTGTGTTTTGATATTGGCAATGTTTGGAGGAAGGCTTGTTTGCTTGGCAGTTAGTTTTCAAGGGCGGATCCAGAACACAATTTTTTGGGGGGCCCAAAAAAAATTGTGGTCCCTCAAAAAGTGGGTCCAAAAATCACAACGTGGGGTCCAGGGCCCGTTCAAGGGCCCCGAAAAAGTTTTGGATTCCCGATGCTCTGTGGTGCAATCTGAGGCAATTTCTGTCCACTTTAACCAATTTTTTTGAGGAAAAGATGGTGGTGTACGCAGTGCCTGCCTTTATTGCGACGCCACATAAAAAAAAAATTGGGGTTTTTTTTTTTGGGGCATGGCCCCGTTGATCCTTCCCGACCCCTGGATCTGCCCTTGTCAGTTTTAACCCATTACCACATGCGCTACATTGTATGTATTCACTGAAGTATTGCTAAAACCAATAGAGTGCTTGGGAGGTTGGGGTGGGGTAGGGAGTAACAGGCAGGGCAGCTTTTTGGCGGTACAGGAACTTCCGAGTTAAAGAGCTAACGCAATAGTAGTAGCACATGAAAACTTGATGCCCCGTTATACTGTTCATGTATAGAGTTTTGAAAAAGGAAACAAAAAAACAAGAACTTAAAAGGTAGTATACAACATTTGCAAACATAAAAAAAAAAAAACCTAATTATTATGAAATACCTTACTGGACTGTAAGTGAATAATAGTCTCAAGCATCCTGTGAAATGGCACCTGGTGTGCTGTCATTTTCAAAACAAGTGGAATTATTGTATCAATTTTCCAACGATGGTCGGCCAACCATCATTGACAAAAACTGACTTTTTCATATACTGTTCCCAATTAACCAAATTTAGTTTGTCCATATTTGGTTGCAATCGGCTACACATCCGTGAACGGATGCAAGCCAACTAGTCTGGTTCCCTGACCTGACAATTCCCCGACGTCTATAAATTGCTATGTGTCGTCTGAGGTAGGGTCAGGGAACCAGACTACACGAACAGCATACCATCAACATTAACCCTAACCGAAGTCAACCCATCAAAGCCCAACAGCAGGTTTTGTTGAAATCTGTTGGGATAGGTACAGTACCCCTAAACTGATGGTCTTTTACGTTGGGTTTGGCATACCTCCAGAAACTAAGTCCAACAGTGTGTGTGTACGATTTCCCATGTGGGTGTTGGAATTTGCCTGAATGGGTACGGTTCCTAGTAAATTATGCTAGGGAGTTTGGGTTAAAATGCTGCAAACCTTGGAAATAGCAAACAGGGATCACTCAAAGAGGATACAGCTTTTTTTAAAACTCTTTCAGTGCCCGTGAAATTTGAAAAGTTTAACCCTAAAGTGCCCCACTTCAAGCGTTATTGTTAATTGTTCAAAATTCTGTAAAAAAAAAGTAAATAAGTTTTACTCACTAAATGTGTTGATGTTGCTCTCTGGTATATCCTTGATGTATTGGAAAGTCAATAGTAGTCACATACACAGTGATACACCCTGAAACACTGTCCAGCACACAGGGGAATTCCGCACTTTTTGCAGAAAATATGAAGAACTCGAATGAAACAATTAAATACAGGTCGTACCTGAATGAAAATGATATTATTAGAAAGAGCGAGAGCGCCCCCTAGTGATAACATGCTTACTCTACCTCGTACGTGTACGAGGTTTGGCAATTTTAAGTACGAACATTACCTCGTACATGTACGTGGTTGGCGATTTTGAACTAACAAATATACCTCGTACATGTACCGGTACGACTTTGGCACTGAAAAAGTTAAAGTCTTCAGATAACCATGACTTTGGGCGTGATCCCTGGTTGCATACAGGTTCATGGCTTTGACTAGCGCCCCTTGAATAAAGACATTAACAAATTTGGGAACCGCCAACATATGGCTGGATAGCTCAGTTGGTAAGAGCACCGGAACGGCAATCCAGAGGGCTCTGGTTCAAACCCTGCTCCAGTTCAAACCGAGCTCCAGGCACGGTTCTAGGGGGTGCTTTAGCCCCCCCCCCCCAATGTCTAGCCCCCCATTGAAAATATGGTATGAGGCCCCCCCCACCCTATTGATTTTCGGAGGCCTAAGTGTCTGGAATGGATCCACACTGCAGCCCCCCTCCCCCAAAATATTGGTTCTAGAACCGCGCCTGCCCAGCTCCAGTCAATTTCTTTAATTCAACTATGAAAAAAGAAAACGAATATATCTCTCATTGACGTTGGATAAGGGAGTGACTACTTAAACAATTTCATTAGTCTTTATGTTGAAGAAATTACGTCAATTCTTAACAAAATTGGGAATCGTAACTTCATGTAGTGGTAAAATTGATCCCCAAATGTCTGTCTGTGTAGTCTCCCCATGCAGCATCGACATTGGTTTTAACCGTGAATTGCTCTTTATTCTAATCCTCAAATCATTAATCCTTTTGTGCCGCCCTTGTTCTTTCATTCATGGTGTTCAGTCCACTCAGACAAAAAGCAAAGAGGTAAATAAACAAAAGGTACAAATGTCTGCTGTCATTAACTTGCAGATCACTCATAGTGAATGGCTTGCGTTGCTGAGTGCAGTGAAATATGTACTAATTCTTTGCGTGATTTTTCGTACAGTTTTATTTTTGCGTGATCTCTCTGCTTGGACACTTATCACATCCACATTCTCCCAGTCAAAGCTTTGTATCGTCTTGCTCAAGGCATTCCACGAGTCTGATGATCGATGGTTGGCCACGAACATTGACTCACGCGAAACGTTCTGTGCGAAGCGCAAACAGCAATCGCATGCGCGTCGTGTGGCTTCAATCTCGGCCAAAATGGCTGGGACACTTCCTGAGCCTGCCACGGTCACCCACTCCCCCGCTCCCCCGGTCAATGTTGTTCTCTCCAGCTGATGGAGCACACACCGCGCAATGAGAGACAACATTGAACGGGGCCGGAGGGTTGGGGGCCCAGGGAGATTTGGCCAGGATTGTAGGCTAAACTATGCAATTCAGATGGGTCTATACGAACGCCTTGGAACATCTGTGACTTTGGCTTATGTTTTTCTGTATTTTGTTGCTGGATTTCCAGGGGCAATCCCGTATACGAATAAAGATGAGATTCTTATTCAGTGCTTGGTCGTGACGGCTCATATTTTACATATTGTGGGCACATTCTCCAAAAAGTTTGGAGTCTGCACACCAAATATAACTCAATATAAACCCAGCGACAAAATAACAAAAAGTGCCCCCAAAAGATAGGTCATCGCTACGGTTGTTCCAAGGCGTTGGTTCCTCCCAATCAGATTTGCATATTGTAGCCTAGCCACGTGAGGTCGCTGTTTGCGCTAATACAGTACGTACATGTGAGTACATAGCGCGCAGCTTATGTGTGCGTTAGGGGCCGACCATCGATCGTGGGACCCTACTGCCGATTGCCTTGACCAAGGCTAAGCTTTGTATGAAAAGATGATTATTTTTATCTAATTTGAAATAAGTATTGTCTTTGTTTATTTTGTTTCTATTGATTGCAGAATAAATACTGCATAACTGTTGTCAGAATTATCCAACGAGCTATTTTTGTTTTTGTAGAGAACTTTCCCTCATAAATATGCATGTTTTCTTGCTATGCAAATTAACCAGTGAACTCATGACAATATTCAAATTTGTGTCATGCCTCAATTTTGTTTTTCCTTTCTGTATTGTGGCCTTGTTTTTGTAACCGTACAATAGCTTTGATTTTATTCTTTATTCTATTCTTTAGAATGCTCTGTTTGTGAAGTTTGTTGTTGTGTTTATTGTATATGTTACTTGTTTGATGGTTGGCTTTTTGTGTTTGTTCATGAAATCTCGATTTTTAAAAAAAAAATTTATTTGATAATTTCTGCCACGGTTATCCGTGACTTCTAAGTAAACTGAGAAATGGTACCATGTTGGTTTTTTTTATCCTAGGAATACAAAAGTAATCTAGGATGTTTGTGTTGTTTATGTTTAGTTATATATTTGTTTGTTTATTTGTTTGCTCATTTTTTTCCCTTGTCAATGTGGTTGTTACTTTGTCAGTTAATCTGTTTGTTCGTTTGTCTGTGCCTGCTTGTTTGTGTGCCATAACTGAACGAGCATGTGGACCTGGAATTGCCATCTGTTTACTAATTCCATTCATTTGTCTTTTCTCCGCATCTGGTATCTAACGTTAACCCCACCTGGATTGCATGGATGAAATAACCAGTTTGTGAGTACCTGACTAATCCCAATCATATTTTTATCAACTCAGATTCTCACGCAGCCAGTAAGGCAAAACCAATTGTATTCATGTTGTCATGTTTGAAAGTCTTGGTGATAGTTTTTATTTTTATCCTCTCGATCAAAATACAGCGTGTCTCAAAAAAACCCTCAATTTCAAAACAAGTGGTTGCAATAAACCTGTTATACAATGTTTCATCATTCCATTTGTTTTTTACATTGGTCAGTAATGTAGCGTATACACATGGCATCTTGTTGTGTACAAAAACTGCAGGAATTTACTTGTAATGAGGATTAAACGTGCTTGGAAGTTGGCTATCAATTGAGACGTTCTTGTATCTTTCTTTGTTTCAGAATCAAGATCTACGACTGAAGCTCAATGAGCACAAGTAAGTATTGCAATGTATCCTCATGGTAGTGCTTCTTGCTAAAATGTCGAACGTTAGCATTTAAACTAAATAGAAAACAGACAGAGCATTCTGTCCAAAACATCGTTTAAAGCCAGAGTCCATCATTTGCAGCTGTCCAAAAACTAACTGGTGTATTTATTGTTAAAAAAAACATACTTGGTTGAAAGATAGTAAGGGGATTAAACTCCCTGTAAAATAAGTCTTTCTGGCAAGCTGTCATTTTGAAGAAATCAACGAAAGAAGGCCTTTAAGAAGTCTTAAGAAGCACCGTTGGAAATTTCTGTTAGTAGTTTGTTTTTTTATTCGGCGAAGTACGCGCAAGTGTTGACACGACGCACACGCGCGCGGTTGCTATAATTCGTCGGATCAGTGCGCGACATTGCGTAGCTGCAATCGGCTCAGTGTGAACGTGTCTCGGACACTGAATTCAGGCCCAATTCAAAACATGATTCAGCAACTTTTGATTTGAAATCGAGATCCTAGAATGTTGTTTTCCTTGAAATATACAGCTGAAGCTGAGCTGAAACTTCATCAGGTTAGTTGTTCAGCATCCTTCTTTAGAATTTGAGCACTTTTCTTGCTTCAAACGAACAAAATGCACAAATTACAAGTGATGGACTATACCTTTAAAAGAAAAACGGGTCTTTTCAGAACCACACACAAGTCACACAAGAGATTTGACTGCATGGTGCTACCACAAACGTTACATCTTTTTAACTTTCCGCCACGCAAACCTTTCAGTTTTTAGTTTAACCTTCAGCATACAGAGGATCGAAGATTGAAAAAGATGCAACGGCATTTTGGAGTGGATTTAGAGCTGGATCGGAAATTTCCCTGTGTTTTTTTTCCCAAAAAGGTTTTTGGGGGTTTTCGGCCGTCCCGTGTTCAGTAATTCAATTTGTTCATTGAAAACATTTATGAAAAAAGTTTACTCATCGACTTACTGCCATGTACTGACACAACGAATCACCAAAGAAAGAAATGATATCCACAGTTCTGGCAACTTTTGGTGCTGAAACAGCTGTCACATTGAGGTTTCTGCCTAAAATGACATCACACTTCTGCTCATGAATATGGAAATTTGCATTAGCATAAAAGCCAAAAAGGCACCAAAACACCCTTGAAAATGGCAAAACAAAGATTGAAAATCAGGTTAAATTGGACACAAAGGTGCATTTTTAAGGATTGCATTAACAAAATTACGTTGCAATGGCTCTTTAACGGACCCCTTTATACTTGTGTTCATTTATATAGTAACATCATTCAGCCCAAAGTCTCAATACTAACGTTGCGTGTGTGTTTAAGGCGTCAACGTTTGAATTCATTTGCATGTGCTTCAATCATGCATAATCAAGATGTATTTTGAAATTTGTTTTGAAACCAGGGAGAAGCTTCGTGAGTCTGATACCGAGCTGCAGCGCAACCGATCGTACATTGACGAGCTGGAACCCAAGTACATATCAAGCTGTGAGTACAGTGCTTTTCCATTTGCTGAAACAAAGTCATTTTTTTGAACCCACGTCAAGCAACAATTTAAAAAATTTTAAAAATTATATTAAGATTTAGATCCATCAGGTCAAAAGTCTCAAGGCCAAACTGCCTCAGAGTCGGTGGTCACCGAATGCAGCAGGATACAACTGTGGCATTGTTCAATGGGACTAGCTCTCATTGTCTCAGAAGCGGCCGTTCATGCACTGGTGTTGGTAGCTGAATGCATCAAAGTGCACCAGACTTTTCCACCTGATGCACTGTGTTGCGTCTGGCAGGGTTACGTTTAACCCTAACCCCTAGCCCTTTTTACTAGGATGCACCCTCGATCCTGCAAAGTCCTCCAACTGCCTCCATGTAAAAACTAGGTTCAGCTTCAATTCTCCAAAATCATCCATTATATCTTGAAGTCGTGCAAAATCATCCATTATATCTTGAATTTGTGCAAAATCATCTGTTATATCTTGAATTTGTGCAAAATCATCTGTTATATCTTGAAGTTGTGCAAAATCATCCGTTGTATCTTGAAGTTGTGCAAAATCATCCATTAAATCTTGAATTTGTGCAAAATCGTCCATTATATCTTGAATTTGTGCAAAATCGTCCGTTATATCTTAAATTTGTGTAAAATCATCTGTTGTATCTTGAAGTTGTGCAAAATCATCCGTTATATCTTAAATTTGTGTAAAATCATCTGTTGTATCTTGAAGTTGTGCAAAAGCGTCCGTTATATCTTAAATTTGTGTAAAATCATCTGTTGTATCTTGATGTTGTGCAAAATCATCCGTTATATCTCGAAATTTGTGCCGTGGAGGGGTGACCACTGCCTCTGAGTGCCTCAATCCTGGAAAATCCTCCAACAATCACTGTAATGGGTTGAGACAGTGTCGATGATATCCAAAAGCAGTGCAGATGATTTCAAGTATTATCGAGGCCTAAATTTATGCATGGCTAAAGCATAAACAACACAAGGTACAGCCTAAGACCTTGACACAGTGCATCCTCCAAAATCAACCAATACTTTTTTGCAGTACAGCCGCAATCCTTTGAAATCTTCCACTCATGCAAAGAGGATTTTGGTGGATTTTGGAAGGTTAGAGTTACAGATTTGGATGTCATATCTGGCTGGCTGGCCAAACTATAACTCAACAAACACGGATTAAAAGGAATTTGCTTCATTGGCTTTTTCTGTAATTTTCAGAAATGAACTATTTGAGGGGTTAGTATCATAGATCAAATATTGTTACACTGACATGTTTGAGGTGTTGTGTTCGAAAATGGTGGAAAAACCAACAAAAACAAAAATGTTCAAGTCGTCTGGTTCCCTGACTCCACTAAGATGAAATGGATCAAAAATGCCGGAAAATTGTAAGGTGAGGGAACCAGTCTAACTGGCCTGCACCCGTTCATGAACAGGGAACCAATAGCAAATAAAATTTGGACTGAAAACAATGGTAAATTTGGAGCAGTAGTTAAAAAATAGTTAGGTTTTTCCAACGGCGGTCGGCCAACCACTGTTGGAAATGTATACAAAAGTCCTAGTTTTCTTAAAAATGACTTCACACCAGGTGCCATAATTTTACAGGATGCTTTAGACTGTCATTTACCAACATCCTTTTTAAGGTATTTCGTAACAACTTGGTAGTTATATTTTTCGATGTTTGCAAATGTTGTATTTTCCCTTTAAAAGAAACGAGTGACAATCCACGTCTTGAATTTTTTTTTACCCCAGCGGAGAAGGTGTCCAACCTCCAGGACATGCTCATGAAGAAGGAAGACGACATGCGGGCCATGGAGGACCGCTACAAGAAGTACCTGGAGAAGGCCAAGAGCGTCATCCGTACCCTGGATCCCAAGCAGAGCCCGGCGAGCTCCAACGAGCTCCAGCTACTCAAGGCTCAGCTGCATGAGAAGCAGAAAATCATCGAACACCTGGAGGTGAGTGGTAGCCTTTTTGACGAGGCCATCGTGACTTTGTAATTCAAACCTGATTGGCAATCTGATGAAGCGCATTGAGCGGAGACTACACAATGCAGGTCAAGGGATGAGGTCAAGAGGCATTTTGAATTTCAAATTGGCTGGGTCGCTGTAGGTGTCTCTCGAAGACGGCCATCTCTGTAGGAGAACTGCAACTGCGTATTTTACGCAATGCGTGCTTGATTGTATTGAAAATGTTCCAAACACGCGCACTTGTTGCCTGAAATGTGTTCAAAATACGATGCAGCCGATGCGCATTATGCAAGTTGACGTGCCGATGCATGTTAGGCATGGGCGGTTCCAATCTTTCTGGAGCCGGTTCCGGTTCTCAAAAAAGAACCGGTTCTGAGTCGTAACCGGCTCCCGAAAATTCAATGAAAAACATAAGCTCTTGAAATTACATGTAGAGAATAACGGTGTCACCTTGTGAGGTCCGTGTTCTGTGGATTTCGATGTGGAGTACATGAATATTCCACTACGTATTTGGTTTCAAATCATGAATGTTTCCCGTGAAACTATTTTTGAAAGCAAGCTTAGCGTTTATTACTTTATTCTCTTTGATCACAGCTTTTGGTCAGGTGACACTGTCAGAAATGTACATGTACAAATGTGGGCAGGGCTTTTAGCTAAATTTGCAACAGTCCCATTGCCTGCTGGTAGATCAGTTTTAATATTTGTTGTTTTCTTTTCTTGTTCAATAGCATGAAAGGGAAAAGTCCAAGGTGATGCGAGACAGTGAGGAGAAGCTGATAGTGTCTGCGTGGTACAACATGGTGAGTCGATGCTGGATAAACCATCATAACTATAGAGAGGTCTTCACAAGCCTATCACAAGTCAATCACAAGTCATCTCAAGTCATTACAAGTCATCACAAGTCAATCACAAATTGTCACACGTCAATCAGAAGTCAATCACAAATCATCACAAGTTGTCACACGTCAATCACAAGTCAGTCACAAGTCATCACAAGTTGTCACAAGTAATCACAAGTCTATTACAAATCATCACAAGTCAATCACAAGTCAGTCACAAATTGTCACAAGTCATCACAAGTCAATCGCTAGTCATCACAAGTCAATCACAAATCAATCGCAAGTCAATCGCAAGGCAATCACAAGTCATCACAAGTCAATCACAAGTCAATTACAAATCAATCGCAAGTCAATCGCAAGGCAATCACAAGTCAATCACGAGTCAATCGCAAGTCAATCGCAGGCCAATCGCAAGCCAATCGCAAACCTATCACAAGCCTATCACAAGTCAATCGCAAATCAAGCACAACTCAATCACAAATCAATCGCAAGTCAATGGCAAGTCAATCGCAGGTCAATCACAGCCAATCACAAGTCATCACAAGTCATCACAAGTCATCACAAATCAAAAACAATCATCACAAGTCAATCACAAGTTGTCACAAGACAATTACAAAGCATCACACGTCAATCACAAGTCCATCACAAGTCAATCACAAAACTTTGTTCAGTCTTTTTCATGGAAATTCACAACATAACACCCATGATGAAAGGGGAAACAAAGTTTCTTGCAGTTTTATGGTTGAAATGAAAGTTTGTTAAAAAAAAATAAATGGAAATGCATTTCTATTGACAACAACATAAAAAAGAATGGCAAAATGTATAATCATTGTAAACACTGAAAATGGCTTTAGCTTACCCGGCCCCTTTTTTTCACAATAGACCGCTCCATTAAACCCCGCCCACTGTGTGTTTGACCAATCACAGCCATGATATATGTCCGACATACATGCACAAAAGTCCAACATGCTTGCATGTGTGCATGATCCATGCAGCCGAAACATGTAGTGTGTATTGGAGAGGCGCAAATGTTGTTGCCCATGTGTGCAGTGGGCGGGACTTATAATGGATCGGTCCACTTGCGCCGTAACTGTCAATCACTTCTTTTTTTGTTTATGCAGGGTATGCACATGCATCGTAAGGCGGCCGAGGACCGGCTAGCCAACTCCAACACCGGCCAGTCATTCCTTGCCCGCCAACGCCAAGCCTCCAACCGACGCTCCCAGGCCATCATCAGCGGGCACTCCTCCAACGCCACCAGGTGAAAAGGTCAACCGGGGTCACGTGGGCGAAGAGGTCAGCCGAGGTCACGAAGGTGAAAAAGTCAACCAGAAGCACTTAGGTGAAAACGTTAACTGCAAAAGGCCCGTCTCAATTCATATCAGGGACGAGTTCTGGACAAGATGTGGACATTGTATCGGGTATAAGTTGCAGGATTCTGAACAACTTCCCCGCAATCTTCCCGCAATGACATCATCGTATTGGTGAGTCAAGCAGTTGCTAAAGAAATTTCCCCGGAACATGTCCGGGACAATTGCAGAGCTCCGTCCTGACAAAAGTTAATGATTCTACCCACAACTTGGCCAGGTACTTGCCCGGGATATGAATTTAGAAAGACCGCCAGGTTACTATGGTAAGAGTGGGTCACTTGGATGAAAGAAAATAAGTCACTAAGTCAAATGGGTGAGAAGGACCACCTGTCATTTGGGTGATGATAGGTCAATTAGGTGAAAGTGTCAAATGGGTTGCTTGGATGACGTTATCACTTGAGTTGAACAGTTAATATGGAAAAGTTACGCTGCTGGCAAACGGGTCTGTATTTAAAAGAAAAAAAACATGTCGGCAGTTTTACGGCAGTTTCCCACCTCTGACTTTGCTTCGTGACTTCACCTGTGGCAAGTTCGCGCAAGAACTATCATTGACCATTGGTTAACCATAGTTCGACTAAAGTTAGCCCGAACTCTGTCTAGTCGACGATGGTTGACTACGCTAGTCGACTATTTGGAACCAACCTACTGGGGCTGGTTGCATCGCTGGTAACCAATAGCCGCGCGCATTCATAACGTACAGCAGGGAGCCAGGATCCAGAAGTTTTGCGATGACATTTTGACCAGCGTTTGACTAGAGACGTTCGCACATTGCTATTAGTGCGCAGGTGTAAGGTACGTCACAAATCAACCACTAGTCGACGAATGGTCCTTGCCCGAACTTGGCCTGTGCTGTAAATAGGGAAAGAAAAATAAAACTTGTACAAGTGTACATTCATGTATACTCCACAAATTCATAATATATTTTATTATGAGGCTTTTTCCAATCATGTTTTTTTTTTTTGGAAATGGGCCGTCTTTTCCAGCGTATCAAACGTTTGGAGCATTGTAAATAGAGATAGTATTGTTTCACGATGTTCACCTTTATGTGTCAGGAATTGTTTTGTTTTTTATATGGAATCATATTTTAATGTCTAATAGAGCATAACCTTATTTTAGTGAATTTTTTGTGTCGATTGTTTTTAATTATGAATAACGTCAAATTGCTTAACGAGTTGAATGACTTAAACCCACCTTGTTTCATACTTACATGTAGGATGAAGCTATATACGTTAAATTTTTATTAGTCTAGTAAATGTTTGCCATGAAGAAGAAAATTTTCGGATGGGGTTATGAAAATACTTTCCCTACACGTTCGAGGGATTTACAGCACAGAAGAAGCTGTTTTTCAAAGAAGCCTTCATTTTTGTGTGTGTGGTAAAGTAAAGTCTAGTCAGATGAGCCAATATGACCCATCAAAACCAGTGTTTATCTCCAGTTTCCTGAAATGACTGAGACTATTTCTATTCCTCCTGGATGGGATGCTAGTCCATCGCAGGTTACTCCCCAGCTAAAGCCGGTACGGTTTAAAGCTACAGTCCATCATTTGCAGCTATCCAAAAAGTAACTGACGTAATTATTGATAAAAAAAATACACGGTTGACAGATAGTAAGGGAACTAAACTCCCTGTGAAATTATTGTTTCTGGCAAGCTGTCATTTTGAAGAAATCAACGAAAGAAGGCCTTTCCAACGGTGCGTCTTAAGAAGCACCTTTGGAAATTTCCGTTAGTACTTCTTTTTTTTTATTCGGCAAAGTGCGCGCAAGCGTTGACACAACGCACACGTGTGTGCAGTTGCTATAATTCGTCGGATCAGTGCGCGACGTCGTGCAGCTGCAATCAGCTCAGTGAGAACGTGTCTCGGACGCTGAATTCAGGCCCAATTCAAAACATGATTCAGCAAATTTTGATTTGAAATCGAGATCCTAGAATGTCGTTTTTCTCGAAATATACAGCTGAAGCTGAGCTGAAACTTCATCAGGTTGGTTGTTCAGCACCCTTTAGATTTTGAGCAGTTTTGTTGCTTCAAACAAACAAAATGCACAAATAACAAATGATGGACTGTACCTTTAAAAGTCCTGGGTGGAGAGAGAGAGGCATGTGCGGGTGAAGTGGCTTGCCCAAGGACACAACATACCGGTATGGCCCTCTGGTATTAGGAAAAGAAAACCTGCCACTTATGAATTTGAGGAGGCGTATCTTTGAGGCAAAGGCTTTGTGGCGTACTGTGCCTTATAATCCCTCAAATTGTAAAACATCCATGTACTATAAAAATGGTTGCACCCAGCAGTATTACTTGGCCGAAGTTTTCTGAGTTTTCCTCTGAAAAATGTTGACTTAATAAATGTTCTATGCATCTAAAGACAATTATCTCTATAAAACATGTACAAAAATAAATTTTAAACAAATGGACATGTATGAAAAACAAATGTACAAATCTTTTAAATAAAAAGGGATTTAAATGAAATGACTGGGGAAATTTTTCTGTCTGCTGTAAAAAAATGTCTAACTTTTTAGTATCGTCACAATAGTGTGATTCACATTCCTTTTGAAAATCTTTGTGAGGAACTTATTTTGAAAATCACACCAAAATATTTACTGGGCCTCGGGCACATTTCTGTATGATTCAAAAAAATGTCTAACTTGTTATTATCGTCGGTGTGTTTGGTTGGTGTGGTTCACATATTTTTTGTAAGCCTTTTTGAGAAACTTAATTTGAAAATGACACCAAAATATTTACTCGGCCCCAGACACTTTTTTTAAGGCCTCAAGAGTTGCACTTTATACGAAGGGGATTTTTTTTTTTCAATCACCGTTGTGTGATTTATGTTGTCTTTGGATTTTAGAAATCGATGTTAGTGATGACAGCATTTATAGTCTTAAGTTTCATCTATTATGTTAATTCAAAGGAACTTTTTGTGGTTGGAAAGTATTGAAATTTTTTGAAAGTGGCCAGGGCTGGACCAGGTTTTGAAGTGTACTGCTCGGCTTGTTTTTTTTTCTTTTTTCCCTTAGGTATCGTAGAACAACAGCAAACCGGTCATCATCTTTCGTATGTGGGATTTTTAATGTTTATGGAATTGTAAACAAAACTTGTCTATAAACGGCCAGAACAAAATAAGCCAGAAAGTATTAAAAATGAGTTCGTTGTTTTCCAAGGCAGTGATCATATTAATTTTCATTCAGAATCTATAAAGCCAGTTCAGTTTTCAAATTGCTCATGTGGACATCAAAATTCTGTCATTATTTTCATCTATGAAAAACAAGACAAGGCAAACGACACAATGAGCTAGAGTAAAGGGTTCATGAAATTCTGTATCTGTATATTATAGTCGGTAAAGCATCCCAGGGGAAACATCACACCAACTTCGAGAGAAGACAATGAGAAGAAATTACTGTTCTAGAGGTGGGAGGAAAAGCCCAGAAGATATTCTGGGGAAAACCCACGGAATCAGGCAGGGACTGAAAACCCAATCCACATATTGGCCCAGGCGGGATTCGAACCCGGGTCACAGCGATGGAAGGCGAGGAAAGTATCACTACGCCAACCTGACAAATTGATTGTTCTTTATAGGAATATATTTCTACTCTTAAAATGTATAAAAACTGTTTGACATCCCTTTGAAGAGTGCACTTGTTTAAACATTTAAAATTGTCCATGCTTTTCTGGACAACTGACTGTTGCTGTGATGTCATTTCGGGAAGACACTGGTCAGTTTAGGGGTTTTCTGTCCAAATTGTGAACCCAGCAATTTGCTCATTGAAAACATCTGCGAGAAAAGTTAGCTCATTGGCTTACTGCCATGCACTGACCCTACAACAAATCACCACAGAAAAGAAAATTGACGACAGCGAAATGTCCAAAACTCTGGCAACTTTTGGTGCTGAAAAATAGCTGTTAACATTGAGGTTTCTGCCTGAAATGACATCACACTTTTGCTCATGAATATGGAAATTTGCATTAGCATAAAAACCAAAAAGGCACCAAAATACCTTTGAAAATGGTAAAGCAAAATTGAAAATAAGGTTAAATTGGACACAAATGTGCATTTTAAGGATTGCACTATAAAAATTACATGGATTACTTTGCATGGGCCCTTTGAGCCCATTCATTGGTGCTACAGCGTAATCCTGTACAACAGCACTGCCCGACAAGTGACAGTGAGTCATTGAGATAGGTACAAAGAGGACACTTGCCCTCTGGGACCAGCACAAATTTGCCATCTTTGTGAAAAATTTGCCAGAAAAACTCAGTCTGAAGGAAGTACAAAATTTCAAAAGCTTTGGACTTCACTATGCTTCACAATATTTTGTATGATCGGACGTTTGCGGCAAGTTTATTTCCCTCTTCATTTTGAATACCTTAACATTTTCATATTTGAGATTTACTATATCCCTATAGACTATGTGCGTTATTTATCTGTTGTGTTTGCCCTGAAAATGGTCAAAGCTTGATGTGAATATGCACAGTTTGAAATCCGAATTGGCTTATTGTGAATGCGTCTGTTCAGTTGACAGGGTATTGTTATTCAGAGTTTCAAATGTGCTATGAGACAGGATGTTCAATATTGCATTGTTTACTTTCTCTTCTTTCCTTGTCTTGCCCTGCGCATGGATTGTGCTCGACGAGGGCCCAATAGACAATTCATTATGCCCCGCCCACTGCACACATTAGGCTCGCCCATTAAACACATTATGCTCCGCCCACTGCACACATTGGCTCCACCCATTACACACAAACTCCGCCTATGCACACTTAGGCCCCGCCCATTGCACACATTCGCCTCAACCCATTGCACACACATTGCGCTCCGCCCGCTGCACACATTGGGCCCCGCCCATTGCACACATTAGACCCCGCCCATTGCACATATTAGGCCCTACCCATTTGGCAACACCTCTCCAAATGTCACACTGTATGTTCCATACACATGTGTCATGCCCATGTCAGGCTTTTGTTGGACCTTAACACTTGCTGTGATTGGTTGAAACACGATGAGGCGGAGCTTAATTGATGGACCTGTCCATTTCGTGTGAACCATAGGCTTCTGAACGTCATGATCAGCATTATATCACTGCACTGGCACAGAAATTCTGCAGTAACTTTGTAAGCACAGAATCCTTGGTTATGAAATGTACAGACCTGAATAACGAGCATTCTGTAATCTAGAAACGCACTCACCGTTAGTGAGAAAATTTTTCCTTACAATTATTTGCTTATGATAAGCAGTGCCATGACATTTGGCCCATTGCATCAATATGTGGTGTAATTTTCCACTTGATTTGTGTTTCACACAAAAAAGAGTTGATGGTGGCAAAATGACTTAAAACTCTCCAAAAATACATAGTTACATTAGATTCTATTTGGAAAATGTGCCCTAAAAGTAACAATTGCTTTACATTTTTAGATTTCTCTGTCCTCGAATGTGTGAAATCCTGGTGCTATTGAAGTCCATGAAATAGCTCTGTTACTTTATGCTGCCACTTGAAATATGTCTGTGTGCACCCTACATGCACCCTACCAAGTTTCTCACTGCGTTCCAGATTGGCTCATAACTAAATTATTGTTTGAAACAATTGAGAGTGACTGCATGCAAATGATTGACTGTTGCAGTTGTTCACAATATTCAGAACCACTTCAGAGTCCGGTCAATGGAAAATTAGTACCTGTTTTCTGTCTGAAACCAAGTTCTACTTTGTGTTGATTTGAGTCAGTTTGAATTTTGGTTTTGGAGCAAATTTTGAACGCAAGTCTGAAACGTAGTTGATCAATCCTCGAATTGTAGTAATGTACTGCTGCTGCATAAGTACAGGTATTTGTTGGTTTGTTTTTATGTATTGTAATGAAGTATTGGGACTTACAATGTATCTTGATCAAAAGTTATCTTATTTGAATTTCTTACAAGGGGCCAGTTTGAAGCATCCTCACAATAAGTCTCTGTGCTGGTGACACACTTTGTTTACACGTGTGCTTTCTTATGGTAGCCTGGCGGGGACCACGTTTTCGTAGCCCCATATAGAAACGCATACAAAGTGTGACATAAACAGTACATGGGCTTATTACTAGAAGAAAAAAAAACCCTGAACATCAGTATCTGTTTTAGAATTTTAAAATCAACTACTTACCACCATGTATATCGGAATGTCGGACTATGTTTTGTTTATACATGTATATTTTTTAAGAGCTAGTGTGCTGTTTCTAATGGATATGGATATTAATGAATAAGTGAGGGGAAAAAGTCTGTAAGATCGATTCCATGGGATCCAACTGGTCCATATTAGGAGAATGTTATTTACTTTTGTCCACCACCCTATCCAAGGCAAAACTGAATCCTTCACAAAATTTTGTGAAGGATCAGGAAGCATGGATGTGGCAAAGCATTATGGGTAGCTTTCCACCATGTACCAAGCAAATACAATCCAAGTGCATTGACAGTAGGTTATTAAGCAAGTTCTGTCAAAGTGCTGGTCACCGGTGCCTTATGATAGGGTGGTGGGTACCCGTGGTATCTATTATACAGAGTAGATTGGTTCCCGCTCCCTCCTTCATCTATTCTGACATAAATCTATGGGAGCGGGTACCAGTCTATACCGAGTAGACTGGTTACCAGTCCCTCTGCCATGGATTCTGACTTTGAATGTAGGGGAGCGGGTACCAGTTTATACAGAGTAGACTGGTTCCCTGACCCACCAACATAAATTCTGATTTCGAATCTGGGGGAGCGGGTACCAGTCTATACATAATAAACTGGTTCCCAGTCCCTCCATTATCGACTTTAGATGTAAGGGAGCGGGTACCAGTCTATACAGAGTAGACTGGTTCCCAGACCCGCCAACATCAATTCTGACTTTGAACGGGAACCAGTCTATTTACAGAGCCTTTGTTTCATAGGAACAGTGAAGATGCTTATTAATTTGTCAATAATACAAATATTGGACATAGATTTTTTAATTGTTAACATGTAAATAGAACATAGGGTTGTGTAATTCTGGAACTCTTCATATATATACATGTACTTCAAGATAATATCACTTTTAATCTGCCTCACTCGAACACCGGAACAATGAGTTTCTTTTTGTACAGTTTTCTTTTTATTCCACAAATTTGCATATTAATGTACAATGTGTTGTGGACTTATTTTCAAGTTCATAAGATCTCTATTAAATTAATTTTAAAAACTGTTTATGAAAATATGTACTTGTGCCTTTTTTTGTTGCATAGTAATTTATCTACTAACAAGTCATGTCAATAGTGACCTTTGACATCCAAAGCCATTAAATTAATTTCATATTTTATATAATTACATTTCAAATTACATTTGAAATTAAGGGTGGGGAGAATTTGGTGGGAAATTACACTGAAATTCTCATATTTGAAAACTAGCTAAATTTAAGAACAACAAAACACAAACTACTAAAGGTAACGCAGTGAAATATTGATAAGTCAAACCTCAAGGGAACAGGTTCAAAATTTGACTTAAGCAGAGTTTTGAGTTAAGCAGGGTTGTATATCATTGTTATACTACTGAAGGGAATGGATTCTGTGTTTGACTTAAAGGGAATGTACATCATTGGCTTTTGCTGTAATTTTCAGAAATGAACTATTTGAGGGGTTAGTATAATAGATCAAATATTGTTACACTGACATTTTTGAAGTTTTGTGTTCGAAAAGGTTGGAAAAACCAAGAAAAAACAAAAATGTTCAAGTAGTCTGGTTCCCTGACTCCACAGAAGATAAAATGGATCAATTTATAGATGATGGAAAATTGTAAGGTAAGGGAACCAGTGTAGCTGGCCTGCACCCGTTCATGAACATGTTACCAATAGCAACCAAACTTTGGATTGAAAAAAAAATGGTAAATTTGAAGCAGAAGTTGAAAAATAGTTAGGTTTTTCCAACGGTGATCGGCCGACCACTGTCGGAAATGTATACAAAAATACAATTTTCTTGAACATGACTTCACACCAGGAGCCATAATTTTACAGGATGCTTGTGACTGTCATTTACCAACATCCTAGTAAGGTATTTCGTAAAAACTTGATAGTTTTATTTTTCGATGTTTGCAAATGTTGTATATTCCCTTTAAGGTAATGCAGTGAAATCTCGATAAGTCAAACCTCAAGGGAACAGGTTCCAAATTTGACTTTAGCAGAGTTTTGAGTTAAGCAGGGTGGTATATATCATTGTTATACTACTCAAGGCAATTGATTCTTTGTTTGACTTAACAGTTGTTTTGAGTAATCAGAGTTTGGTATGAGATTTCACAATATTTGCAGACATAAAATAAACAGCACAACCAAATTATTATGACATACATTACTTGACTGTAAGTGAACAATGTGTGCTTTTCTTGGTTTTTCCAGCATGAACACAAAACTTTAAACAGGTCAGTGTAACAATATTTCTGTTATAAAATACCAACCCCAAATCCATCCATTTCTGAATATTACACCAAAAGCAAATGTATATTACCTTAAATAAGTCATAATTTTTATTTTAAATTTTGAAAACCTTTTTATTTTTGCAGCTATGAAAATTAATTAATATTAACATTAAAAACCAATTTTCAAATGAAACACAAAGGGAACCTGACTAGGTTATAACAAAGAAACTGACTGGAGCGAGTCTTAAATGTCAACACACATTCCTTGACAATTTTTTTAAATTTTTTTTATTTTTGTGTCAAACAGTCTACATAATACAATACAAACTTATATTTAAAAACAAATTAAAATAATACTTTATTAAAACTTTTTTGATGAATATTCTACATGTAAGCCTCTCTAAAAAAAGGCCCTCTTCACTTGTGAGAGCCCTTCGGCCCCCTGGCACAGCCTCAGCCCCCCCAGTAACCCCTCTGGATCGGCCTTTGTGTTGTATACAGTCAAGTCTCATTAATACAAACTCGTTCGGACCTAGCCAAATTGTTTGTTATATCAGAATTTTGTATTAAGAGGAACATCAGTCCCATTCATTGTGCACATAAATGCACAGTCGGGACCAAGGCTTTGTTTGTTATCACCAGAATTTTGTATAAACAGAGTTTGTATTAACGAGACTCGACTGTACCATTGGAAAGCTCCTCTTCTGCAGAATCCAGGTAAATAAATATCTCAATTCTTAAAAAAAAATTCACTTTAAGCTCATTTTGTGATGAAAGGTCACATTTGTTCACATGTTGGATATGAATTAACCTATCGCATTAGAATTGCATCAATGCAGCTTTTCCAATTATTTTCCAAAAAATATCCAATTGGATATCATGTAATTGTGATATACAAATAGACGAAGAACGCGCAAAATTTGAGACAAACAAAAGTTACTGTACAAAAATTCCATAGAGTTGTCTAAGGGGCGTGGCTAACTCGCAAACGGCGATAGGTCAATAACGACCGTGATTGGTCAAAACAGTGGATCGGTCTATTATGACTCGAGGGTGGAACCAAAACCCGTGCCAAAACATACTAGGGTCACCCAAACCAAGCCTTCAATGAAATATCACTTTTACATTTATGCCTTTGAAAGTTAAAGATTTCTCAACAGTCAATAAATGTTGGATAAAAAAAGGGTTTGGTTTTGGCATTAGTTAACTACACATGCATGTTTGGAAACGTGCTATAATCATACCTGTACGTATTGTGGAACATGCTACATGCAAATGATGGTATCAACTGCCATATTACTATGCTGATGCCTCATGCATTAAAACATGCTTCACTTTGGAGGAAAATCAGAGCAGATCATCAAATATTAATTTCTTCCACAACCACTTTTCAAAACTGAATTGCTTGTTTTCTATTTTAATGAGACGTTACTTTTTGGTTTCAAAATAAAATACAAAAATAAAATAAAACCTGACAAAACCTGTACGGTTTGCAAGGTTTTCTTGGAGGCCCACTATATAGTAAAAAAGTACATTGAAGCTTCCAAAAAACTTCACATGTCCATGACAAAGAGGGAATTTTTTTCAGAGTTTGTTTTTTTCTGTTGTTGGTCTATTCCTCTTTTTGAAGCAAACTTTTTCTTGAGAACCTATCTATTAAATTTAATGGGGTATTTATCTGAAGTAGTAACTCTTGGGGGTGTCTTGGTAAAAAAAATGAAGTTACTTTGAGCACATACCTCCATTCAACCTAAGTTTTTTCTTTGACTTTTTAAGGGAATATACAACATTTGCAAACATCAAATAAACTAAAACTACTAAATTAGAATGAAATACCTCACTGGACTGTGAATGACAGTCTAAAGCATCCTGTGAAATCATGGCACCTGGAGTGCTGTCATTTTTAAGAAAAGTGGTATTTTTGTATCAATTTCCGACGCTGGTCAGCTGACCAGCATTGGAAAAAACTGACTTTTTTTCAAATGCTGCCCCCAATTTACCATATTAAGTTAGTCTGAATTTTGTTTGCAATCTATGAACAGGTGCAAGCCTTCTAGACTGGTTCTCTGACCTTACAATTCCCTGGCGTCTATAAATTGCTTCATTTCAATTGAATGGGTCAGGGAACCAGACTACAATATGATTGTTTTTCGTGGATTTTCCAGCATCTACGAACACAAAACTTCAAACAAGTCAGTGCAACAATATTTGCTATGAAATACTAATCCCCCAAATCCATCCATGAAAATTACAGCAAAAGCAAATGTTGTATACTCCCTTTAAAAGTAAAAAAATTACAAAGAATCACACAATTATCTCCAATCTTATAACATATTTACACAAAGTATCATGTACGAGAGCCACTTTGGATGGACATTCGGTGTAAATTTGGTGTTAAGCTGCACAATGTCTCAACACTAATTCACCGATCATCGACTTAACCTAAATTTTTCCACAACTTTCAGGAAATTTTCTTGGTGGGGGTATCAGTGTATTGATATACGAAATAATGAATGTTTGTGAGTGCAATGGTAAGAATAATTTATGAGGTGAGAGATGGAATGGAATATTCCATCTGGAATGGAACAGTCCATCTGGAATAAGACATTCCATCTGTCACCGAATGAAATTCTTTCCATTGCGCAAATATGAAACATTCATTATTTGTTTTATACGCCTGAATAAATCCTCGTCATCTGATTGATTATAGTGTTAACGTAAAATGGAATTTCTATTGGCCATGGAGTGGATTTTTTAGTTTTGCGGTGTGGCCGGGCCGTTGGTTGGGACGAATAACTTAAGAACATTTGGTCAAAGACCCACCAATCAGATGGCGGGGATTTATTCAGGCGTTGTATATGATTTATGAAAGTCAATATGCTGTGCAGTTGAAATTTTCGAACACATTGATTAACCATTTACAACCTACCAAAATATAAGTCGGAAACAAACAAGCAACTTTTGTAAATAGTTAAAAAAAATAAAACTCAACACACATGCCCATAACAGTATGTGGAAAACATTATGAATGTAAAAAACATGAATACGGACATGAAACAGCTGCCATTAACTTTACGAATGTAAAAAACATGACTACAGACATGAAACAGCAAATGAACTTAAATTCACGTTACACAGTTAAAAAAAAGTATCATATGTATTGCATAGTGAAATAGTGGTATTGTTTACACCCCTACCTCCGTTTCATGTAAAGGTTCTTGGAGAAACTTGATAAATTGTCACCTGGCCCTATTGCTCTGCATCCTGAGTCATGTTATTGTTCTCGGAAGGAGTTGTCGATTCAAAGCCGCTCAATATCAGCCGTCCAGCACGGCCGTCAACTTCCTGCATCCCTGAAAACATGGCGGACCCAATCATCATCGTACACATTCAATGCCAACATAGGTTTTGGGGAAAGAAATCTCAATGGTCTAGAGAGATCTACTCCAATGAAAGTTTGCATGTCTACATTTGCATTTTTCATACACAGATTTTCTGCCGACTGCTGTTTGATGAACTTAAAACTGAAGCGACAAGACTGAATTAATAAAGCAGTTATCATTACCAGAAAAGGGTATTAGTCCAGGTTGCGGAATGGTTAGTTCAAGATTTAGAAACAGAAAATATAAAATGAAAATGTGTCACTCAAAGGGCATGAAGTTATATGGACAAATCCATTGAACACTATTACAAGCCATAGACCGTTATCATGTTGCAGCCATTTGATTTTTTTCCCACTCAAATCAATGTTACCAAAGCGAGGCTGTAAGGAAAAAAAGTCTGGTTCCTTTTTCGTAAGAAACAAATCAGTCAGTGCTGTTATTGGATACTGGGAACATGACTGAAATGGTGGCAGCATAATAAAGGTCTATTGCTGGGGTGGTATGACATACTTGTGCCCGCATGTTTCAAGTGTGCACACCCCAGTAATGGCCGAGTCCAATTGAGGTCACCAAATTAGTCCATAATACTACATGCATCAAATGGAGGTTATTAGTAAGAAAAATGCAAATGGAGAAACTAGCTGGTTTAGTCCGAGGACAGAGAGCAGAATTGTGCCTTGCTTTTTGTGAACAAATCAGACAACGGCATAGCCAGGGGCGGGGTAGGGGGAGTGGGGAGAGAAGGAAGGGGGGGGGGGGGTGCACGCCCCATAAAAAATTGTCGCCTCCCCTGGAAATTCATGTTTTCAGTTGTGTTTTTAATGAGTTAAACAGAAATATGGCAACCCTCTCTGTAACATCCACCCCCCCCCCACTCTCCCCTATGCATAAGAAATATGCATATGGTGAGAACTCTGGCTAAACGCCACTGACTTCAGAACTTAAGAATACATTTGGTTTTCGGAGGGTTAAAAATGTCCAAAACCAATTTTTTTTTTTCATTTTTTTTCATTTTAAATAAGACAAACAAATGACAATTCTTTCGGAGAAAACAAATTGATTACGTTGAAGAGCACAGGAAGATGACTTTTAAGGTGGCCAATGGTAGGTATAATACACGAGCATCTTCAACCTTTCTGTGCGTGAACTATTGCTAACAATATTGTCATTTCTAATTGACAATAAACCAACAATTGCACATAACCCATCAAAAATACTGGTTATTGCCAACTTTACCAATCCAAGAAACAAACAAACCAAACAGAAACGTTTAGTTTTCCACCATTTGCAATACAAAAAAAATGGAATACCCAATGCCTGTCAATTTCACTTCATAGGTTCATGGCCATTTGAGAAAAAAAAATCTTGTTTCTCTATTACGGGCCAAGAGAGAGTTTTATTTTTCCAGATCTGTATTTTGTTTTATGACCACATACCAGTGTTGTAGTCGAGTACTTTTTCCCCCCGAGTACCGAGTACTGCCAAGTACTTAGGTTAACGAGTACGAGTATGAGTACTTGTACTTCCGAGTACGAGTACAGGTCTCCGAGTACAAGTACTTGTACTTTTGAGTACGAGTACTTGTATGCCGAGTACGAGTACTTCTTTTTCCGAATACGTCTATATGGCAAATGGTTCTTTGTGCATATTTGGCCCAGGACCAGTCAGACCGATATACAGACCCACTCACGGCTAGCTGTTCATTGTGTTTGTCCGGACGTGCACAGAGAAAAATCACGAAATTTTGATTTCTCTGCAAACAATCAACCATTTTCAGCTGAAAGTATCATTAATAAAATAAGGCCGTCGTAAGTCAAGCTATACCATTTTCTTTTTTTGAGTACTGTTATTCGAGTATGAGTACTTTGAAGATCGAATACAATTTCGACATGTCGAGTACGAGTACTTTGCTGCCCAAGTACGAGTACCGTCGTTTTGAGTACGAGTACTTTGACATTCGAGTACGAGTACGAGTACTCTAAAAAAAAAGTACTGGAGTACTACTCGAGTACGAGTACTACAACACTGCCCTTCTATGCATGTACTTCGCAATCTGCAGTGGACTAGTCTGTATGAGTAGTTCTACAATGGGAAATATTTTGTTTTGAAATGTCAGAAATAAATTTTCAGGTTATAATGATGGTTACTGGATCCATGGCCTTTTGAGAAAATAAAAATTGTGTTTCTCGATAAAGGGAACTCGGCGGTGATTTCGTCCAACACAATTAGGAATGAAAAGTCAAAATGTAAAGAATTGTTTTTTTCCCCCGACCAACTAAGTTACTTTACTCGTATTTCTTCCCAATAATTCTTCGTTGGGCAAAAATGGGGGAATTTTCAATGAACAATCTTACAAAGACAACAAACATGGAGAAACGTCACATTTTTCACATGCATTAATAAAAAAAATTTATATAAAAATATGCCTCTGCAAAATATGCATTAAAAAAGTAACAAAAAGTGGTTTTCCTATTTACACTGCATAAAGTAAATAAAAAAGTAAATAAAAACGTAACATTTAGTTTCATATTGAAGTACATAGTAGAGTCTTTAAGTTATTTTGTCAGCGGACAACAAACATTTTATAACAATAGCACCATTATTACGTAGTTTACTTACTTGGTGGTGGGAAGAATGTAAAAATAAGAACAGTAAAAACTATAACAGATATTAATTTCTGAATTCCCTTAATTTGTGATAAATCTGTCTTCAGTTTTAAAACAGTAATTCTCGCTCAAATGACACCTCTAAAAGTTCTGGTTTTTTTTCATATGATTTTTTTTTAAATTTTGATAAAGCGAACATGATATACAGGGTGGATTAAAAAAACCAAAAAAACGAGATATAATTGCTAATTGGAACAGAAGTAGGACACATGTGAATCAAAGGGAGATATCCTCTGTTAGGGTTGAATCTCCTCTTTAAAATGACACCCTGATCATGTCCTTACATTCACGGTTGACTGAGTAGTGACCAATTTTATGAAAGGGTCTATTTAGAGACTTGCGCCACTTTTCATGGTGAAATCCTTTTTTTCCCCCACCTGCCTTGATTGGCAACCATATAACCTTTCACTCGGTGACAAATGACAACACAAAACCACAATTGAAAAGTGGCGCAATGCTCTAAATAGACCCTTTCATAAAATTGGTCACTGCTCAGTCAACCGTGAATGTAATGACATGACCAGGGTGTCATTTTAAAGAGGAGATTCAACCCTAACAGAGGATATCTCCCTTTGATTCATTTGTGCCCTACTTCTGTTCCAATTAGCAATAATATCTCGGTTTCGGTTTTTTTGATCCACCCTGTATATTCACCTAGTTTTTCTGTAGTAACTAGACTTTGCCCAACGAGTTTCATTTAATTTCAGTCACGTATCACCACAAAAAAGTCCATTGATCGCAGCAACATTTTTGGACACTGAGACCAAGTTGCCTTAATGAATTTCAGTGCTGTTCCTTCATGTTGTGAAAAGGGCTACAGTTGGGATTGGAATCATTTGCCTGGCTATCAGTCATCATGGCAAGACCTCAGTTTAATGCTCAAGGGCAAATGATTCCAATCCCAAACCACATCAGCCTTTGTTTCACAACATGCAGGATGTTACACGGCTTACATAACACAGTACTGAAATTGATTAAGGCAAGAAACTTGGTCAGTGTCCAAAAATGTTGTGCTCAATTGATCATTGTATTGTGATGCGTGACTGAAATTAAATGAAACGGATAATGGCTTAGGCTAAGGATAAGGAATATCTGCACAATTAAAATTCTCAAAATTGACTTCATGGTTTTGTACGTATTTCAAAAATAGTCAGACGGACATTTTTTGGGAGATATACTGTAAGTTCCCAAGTAGTGGCAGAAATTAAAAACCATTGGACAACAATGTTAATGTGACTGGCCCCCTCTACCAAGCTTGTGCGTCATAAATACGCCTCATTCAGGTTTAATCTAAAACACTGTTACAAAATTAAGTGTTAGTTGCTTGGAATACACCATTCTTCAAGCCATTAATTTGCAGCTCACATTGAATATTTCAAGGCCTTATTAACCATTGAATATTGCCAAAAAATTCTGAATACTGACGTCATGTTCTAGTCACGTGCTTCACTCATACCCATGGCATTATCCAGAGGTGCTGGTGAACTCTTAGCACCCTCGTTGGCTAGACTTTTGTTTTCTGGTGTGGCGTGAAATTAGTCTGAGTGTCACCCGTTATCCACGGAGCCCAGTCTCCGGTCCAACGTCTGATATATCTAAGCATGCAGATTTATGCGATCCCGCGCCTCAGCCAATCGGAGTGGACTTTACTAAATCGTGACGTCATTTCGTTCCCAAATCAGGACAAAATGTTTGCTTGGTCAATTCGATGCAAAGTTTTGTAATACAACGGCCGAGCGTAGATAACCTATACAAGCTTGGCGCGTATCGTGTAACATAATACATAGCGCGTGACCACAGCCTCTGTTTGCTGTGTCTAGGGTTTTTATCCATGTCTATGACGCCATAACAGGTGAATGACTGAAGACCCGATATAGAAAGCGCCCGCTGATTAGTCAAAATCTAAAGGTCATGAGGCGGTTGTCTTGCATAATTAATCAGCGAATCTGCTCACATATCATAGACCTTGGCTCTATGCTCACATTTTTTGGAACATTCAAATTTGGCAACGAGCACTTCAAACATATTCTGCGGAGGATCGAATATTCAAATATTCTGTATATTCCGCAGAAGGAATATACATCCACAGACCATGGTGTTAAAGTACCCACAATCCTTTGCATTTCCTTGAATAAAAAAAAGATAAGCTGTCACCAGCACCCTTGGATAAAGTGGTAGACACAAGCGAATCCAATGCTCAAGCGCCCTCCATCGACAGATTCTGGCAGTCAAAAAGTACATGGCTTGTGTGTGAATATGAACAAAGTTCTTTTTTTTTAGTTTTTGGAATCCAGTTTCTTGGAAACTGAAAAATAAAGGAAAGTTTCAATATTTCCGTTCAGCTGGCATTGAAAAGATTGAAGTTTGATCGGAGGGTTAAACTGTCTTGTTTATAACAACAGAGGGCGCCAGAGATTCAGACACATGGCATCTTCCGGGTGCAGACCTGTAAATCGACTCCCATAGACCTCAGTGATAATTATGCATACTTCCCAAAAATTATTTAAAATACTCACAACTCTCCAAGTGTTTGACACACCCATCAAATTAAAGCTTGTTTCATCGTATTCCAGTGACCTTTGGGAAAAAATTCCATCCAAAGATGATCACCCCTAAAAAAAAAGTCATGTGGTCCATCGCCAATTTGAAAAATAGAGCAATTTTAGGGCCCAATTTCATTATGGCCATCAACATCCAGTCATAGCCAATCATATAGTCGATCATTAGACAATCACAAGTCGATCACAAGTCGATCACAAGTCAATCTTAAAGTTGGTATAAACGTGCTTTTCAAGATTTTTTGAACGAATTTAAAGGAATATGATGTCCAGTAGCAAATAAAATTGCTTGTTTGCATTTGCAGGCCTTTTTACAGTTTTAAATTTGGTTTTTAATAGCACGCTTCAGTTCAGAATGTTTTGAGCGCAATTCTATAAATATTCATATCTAGTGACATTTTAGCTATACATTTATATGTTAATTTTTAAATCACGCGTTTTATATTTGGCTGGTCTGGCTACGCGATAATCGCAGCCGGATCGCGACACTCCCGCGCGATCATGTAGGCAATTCCATCTATTTGTTTACTCCATAATTAAATTAACATATAAGTTGGCAAAGTGACAACTTACAGCAAAAGTCGGCATCCGCGTAAATCGTCACAAATTCTCGGGTCCCGAAGGTGCTGACTTAGCCGGAGTTTACTGTATATATATACACCAACTTTAAAGATATAGTCCGTCATTTGTAATTTGTGCATTTTGTTCGTTTGAAGCAACAAAAGTGCTCAAAATCTAAAGAAGGTCACTGAACAACTAACCTGATAAAGTTTCAGCTCAGCTTCAGCTGTATATTCCGAGAAAAACAGCATTCTAGGATCTCAATTTCAAATCAAAAGTTGCTGAATCATGTTTTGAATTGCAGCTATATACGCGATGTCGCGCACTGACCGCGCGCGCCTGTGCGTCGTGCCAATGCTTACGCGCGCAGCGACGAATAACAAAACGAACTACTAATTTAAATTTTCCTACGGTGCGTCTTAAGACGCACCGTTGGAAAGGCCTTCTTTCGTTGATTACTTCAAAATGATAGCTTGCCAGAAAGGTTAATTTCACAGGGAGTTTAGTCCACTTACTATCTTTCAACCAAGTATGTTTTTCAACAATAATACGCCCGTTACCTTTTCGGATGGCTGCAAATGATGGACTATAGCTTTAAGTCTATACAGGTTCAATAAAACAAATGGAAAGTCACACAAGTTACAAGGGAAAGCCTTTGTCCCAGTTCATTTGAATAGTTTGAAGACTTGTGATGGACTTGGAAAGACTTGACTAGAACTTGAGGAAATAGTGGCACTAGTGGTATACACATCTGAGGTAGTGTGGTGGAAACGCAGACAGGATAAACTGATTACGCTGAACTGGCCTTAAAACATGCAAACAAATTGAATTCTTGGTCGAAAAAAAAAAGGGTACCACTCGTTTTAAAAAATGTGTCATTGCAACATTTGGCTATCCAATAGCCTGCAAATGTTTGTCAGTAAACACATGTGGATTGTTGAGCACAATACACTACCCAAGCTACCTTAATGTTGAACAAATTGTCAACTACTGTTTCATGACTGGAACAAATTGAAATCTCACATATGGTGTCAACAACTGTTTCATGTTTGGAAGACACAAGAATCCCAGGGGTCATCTCATTATGTCAGAAAAATAGAGACATCGTGGCAGTGTCATGGAGTGGAATACTATCATCTACAGCTATTTCATGAATGAACCACTGACAAAATCTTCAGCTGCTCAGATAAAGTAATGAAATACTGAAGTGTATGAAGGGTGTGAGCATGCGAAGTGCAGCTACATGTAACAGCCGCTATACAGTGTTTATTATACCCTTGCCGTTAGTCTTTTTATCAGCCGCTGACTCTGGCGACGAGGTCATCGCAGGCTTTTGGTTTTCCGTGAAGGTGAAATAGGAGTAGACTACACTCCCTGCAACACTGAAAGAAACAAAAAGAACAAGCTCGATCGGAAATATCTCGGAAGCTGCGGGCCAATGAATTTTGTGTTCATGCATGAGTCACGTGATTGTGCCATGTCATTTCTGGAAGGAGGACTGTTTTGAGTTAAAAAAAATCAGCTTTTTGACCCCAGTGACCCCATAATGACCTTTGACCCCAGTATTTGGTCATGTGACATGTTGGGGTTCGGCTACTGATACTTTTCACAAAGTTTGGTTGAAATCGGTCAAAATGTGTAGGAGTAATAGACAATGTCAGCGTTTGTTACTAACTAACTAACTAACGAAGAGTCACGATGATTTGTTGAGCTGCTATCCTGCAGCTAAAAAAAAAAGAGAAGATATCTTACAAGTTAGAGCAAATATTTTTTGATAAATACAAAAATATTCCATTTAAAGTTTTCTCTGTCGAGTCCGTGCATGACCAGTAGATGATGCGTTCTTGACAACTTTCGAGAGCCCAGAGGATGGGGCACACAGCGTACGTGTTCTGGTGCGCTATAGCGCGAAGTATAAAAAGGTAAAGGTAAAAAACTCCCATAGCCATTAGTAGGGGCAGTGGGATGTTAGAGGTCCACTGTGTCTTGGGCGCGCGAAGTATACACAACTATGGGTCGATGTGGCCGGCAGCCATAGGCGCCTTTACGTGCCAGCGGCCCGACCACGTTGTAGCCGCGTCCTTGGCAATTCAGCATACCAGCTGCGAGTAAGGATGATAAGCCTCCCAAATTATTATTATTATTATTATTAACTATAAATTATATTCTGAATGTCCACAAAGCCATAGCGTCTTTGCATCGGGCGTCGTCGGCAATGTATACCAATGTCCCTCCCAGTGGTCCCCCCAACTCTCCCCTTGCAACCGTTGAAGGGGAGGGGGGTAATTGTGAACAGGGCCCTTGTGAATGGGTTCCCACTCCCATTTAAGGCCATTGATTGGATCACCTGAACACCTGCGCAGTATGATTTTTTTGCAAATGATATTTACAGCTTTGCGTGTGGATGTCAGTTGAACACCCGGCTATTGGAAAACTTACTCTTACCATTACCAGTAGGCAATATATCGCCACATTGTCTGCACGAAAGGCAATTTACAAACATTCCAACTGCATAAGTTTCAAATACTGAAAAGTAGTGCCCCTCTCTTCAATGATAGCTGCCAGAGACAGTGTCTAATTCAGCGAAAAAATTGAAACTCGTCACCACACCAACTGCCTATTAGTGATAGCTTTGTTGCCATTTACGAACACTCATCGAAGACGCGTGACCACGCAAGGAGATGGTCACATGACGCTCGCGCACTAATTACGAACAGAAAGGGCGTTCGTGTAATTGATATTGCGTAACATCGCGTCAGCAATTTTATCGCGAATGACCTGGACTACTTAATTGAGATTACGAACTGGCTTATTGTGCATGTAGACAAAACAAGCCTCAAAACCATTTAAATAGAAGACTTTTGAGAAAGTGGTGACAACATTTCAGGCTTTTACCATTTTATTTAGAATGCAATTTACAACTCCTTTTTGAGGGGTAAAATATCTTACAGGGTGCCACAGAAAATTGACTTGATGGTTTACTAAATAAACATTTTAATGAATTCAAATAATGTAAATAAACCACATACCTCATGTTGAGGCCGACGAAGTTGACCACACTGAATATATAGTCCCCTCCAAAAAATATACCAATGTAGGTTATCATTATATTCTGCAAAAAAAAAAAAAAATAACAAAATGACCAACATCGTCATCTCCTTCCTGCGCCGCATTAGTGGCTGCGCCGCGCTAGGGGCTGCGCTGCGCTAGGGGCTGCGCCGCGCTAGGGGCGGCGCCACGCTAGGGGCTACGCCATGTTAGGGTCTGCGCAACCTTAGTGGCTGCGCAACCTTAGGGCTGCGCCGCGGTATGAAAGGGCCGCGCTAGGCTGCGTCCCAAGCCTCGCTACCGTCCCAGCTACCGGCCTAGGAGCTGGTCTGGTTGCTAATCAGGAACTGCGCTATCCTGGGGTTTGACAAATGTAATATATCCCAGTAGAGATATCCCAGTGTTTTTTTCTCTTGTGGCGCGAATCTAAAACAACGAACACTTCGGCACAGATCAGATCAAAACCCCTGCGGCATGCGGTTGGGTGCACAATGTAACCGTAAATTACCAAGGCGTTTTTTTATTTTTAATTTATATCCGGTAAGTCTATTGTTGTGCTCTGCTCTCGTTCTGATGCGCCTTACTGACTTCAAAACGGTTACAACTTCTGGTCAGACAGGACCATGTACTGGACGAGACTGGGCTGAAGACCGGACTGGCTTTGGACCGGACGAGGTACCGGGGGACCCTTTTCATACCAGGGCTGAATGGTCACAGTCCCTTAGGGGACCTCCACAATACTGATCATTCAAATTCATCATTGCGTACCTTGAGACAGCCCACAAACGTCGTTGTCAAAGGCGAGTTGTGCGCTGTGCAGAGCACCACTGAATAAATTAATATAAACCTGAATACAGAAAGAAAAAGTCAAGATGTCAAATGTCAAATGGTGGTCTTCAAGACAAGGCAGCATCTCAAAAGTCGGAACGTTCCAGTTCCGCATGGAACGTTCCTTTTAGGAACACTGTGTTTCAGGCTGTTCCCGAGTAAGCATGCATGCGCATAGACCAACGTTCCCTCAGGGAAGCACCCGACTCTCCCGGGTTGTTCCCATTGGTGGCAACGCTAGTTCCCAATTGGAACAGGCGATGTTCCCCGGCGGCACATTACAAACATTCGAATTTTTAGATGTTCCCTACGTTTCATCATTGTACACAGAATGCTTTGAACCTTTGAATTAGGGGTAATGTTTGCTGACATGATGGGAAATAGCTTGGAGTTTACCTTATGTTGAGAAGAACAAGATAACGCAAGCCTATCCGAGCTGGTCTTAGAGTACACAATATTCTACTCAATAAAGCCAGTTTGGTATTTCAAATGCGCATGCGTACAATGACATGGGTCAAGGGTCATTCGGGATAATCGAACGCCCATCGAAGGCTTTTCAGTCAAAAAGTCGATATAAGTCCAAAATTGACAAAATCCAAAATTAATTTTACTTCACATATTGTGAAACCCCTCTAGCCATGTCTGTGGTATGTTCCTTGTGTGCGTAGTGCTAAAAATCTCTTAAATTGGAGATTGGCTCGCGCGTGGTGCATACTATGCAATGGGGCGCAGAATGCAGCGGTGTTTTACTGGTGGTCTAAAACCACCCACGTGACGGGCTCTCGACCAATAGGAATTGGTAAAACTGTCTCAGGTATATATGAATACTAAACACACATACTAAATACAAATTTTAAAAACTCACCCTATAATGGAAGACAATACGAACTGTACAATAAATGTGGGATCGTTCCATAAAGGAAATGCCCAGACTTTCTCAATATCTCCGGAGGAGTAGCACACGAAGAGAGCAGGAACTATCATGAAGAGGGCATTGTAATACAAAAGGCCGTACTTTCCCAAATCCTGAAAAGCGAAGCATAAGAAATACAGGGAGCGCTCATTAGTGCACTTTTACCCTGATAGGTCAACAGTCGGCTGTCCATTTTCAATAATGAAGGGATTTCAGTCAAAAGTCAAAATAAGCCAAAAATTGACAAATATTCCAATGGGCCTTATGCACGAGTCGGCCATATTGAATTAATTTTACTTCATGT